>OZ038502.1:2350249-2392749 GCA_964036315.1 Acanthosepion esculentum | reverse complement strand
AAAAATACATAGATAAAGCCCTTCGTAAAGTGTGGGCTGTACTTGTCAGAATAATTTTTTGTATCTCTTTGAGGCATGGACGTCCAGGGATCCCTTCAATTAGTCTACTGGAGTCTTTTCCAACCAATCCTAAGGCTCCAACTACAGCTGGGATCGTTGATGTTCCCATGTGCCACATTTTTGAGATTTCTATTTCAAGGTCCTTGTATTTTGACAGTTTTTTTAATATCTTCAAAGATACATTGCAGTCTGCAGGGACTGCCATATCAATAAGGAGGCACTTATTTTGTTAGTGGTCTCTAATAACAATGTGTTGGCGGTTGGCTTTGATTATTCTATCAGTGTGTATTGTGTAGTCCCATAGAATTGTAACAGGTTCTATCTCTGTAACCGGGTCTGGGTGGGGTTTATACCAGTTATTATTATTATTATTGTTATCATTATTGTTATTATTGTTGTTATTATTATTATTAAATTGAACATACAAGGAAAGCCTATGAAATATTTTGATGTGTCTCCTTGCATCGAGTAAGTGGATTGATATGAAGTGTAAAATAAAAAAGGGAATTTGCTGAAATTACGACACGAGTTCAACTACATTTGCCAATTGTTCAGTGTTTCTACTGATAAGTTTAAAATGAACGTCGGTTTACATGCTGTTACTGCAGAATAGATTTTGGAGTCACATGGTTAAAATAGTCTACAGTTTAAAAACATTTTATTATGTGTATGCTGAGATTGAGGTAGAATTTTCATTTACAGTGAGAAAATGTCATTTGATATGAAGGATCTTTAGATTTCATAATCGTTTTTTGGTAGTTTGATTGGTAGACTATGTTCAAACACACTCGAATATATATATATATATATATATATATATATATATATATATATATATATATAAATGTAGAAGACAATAGGAAAACTGTATGTGAACTTTCTCAAGGCAAAACGAAATGAATTTATTAAACGAAGTAACTAATAATAAATAAATTCATTTTGTTCCGCCATGAAAAAGTCCACAACGGACCAAACGCGTCGGCAACTATTACAGTTTTCCTATTGTCTTTTACATTTATAAATATTGTCTTTTTCTACTTGTTAACACTGAGAAATTTTTCATATATATATATATATATATATATATAAAAGGTGAAACGAAAAATGAAAAATGAAATGAACATTTATACTTTTGACGGGTAGTATTAAGTTTATGAAATTTAACAGAGAGGGTAATGAGGGGTGGTGTGAGAGACATGACCGAGTTTAGAGAGGTTTTATTCTAATATTTCTATCTATCATATTTAGTATTAGGGGAGAAGGGACCAGACATTGACCTATTTAATCGGTTAACTTAACGGAAGCGAAATATTGAAAGGGAAGGGGGGGAAGAGAAAAAAGAAAAAGAAAGAAGGGGAAGTAAAGAGAAAGAAGCTGTCGTTATAGACATGAGGAGTGTTAATTTTTAGCAATTTATGTAAAGAAAGATTTTAATGTTTCTTAAAGTCACCGAAGAAATTAATTTGATGTTTGCTAGCAATTTAAATTTTTAACTCTTTTACAAATAATTTAGGGATTTAATATGAGTTAAATAGTATATTTAAAAACACATTCATAGAAAGTACATTAAAAATTATTTAAAGTATAATAGTTTACTAATAGTAATCTATCAATATTGTAAATGATTGTTAAGGTAACATCTCTATCAGTTTGAATCTAATTCATGAATATAATTTGTGACTATTTTTAGATGGGTAATCTTTGAAGGCAATATTAAAGATTTTGTTTTATCATATACATATACATATACCACACATACACTTATGTAAATCTCACATATACATACGTTCATTTATATCACACATAGTCACATACACATGTATCGATATACACAGGTACCTATGTATATTCATATGTCAATACTTACATATATATTTTTAAAAATCTTTACACATATTTATATTTATATCTATTTAAATATTTCCTTAAATTTTAGAGTTAATGTTTAACGTTAGGTGATGACTTAAGTGTTTAAATATCAAAACAAATATTTCTAATTTTAACATTTGACTATCAATATTGATAGTTAGAGAGTAATATATTTAAATTTAAATTAATTTATCAATTTAAACTGAAATTACCTCCAGATGACTAAAACAAAAAAATTAATCTCGCAATTTTAATTAGAGAATATTAAGAGAAAATGAGGTAAAACGTTAATAAAGGAACTTTAATACTTTCCATATATATATATATATATATATATATATATATATATATATATATATATATATATACACAAAAAGAAAAAAGATATCTATAACCATAAATACCTACACCTGCATACGTATTTATATTACTATATTTTACAAATATTCACACTTGTTACATATACGAACTCACAAGTACTTACATTTATATATACACATATCTACATACACAGACAACATGTAATCCTATATACATGACACGATACACATATATACACATATACACATATATACACCCACATATACACCCATATATACACACATATATATATATATATATACACATACATATACATACATATATACATATATATACACATACATACATACACATCTTACATATGCGCCGAAAATACATATATACATATATATGCACACATACATCTCTATACAAATGCATATACATATGCACATAAAACTACATATCAATGTTCAAGTTCATCTACATATTTATATACACACAATTATGTGTCTGCATCCATGTGTGCATATAATCATTTCCAAAACCAAAATTACCATAATATTTTCCCTTTCTATAGAGTTATTTCTAAATATATTTAGTTAGATTGAGGTGGTTTTTATGCCTACATTTACAAATCAACTCGTAATGCTGGTTCAGTAATATGTCCGGATGTTTATATTAGGATCTTCTCTTTTATACACAAGTCACATCTACCTCTGAAATTTATTGGAGTTCTGGCTCTTGAGATCATTCTCCATTTTACTTGTGGGGTTAAGCCGCTCTCCAACAAATCCCAATAATGTTTCGACAGTGAATTTTTAGATCTATTACTGAAGGACTGGCGATGGTTATAAAACCGTTGCTTCCAATTTCCCGCCGATATTCCTATATATATCTTTTTCTGTTCAATATTCTCCTTGGGGAAAATTGTAGCTTCATATATCACGTTTTCTGCCATGCATATTCCTTCAACTGGACAATCGGATCCTGTCCTGCAATTACAGGTAGATGTTTTCGTTTGGTTTGCATTACAATCCTTTTGTAGTTGATTATTATGAAATCCTCTCATAATTTTGCTATTGTGAGAGCTGATAATTTTTTCTACATTGTTCATGCAAGAATAACTAATTTTTAAATTCATTTTGTTGAACATCTTTTTCAATAGTTTATTTTTACTAAAATGTTTGTCTATTAGTTTTAGGAAGTATTTCCCTATATCAATACTAGAAAGTCTACAAAAAGGCGGGTTGAACCATATAATCTTCCTTTTCCTATTTTTGGACTTAGTGGATGTGTTATTAATTGATTTATCTATATAATGTAGTGTTTTTTAAATTTACTTTTTAATAGGTCTTGATTATATGTCGATTTACTTTGGTTAAAAATTGTTTTACTAGAAGACAGTTTGTTTATACTTGTATTTACAGTATCTGGAATTTGTTTTTTAACTGCTTTCGGGTGGTTTGAGTTGATATCTATGTATATGGGTGAGTGGTTTTCCTTTTCGAAGGGTTTATAAATGTTATTGTCGGGTAGATGTTATCGTTTGGTTTGCATTAGGTAGATGTTTTCGGTTGCTTTGCATTATATATATATATATATATATATATATATATATATATATATATATACACACACACGCACACACATATATATATATATATATATATATATATATATATATATATATATATAGATAGATAGATAGATAGATTGCCCGTCATAAATGTGTAAATTTATTTTCATTTTTTCATTTCAGCATTTGGAAATAAATCTGATGATCCGCTGTCCTTTAAAAGGGCTGTGGTGAAATAATTTATTATATGGAACCTTAAAGCAATCTGTTTTTATTTAAAATATATATATATATATATATATATATATATATATATATATATATATATATATATATATATATATAGTCAGCCTATTCAAACATGTTTCGTTGAATAAAAACTACTGCATCTTACTTGGTGGATTTCATCTCAACATCAAGAAACCGATTAGACAACTGGAAAGGATCAGTAAAAAAATAAATAGACACAATATGTCTATATTATTCAACGAAACACACACACACACACATACATACATACATACATATATATATATATATATATATATATATATATATATATATATGTATGTATGTATGTATATATATATATATATAATATTACTTGATAATTAGTAGGGATAATTCCAATGAGGATATAAATCTAAAGAGAGCTCAATGTAAGGACACAGCAAATATAATAATGAAAGCAGAGTCCTTAGAAATCCATAGATAATATTTTATTTCATGGGATCAGGCACCCAACTCTTCAGAATAAATGTTTTACAACAGTCAATGGATTTTAAATTTAACCAGTTGCACAAAAAAAATGAACGTTGAAGCGAGAGAAAAAAAAGGCATGAATTCAAAAATAAGTGAGGAAGACAAAGAATTCAAAATAAGTTTATTTTATGAGGAAAGAGAAATAGAGAGAAAGAAAGAAAATAGAGGGTTTTTTTTAACTTATAGCTGTTATAGTGTGATGACGTTGTTCCACTATATAAAATGAATAGACACTCAATATATATTTTTTGATTATGTCCATTCTTCTTTACTTGTCATGCCTGGGGGAAAAGGAATTATTTCCTAGGTCAACCCGTCGGCCTACTACTTAACACTTTGCTTTTTCTCTGTTACTCGCTTTTCTTCCACCCACCACATGTATTGAATCAAAGGAACGAACTTATCTTCAAGTGTAGACACAAGAACAGATTCAAAATACCCTAGAAATTTTGATTTTGGAGAATATACACTTGAAGTGTAGATTCTGTTTTATACGAGTACTAACAGGTATACGTACGCATGTATTCAGGCAATATAAATTGTGAGGTCTGTTTACTTTTTACTTTTTACGTATGTATTCACATTTTTGTATATGATCATTTATGTGATTTTCTTGACTACATCAGTTATAATCTTAAATTATTATTTTTATATTAATTTTTGATAATATTATCTTTATTATTTTATCCTAATATATATATATATATATATATATATATATATATATATATATATATATATTATGAAATGGACAAAGAGCCAAGGAGAATCATTCGATAAGCAAGGTCGATTTTACTGCTTTTAAACTTCAATCTTCCATGATTCTTTCACGTACATCCATATCTGCTCGATCGGTTAAGGCACGTCAGACTGAATGACGATTCCGTATAGGATACAGGTTCAATTCCTGTCGAGGGACGAATATTTTCTATGATAATTTCTCGGACATTCAGACCGGTAAATATTATCATAAAACAGAGCATTTACTTAAATGTTTGTATCTATAAAAAGAATGTATAAACATAAAAATGTCTTACAATACATATATATATATATATATATATATATATATATATATATATATATATATATATATATATATATATATATACTCTTACCATGTGTATTAACTTGTTCAGCCCTTAAAGAAAAAATCCTTTCTAGGTCACACTATTGACTATCGGCTTAATTCCTTCTTTCCGTTCTTTTCTTTCCCTCAATCTCTCCTTCTCCTCCCCTACCCATCTATTCCATCTCTTTCTCATTTTCCCGCCAATTTTTTTAAACCTTATATTGAAATTGTTATTTTTCTTTTTTCCTGTTTCGTCTTCTTTTAATATAATCTTTTTCCTTGAAATAAGTTATAACCGAATGGATTTTTAAGGATAATCTGTACTCATTATTATATTGCTCTGTTACTTACATTGTGCAATCTTTGGATTAATGACACCCTTGGAATTATCCCTATCAATTATCAATTATCAATTGATATATATATATATGTATATATATATATATATATATATATATATATATATATATATATATATATATATATATATATTGCCATCCACAAACAGACTGTTTCGCTGTATCCCAGCTCATCAGTGTGGCTAGACGTCCGGTTGCCTCTAGCTAGGATTGAAACCCGACTGAATTGGCGTCAGTCGTGAATTCTAGCACTAAGTCGTTGGCGCACGGTAGGGATGAAGATGAATTTAAGCGTATTTAATTTTAGATAAACACACAGTGATTGGCAGAACTCGATTCGACTTACTGAAGAGTCATGCAGTATTAGCTGTAATATACAATTTAATGATATAAATTGTATAATATATGCAATTTTAAAAAATTATTCCAAAAGCAAATGAACATACAAATATATGTAAATTATTACAAAATGAGGAGTAGTTATTGAAGTTTGTAACTAATCTAAAACAACTCTGTATATATATATATATATATATATATATATATATATATATATATATATATATATATATATATATATATATATATTGCACGAAGCACATCAACACGGTATTCGATTTCTTGCTTCATCAATGGCGGCAATGGCTTCAGTAATCTTTTGCTTTAGATCAGTGATGTCCCTTATCTTTGTCAGATACACGATAACATAAACCCCTAGAATGATGTCCAGGGGAGTCATATCTTGTGAATGAGGTGGCCAGGGAATTCGGCCATCCCTTCCAATCCACCGGTCTGGAAATGTTTGATTTAGGAACCCACGAATATGTAGCCCCCAATGTGGTAGTGGACCATCTTGCTGGAAATATTATGCTTGGCTGAAGGTCAATTGTTATTGTGCCACATCAGATGCCTTTGTAATTTATTTTTTAAATTGTAAAGTGGCTTTATGGACACACTATATATATATATATATATATATATATATATATATATATATATATATATATATATATATGAGGGAGGCACGGTCGAGTAGTGGATAGCGACTCGGATTCAGACCTGAGATCCAATTCCAGTCGAATCTATTAAATTCACTTACGTGAATACGTTGGGAAAGGTATTCACGTAAATAGCAGGACAGACTGGCTTCTATAAATCTGCGGAGGGTCCTTTTGTGACCTTGTGGCACGTAGTGCACCCGGTCTCTGTCTTTCGCCCTTCAAAAAGTGTGGTTGGTTCTGCACAAAGCCTTCACCACTACAATCAAATAATATCTGCTGGTGTCTGACTGTCGGTTCCTAAGAACTGAACTGCTTGACCCTCATGCGTCGAATACGACGGGAGAGTCCACCATATATATATATATATATATATATATATATATATATATATAAAGAAAAACAGAGAGAGAGAGAAGAGAGAAAAAGTTGAAAAATCGAAAATAGTAGAGAAAATTAAAGTTAGCGGAATAAATATTAGCATAGAAAATTAAAAAAAACAAAAAACAATTGCAAACAAGATTAATGAAGTTTGAAAAGCAAATGAAAAATAAATAAATAAAAATAACATACAATCAATACCAAAACAAAAGTCCTGGCTTAAAAAAAACACTTCGAATCACACTAAATTCTGACTACACTAATGTGAAGACGCTAAAGGAAATAAAAGTATACATAATTATATGTCTATATTTCGGAGATGAGGTATTATGTACGCTATTTACATTATTCGGACTTTGTCGCCATATTTATTACAACGTTTCGGCCTTTCAGTATCTGTCTATAATTCTGAGATGAGGTATTATGTACATTATTTACATTATTCGGACTATTGTCCTCATCTTTATCGCCATATTTATTACAACGTTTCGGCCTTTCAGTATCTGTCTATAATTCTGAGATGAGGTATAAGTACATTATTCGGACTATTGTCCTCATCTTTGTTGCCATATTTATTACAACGTTTCGGCCCTTCAGTATCTGTCTATAATTCTGAAATGAGATATTATATACATTATTTACATTATTCGGACTATTGTCCCCAACTTTGTCGCCATATTTATTACAACGTTTCGGCCTTTCAGTATCTGTCTATAATTCTGAGATGAGGTATTATGTACATTATTTACATTATTCGGACTATTGTCCTCATCTTTATCGCCATATTTATTACAACGTTTCGGCCTTTCAGTATCTGTCTATAATTCTGAGATGAGGTATAAGTACATTATTCGGACTATTGTCCTCATCTTTGTTGCCATATTTATTACAACGTTTGGCCCTTCAGTATCTGTCTATAATTCTGAAATGAGATATTATATACATTATTTACATTATTCGGACTATTGTCCCCAACTTTGTTGCCATATTTATTACAACGTTTCGGCCTTTCAGTATATGTCTATATTTCTGACATGAGGTATTATATACACTATTTACATTATTCGGACTATTTTCCTCATCTTTGTTGCCATATTTATTACAACGTTTCGGCTGTTGTACTCTCCGGCCTTCTTAAGGTGTTTGGAATGTCGAACTGAACCCTATCTTTCACTCACTGGCGTAGACGTGCCATGTTTAATCCATGTCAGTTATCAGTTATCTCCTCTTAACCGTGTATTGAACTCACAACTCTATGGGCCCTGTCACTGGGTCTAACCAACGCCTTTATCCACTGTGCCATGTGTCCTTGTATGAATTTCTGGGTATTATAAACCTAATGTCTCATCATCAGTGATCAGTGAGCGAAATAAAGGGTTCAGTTCGACATTCCAACCACGTGAAGAAGGCCGGAGCGTACAACGGCCGAAACGTTGTAATAAATATGGCGACAAAGATGAGGACAATAGTCCGAATAATGTAAATAGTATACACCAATATACAGGGTGTCCATAAAGTTCGTGTGCACTTTAAAAAAATTATAACTTTATTTGTATTTGCGATAGAAATAATTTGTAAAAAGGATTAGAAAGAAGTAAATCTATATTTTTTAAGGTTTTATTGAAATTTTATTTAAGTTTCCACATGTCCTCCATCATTAGCAATACAAAGGCTAATCCGATTTTGCAGTTCACGAAAACATTTGCCAACTGATTTACAGTAATGCCTGAAATCACATTAGTTATTTTAGCTATACTTAAAACTAGGTACATTAAACTTTATAACATTTTTTACAGATTATTTGTATCGTAATACAAATAAAGTTATAATTTTTTTAAAGTGCATACCGACTTTATGGACACCCTGTATATCCGAACATTACAGACTTAAGCAACAACGAAACTAATGATGAGGATGTTAAGAAATTTATGAAAATTTAAAACACGGCAAGAATGCCACATTTGAAATTAAGTCTGAACACTTAAATATATCATACCCTGAATTTATAAACATGCTTGTCGCCATCTTAAATGAAGTCTTGAATGATAAGCATCAGTCAAAACACAATCATATCAATCATTAATGCCCAATGGAAACAAAATGTCTAGTCCTCCTAGACCCTCACACATACTGCAGTATCTCAATTGCATCCCCTTTTTTTATCCTTTTGCCCGAGTGCCTAGAACTGATTTGGGGAGCCTCCTGAAAACTTCAGACGAATTGTGTGGCCACCGAACGACCGTGCATTCATGGGACGTAATGGAGAGATCTATTCCTATGCAAAATCCTTCCCCTAAAAATGTCAGGGATATGTGAACATTATATCGCGAAGCTAGGGATTAACATCTTTCCAATATAATAATACTAATACTACTGCTGATACTACTACTATTACTACTACTAATAATAATACTACTAATAATAATAGTATTAGTAGTAGTAGAGGTAGTAGTAGTATTAATGCTCAGACCCCGGTAAGAGGCACTACAAGCAATTTTATGTGGCTTTACATTACATACCGACAGAAAAATCAAACCGAATCGCCCAGACATCGAGATCAAAGACCAGAATGTATTTTCTTAATGATATGGCAGTTCCTGCAGATTGTAATGTAGCTGTTGGAGAAGAAAAAGAACATCTCCTAACTAATAAAGAGACACGTAGTCTGTTGGAAAAGTAATGTATTTCCGACATACAATATATTTTAGAATGTTAACTGACAGAGTCATAAGTCATACAAAGAAAAATAGGGAAAGAAGCAGGATGTGTCGTGGTCTTTTCCTTGGTTCGTGAATTGACTAATCAGCAACTCGGGACAAGGTGAGATTTCCTGGCTTCCCGCGAAGAATGGCAGAGATCTGAAGGGCGTAAGGGAAGTGCACTCACTCACTCACTGTACTCTCTCCCTCATTAACAAGTAGTCGGCAACTTTTCCAATAAACATAGCCGATACAGTTCCCAACAAGTTGTGTTATTTTTACGGAAAAGCCTTTTGACTGGTGAAAAGATGGCTCTGTATTTTCAAAAAGAAATCGAGACAGTGCGACCTCAGAGTAAGGGTCTAAAGACAGCCGATGCGACCCAATGCGAAGAAGGACTGTAATTCGCCAAGCACCATTTCAAGATACAGAGGATGTTGTGACATTGAGAAAAAGTTCATCTTCATTAAATATGTTTCACTAGCACTGGAAATTTCGCTTTGAATATTGGTAAGAACAAAAGTTTAAAATCCTGATTTTTCTTACACTTGAAAGATTATGGTGGAATAATCACCCTCTTTCTATACATCTATTAAAAATCTACATGGCTAGAACAGTGTTTGGTCTTTCCTTGCTTTAATTGAATAATAAGCATGGCAAAAGTAGTTGTGTAGCCAAAATATATGGCATCGAAGTTTTTCTTGTATTCGTTTCTTTTAATTTTGTTGGACTCCGATAACCAATATTAAATAAAACTAGTGACTCTGATTCGTTAACTTCTGACACTGGATTCGAAGAGAGAAATTTTCAGATGTTCAAAGAGGGAATTCGGTGCAGGCAGAAAAAATTAAATTAAACGGAAACGAGAAATATAAATAGAAAACTGGCGCCATTTTTATGGCTTTGTCCGAGAAAATTATAGAGGAAGAAAAATGGTCTGACCAGCGTACATACACACACATAATGAACCGCTCACACACACACACACACACACACACACACACATACACACACACTCGCTCTCTCACAGAAGTTCACATATTTAAAGATATGTGTGTGTGAAACATCATTACAGATATTCTTATATATATATATATATATATATATATATATATATAATATGGAGAAAACAACTGAAAAGTTGCAAATTAAAAGAAAAAAATTGAATGATTCTTTGTGAAAGTATTTATTTATATTTTTATATATATATATATTTGATATTTCAGATCGCCCCGATCTTTCGTCAGAAATTAATTAAATAACTCTATTCAGAAGTTTGTTTATTATGCTATATATATATATATATATATATATATATATATATATATATATATATATATATATATATACATACAAGACTATTTCATACTAACAGCTTCTAAAAGAATACCTGGATATAGACAAAGGAATTCTTGGTAATGACTGCGTTGGTCGAATGTATTTGTGCAAAACAATAACAAAATATAAACTTAGGTGAGTTTATCAAAGATTTCGAGCACAATGCTCAACATGGTATGCGGATGTTGGAAAAATATAAAAACGAACATACCTTGTCGGTCTTTTTTAATCAAATTTGTTACTATATATATATATATATATATATATATATATATATATATATATATATATATATATATATATATATATATATATATTCCGTGCTAAGGGAATAGATACTTAACACCTGGTGGATAATAGAAGAAATGTTTATTGTACACAACCAGTACAATATGAAATGCGGTAAAGTTATACACACATGTCAATCTAGTAGTGAGTGGCACTAATTGGAAGGTGGGGCGTGCTTGCGTCTTCTCTCTTTCACTCTTCCTCGAGTCTGTCGTAGACAGTTGACTTTATATGTACTTACTACCTATAATGTAATCATTCATGGGGGTAAGTGGTTATTCCATTACATCATATATATATATATATATATATATATATATATATATATATATATATATAAGTGGATACGGAGATCAACACACAGCGGCGACAGTCTGTTTCCTGCTTAAAGGCAATCCTCAAACCTGAAGATTGCGTTTAAGCCGCTGTGTGTTGACCACAACAACTTCTTTCTTTTTTTTTTATTATAGTATGGTTCACCCTTTACAAGGCCCGGGGGGGGCTAATCGAGGAAGAGGGTTAAGTTAGGAAGCCATTTGTATGTATAGTAGTGGAAGATAACCGCTAACCCTAGCCTTGAACAGGTTAAGATTGTAGTGATCAGGGAAATATCCTGTTGTGAGTCGGTTCCACAGGGCAGTGGTTCGCAGAAAGAACCTGTTCGAGTGGAACTTGCTTCTCACTGATGGAATATGAAGGGAATGTGGGTGGTTTGCTACTGTGTCTAAGTGGCATGGGTTGTTCTGGCTGTGAAAGTTTGATTTGGCAGAACCAGAAAATGTAGTTCATCCGAGCACTAGTAGTGGTAGAGTAGTAACAGGCTTGCCCCCTACTGCCTGTGGGTGAGAGGTTGAAGGATGGAGAATAATTTGTCACCCACAAGGGCTCAGAGAGTGAGGTCTGGGTAGCTTCTGCCCAAATATAACAACAGTACTCCATTTTGGGCCTGATCTGGCTCTTGTAAAGGCAGAGGGTAACAGAAGGAGTCAGGTGCTTACTGGAGTGGTACAGAGAGTTGATCATTTAACCTGCATCCTCAGCAATGGATCGTATGAACGAGTCTCACTTGAGGTCAGAGATGAGAGTGAGGCCTAACAATCTTTAAAGGTGCGGTGCTTCCCCGAGTAGACCTCCGTTCATCTTGTTTGGTGGTAGTTCGGGGTCAGATCAGAAATGCATTATCGGATATTAATTTTGAAATAGAGATACTCTTTCTCTCGTAAATATATCATATTGGGAAGGATATTCATACAATCGATTCGGTTTTGATCATTTGAAAGAAGAAGAAAAAGAAAAAGAAGAAGAAAAAAAGAAGAATGAAAAATAAATAAGAAGTATATGACGAAATAGAAGAAAAACAAGGACAAGAAAAAGAAGAATGAGAAGAGGAAAGAGAAGGATGAGAAGAAAAAGATGATGATGAAAAGGAAGAAGAAAAAAGGAGAATGAGGAGGAAATAAGAAGAAGAAGAAGAAGAAGAAGAAGAAGAAGAAAAGAATAATGAGAAGAAGTAAAGAGAAAAAAAGAATGATAAGAAATAGAAGGCAAAGAACAAAGAGAAGAAGAAGAAGAAGAAGAAGAAGAAGAAGAAGAAGAAGAAGAAGAAAAAGAAGAAGAAGAATGTGAAGAAGAAGAAGAATGAGAGGAAGAAAAAGAAAAAAGATGAATAAGAAGGGGAAGAAGAAAATTGAAAAGAGGAAGAACAATGAGAAGAGGAAGAAGAAAAAATAGAGGAGGAGGAGGAAGAGAGGGAGTAGTAGTAGTAGTAGAAGAAGAAGAAGCAGAAGAAGAAGAAGATTGGTAAGAAGTTGAAGGCAAAGCACAAAGAGACAAAGAAGAATGAGAATAAAAAAGAGAGACTAAGAAGAATGAGAATAGAAAAGAGAGACTAAGAAGAAGAAGAAGTAAGAAAAGGAAAGAGAAGAAGAATATTAAGAGACAAGTGGATCAATCTATCGATTATGTTTGAAGCGATTGACTTGATATTCAATCAGGCGAACTGCTTATTTGTCTATCGGTCATTGTCTCTGTGACAAGAAATATATTTTGTGATCTCTACGATTCATATCTCTGAAATAGACTACAATGTTTGGCCATCAAAGAAAGTCTTTTATCTAACATTTAACAAAAGATTAGCTTATCTTATGTCTCCGACCGTTAACATTTTTTTAAGTTTGTAAATTCATTTCAAAAATGAATACTGAAATACAATTAAAATAAAACCGTTTGATAATTAATGTGCGTTTATATATGATCAATAATTAAAAACGGTTTCAAATAAATGATTCCTTTAACTCTTTAAGAAGACAGTTCTTCAGCAGGTCTCCTAGACTAGCACGACAGTATCACAAACAGGGGAGTTTACCAAATAAGACAAAAAACACATCACTTGAAGACTTCCAAAGGCGGCAACAACTAAAATGAATAGAGCATGTAACTCGAAGGAAACATAATCAAGATGTTGGCTTTCCATCGGAACTTACACAAAAGTTTAGGAAAGAAACTCCATCAGTACTAGAAGGGTCGATTACAATTAGTGGGCATCGGAAGTTTATTTGCTCTAAAAAATTATTTTAAGAGAAAGATTTTTAAAATTTCAACCGACAGTCGTTCTAACTGTTCAGTTAATCAATGTTTCCTATCGCTAATCGAATGTTTGCCAATCACACCCTATATGCGTGTTTGTGTGTAGGGGTGTCTTTTGGAGAAAAATAAGAATAGACTAAGATTATAGACATATAGTGACATAGTAATTTTAGTTTGACATACGGCCACAAGTTTCGGTTGCTCAAAGGGGATCTAAATCATCGAACACAGACTTAGAATAGAGATAAAGATAGATAGATAGATAGATAGATAGATAGATAGATAGATAGATAGATAGATATTGAACAGCCTTAGATAGATAGATAGATAGATAGATAGATAGATAGATAGATAGATAGATATTGGACAGCCTTAGATAGATAGATAGATAGATAGATAGATAGATAGATAGATAGATAGATAGATAGATATTGAACAGCCTAGATAGTGTTAGGGCGCACCCACCTTCACAACCACAATAGACTGATCCTATTATTATAAATAGAACAGTAGTTCTAGAGACTGTGAGTAGTGTAGCAGTGTAGTGCAGTGCAGAGTGAGACTTCTGTAGTGATCAGTTACACTTCCGTTTCTCGACCGGAAGATACCGTTGGACTTTATTACTATTACTTATTGTTACTACTAACCTACGTTCGTTCTACTACTAATCTCTCTGATGTAAATACCTCTCTGAATATACCAGTATTTTTCCCTACGACTGTGTTTTTTCCTTATTGCCATATACTCACGTGGAAACACTCAACATCTCAACAGTGGCGACGAGGGATGTTTTATTGATCTCAACAGATAGATAGATAGATAGATAGATAGATAGATAGATAGATAGATAGATAGATATTAACAGCCTTACATTGCCACTCGTCCTTAAAAGAGAAACAAGTCATTGCAATGCTATGCGTGGAATGAAAGTGAGATAAATATGGAAATTAAAATTATCTTTTCTAGGTTATTCTCTTCTGGTAAATGTTTGTTTCTTGTGACTTTTCACGCTTCAAAATATGCCACGTCAAAGAACTTAAATCATCAATGATGAACGGACGTATAAGATTAGTTAACTTCCACCTGCTGTCTTCACGTTGGCTGCCTATTTCCAAGAAGGGCCGAACCAACCAACAAATTCATCCAATATTGCTCTCTATTCATGACGAGAAGTTATTATTGAGAAATCTGTTTTCATGTAGTTCGCTTAACTTTCTCAGTGATTCTGACTTGGCTGCTTTCATGTTTGCAGCCAAAGTCCTCAATATATAGCAACTTTTCTCTTTGTTTTACATCGACAAAAGCCAACTTATCCACTTTCCTTGCTTATTTCATTTTTTAATTTTACTCAAATATTTTAGTTTAATTTTTTTTTATTTGATATTCTTAAGGTCATTTTGTTTTTTTGTTCTTGGCAATGTTTTCACTTTTAGCCTTTGATTATTCTCTGATTTCTGTTCATCTTTTTCGCAATTTCGAAAGTTATGCTTCCAACTTTGCAATAACTTGTATCTCTTTTAAAGATGTCATTATTAAAACTAATGGCAAGAATTTATTATATATTATTATTACAACTAATGACCAACATATATATATATATATATATATATATATATATATATATAAAACAACTGAAATGTTGCAAATTTAAAAAAATTATATATATATATATATATATATATATATATATATATATATATATATATATAAATACTTTCACAAAAAACATTCAATTTTTTTTTAATTTGCAACTTTTCAGTTGTTTTTTCTATATCATATACATATTAAGAAAGTATACGTGGCTTCTCATTATGCTACACACACACACACACACACACACACACACACACACACACACATATATATATATATATATATATATATATATATATATATATATATATATATATATATAAGAATGGGTTGGATAAAAATTCTACATACACGTAAATATACTTGCACGTATGTATAAATATATTTCTTCCTCAGGTGTTATAAATACAGTGCTCACTGTTATGCAACAGAGCTCTAAGTTTATATTAGTGAATATATATATATATATATATATATGTATATATATATATATATATATATATATATATATATATATCCAACGTCAATAACACTACTCGGAGTTTCATATAGTTCCTGCAATGTTCAGGTGCAAATATGTTTGATATTTGAACATGTTTGAAGATGATTTTGCAAGATCTGCATGAAATTCCGTGTCGTGCTATCGAAGTTGGATATATATATATATATATATATATATATATATATATATATATATATATATATATATATATATATATATGCTGTATATAGGTAGCAAATGTTCTGTAAAGTAAAAGTTATTATTGTCAGCAGACACATTTTGTGTCGATTAATTTTATAGATCGTCTTTTCCAGATTACAAATAATCCCCCTGAGACAAGGAGGAAATTCCGTGAGAAATTTTTAAAAGTTCATTTCGAAAGTAATTTTGTCTAAGTCATCACCAGGACATGTAGAGACAAATGTTGAGTTTCGTAGAACTGGTGAGTGTAGTGACGTGGACAAAGACTGTTGTGAGATAGGCGAGGTCTGACGTGTTCGCGGTGGGGGCATGTGTGTGTGAGTTATACATATATATATATATATATATATATATATATATATATATATATATATATATATGACACTTTCTCTCATAACTTCTTTCTCCCTTTTTCTCTTTATGCCTTTTTCTCCTCTCCCCCTTCCATATCAATATATAACTTCCGTGAAGTTAACCGATTTAATGTGTAAATGTCTGGATTTCCTCAAACAATTTAAATTTGAAAGAATAGAAATGTTACATCTAACTCAATCATGTCTCTCTTCCCCCTCACTTCCTCACTTCGTTAATTTACATATACTTAGTACTGCCCGTCAAAAATGTGTAAATTTCTTTTCATTTTTCGTTTGAACCTTTGGAAGTAAAATCTGATGATCCGCGGTCCTTTAAAAGGGCTGGGGTGAAATAATTTATTATATGGAACATTAAAGTGGTCTGCTTTTATTAATATATATATATATATATATATATATATATATATATATATATATATATATATATATATATGTATATATATATATATATGTATATATGTATATATGTATATATATATATATATATATATATGTATATATATTTGAGGATACGATCTCTTAAATTATATTTCTTTTTATTTATAGTTGGTTTTCTTCGTTGTAGAGTATTGCTTCAAGGAACATAAGACTGATTTTACTATTTCATTATGTTAGTGTATTTGCTGCCTAAATACACAGAATATATATATAAATATATATATATTTATAAATATAAATGACAATAGGAAAACTGTAATATTTGCCGACGCGTTTCGTCCAATGTCGACTTTCTCAAGGCAAAAAATGAAATTAATTTATTTAAACAAAGTAACTTATAATAGCAAACACAAAATGTCCTTATTATTAGTTACTTACTATCGTCTGAAGAATTACAATCATAGTATTGAATATATATATATATATATATATATATATATATATATATATATATATATATATATATATATATATATATATATATTATTAGTAGAAGTCTTATAAGTATAAGACACTATACTCGATCGGAAAACCTTCGGTGTCTTGATTTGCGAATAATCAAACCAATTCCAAAGGGAAAAGAAGGTATAAAAAAGAAAGAACCAAGAACATGTACGTTAGCCGAAAATAATCGTCTACCATATAAGACCAAGGCCCAAAGAAAAAAACCCGATACGAGTACACAAAATAACTAAATAAAGTGCTCAATACAGTAAGTAGAACCTAGAGAGCCAGACAAACCTACCAAGGTTTCACCTAAGTGGATCGTCAGCCAGTTTTCCCTGACGATCCGCTTAGGTGAAACCTTGTAGGTTTTATTGAAAGTTTATTTAAGTTTTCACATGTCCTCCATCATTAGCAATACAAAGGGTAATACGATTTTGCGGTTCAAGGAAAATATTTGCCAACTGATTTACAGTAATGCCTGAAATCAGAATAGTTATTTTTAGCTATACTTAAAACTAGGTACATTAAACTTTATAACATTTTTTACAGATTATTTCTATCGCAAATACAAATAAAGTCATAAATTTTTTAAAGTGCACACGAACTTTATGGACACCCTGTATACACACACACACACACACACACACACACACACACACACATACACACACACACACACACACACATATATATATATATATATACATATATATATATATATATATATATATATATATATATATATCCTCCTGAGATAAGGAGGAAATTCCGTCGGAAATTGTTGAAAGTTAGTTTCGAAATAAATATTCTCCAAGATTTTGATTTTCTTAAGTCATATATGAAGACAAATAGTGAGTTTTGTATAACTAGTGAGTATAGTGACATTAAAAGAGTGCTTCGTGTAAAATACTAAAGCTAAAATACATACTAAGAATAAATATACACCATTTGTGTTGTAACAAATAATATATATATATATATATATATATATATATATATATATATATATATATATATATATATCCAGTGATGTTTAGTAGGGAGAATTCCAATGAGGATATATAATCCAAACACAGAGATCAATGCAAGAACAAATCAATATTAATTATAATAATAATGAAAAAGGAATCCTTAAAGATTCATAATTGGTGGTAATAAATTTACTTCATGGGCAAAATTCCCAATCGTTTAGACCTATTTTAGATTGGGAAATGGTTTTTTAATTTATCCAGACACCAGTAACGGCAAAAAGAAAAAGAAAGAAGATACAAAAACAGAATGAGAAAAAAGTAAAAAAGAGAAAGAAGGAAGATGTGAGATAGGAATAAGATTCAATATTAAAAGAGGTAAAAAAAAAAGAAATGGGGAGAGAGACAGAGATTTCAATATAATTTTTTGTGGGGAAGAGAAAGGCTGATAGATATAGGGAGGGGAAGAGAGTGGGCATCGACAAACGATATATTCTGGGCCAGACCGTCTGTCGATGCTCACTTATTTATAATATTAATATTCGAACTGATGTCGTCATCTTTGTTGTTGCTATCGCAACGTTTCGACCGTTGTGCCCTCCGACCTTCATCAGGTGAATATCGATCCAAATTAAACTACAGGCAATTCTAAACTGAATTCTTTATTTAATCTACTGGATGACGAGAGAGCTATCTAAGGGAGAAAAACAAGCCATTTTGAAGTTGAGAAAAGAAGGAAAATTGATCAGAGCCATTAGACAAACATCGGGTGTAGCCAACACAACAATTTGGAATGTCCTGAAAAAGAAAAAAAAGATTGGTATCCTGAGCAACAGATATAGAACAGGTCGGTCAAGGAAAACAACAGCAGCTGATGACAGAAATGAATGGCTACACTTGGTTTTAGCCGTGCGTTTCACCTGTAAAGTTTGTATTATTTTGTTTAAAAGGATAAACCAGTATGAAGACAAGAGAGCTGTCTATGGGAGAAAAGTAAGCCATTTTGAAGCTGGAAAAAGAAGGAAAATCGATCAGAGCCATTAGACAAACATCGGGCATAGCCAACACAACAATTTGGAATGTCCTGAAAGAGGAAGAAACTATTGGTGTACTGGGCAACAGAGAAATATGGAGGCCATACCACAAGATATAAAACCCTTATCAGCAGTAATAATCAGAAGGACAAATAGGAATTTGCAAAGAAGTACAGAGATGAGTGACAAAAGGTCTGGAAGAAATTTCTATGGACAGATGTGACCAAAATTAATCTCTACCAAAATGATGGAAAGGCCAAAGAAAGTATCCGCTTATGATCCAAAGCATACAAGTTATCTGTGAAACATGGAGGAGACAGACTTCTTAGGCTAGATAAAATTTTAATGCAAGCTTTGCTTCCCCATGTTATATATATATATATATATATATATATATATATTTTTATTTAAAGACATTTATATTATGTTTAACGTTCTTTTTATAGATACAAGTATTTAAGCAAATGCTCTGTTTTATAATAAACAGTATTAAATAACATTTACCGGCCTGAATGTCCGAGAAATTTTCATAGAAAATTTTCGCTCTCCGACAGGAATCGAACCTGTATCCTATACGGAACCATCATTTCGCGTGATGTGCCTTAACCTTTCGGCCACAGACCAGCGTCTGGTTAGCAAGGTCGATTTTACTATCTTTAAACTTAAATCTTCCATGAATCTCTTCTATTCATATCTGCTCTCGTGTATCAAATGTAAACAAATGACGTCATATATTTTTAGAATTGGACATAGCCCGACAATTTATTTAAAGACATTTATATTATGTTTAACGTTCTTTTTATAGATACATGTATTTAATTCATTTATATATATATATTATCGAGTCTGATTCGCTACCTCTTTGTTACCGAGGCCCGTTGGTAGAGTTGGTATGACTTTTGCCTGATAACGTAACTGTCCGGGTTTCAATTCTTGGTAGTGGATGCGCACTGCTGAAGAGTCCCAAATATAAGACGAAACGGCCGTCCAGTGCTTTCTGCATTCTGTTGAGGTTTCTTCTAGACTCGATGAATTACTTAATTATAATTATCTCAAATTCTACTAATTTCTATCAATCACACAAACATATATATATATATATATATATATATATATATATATATATAGTCCCCTCAAAGTTTTTATTGTTCAATGAAGATATTTGGGTTATGAGACAAGAGTGCACTGATGTACTGGTGTACGGAGCAACAGACATAGAACAGGTCGGCCAATGAAATACAACAACAGCAGCAGATGAGAGAAACATTGTGAGAGCTGTGGGGGAATAAATCCCAAAACAAACGTTAGTGACATCACCAACAACCTCGACAGTGCAGGACTGAAGGTTTCACAATGCACCTTTCGAAGAAGATAGTAAGCTGGGCCTTCCCAGCCACCTCCGTCACTAGGGGTCGGGGGATAAAGGCAATAGGAAGAGAGGATGACGATACCCATGCTGGGACGCGAGCGAGTGCTGACTACGACATTCTGTCACATGTTCTACGCATTTCCCAAACGACAGAATCGAAAAAGCATCTCAACCACAACGAGTTTCTTCATTTATTCTCAATTTACATGTATACAGCTTCCCTTTGAGCGTTCATCTGAATTTAGACGTGTTGTGACAAGAATGATAAAAGGTGATCCCAAAATACAAATTACAAAAATTGAAATATCTGGGAAGTCTTTTAATAGAGAACCGAAAAGTGCGACACTGAAATCGAAAGACGCATTGGGATAGTCAAAGATGTCTTCCAGAAGCTAAGCAGAGTATTAAGAAACAGACAAACTTCGTTAGAAACAAAGAAAAGAGCACCGAACCGTTATGTGATATCTGTCCTCCTATATGATAGTGAATGATGGATAATCTCCTCATAGATGAAGACCTGCAGGAACAGAAATGATGCTGAGGATACCGTGGTACGAACATCTGAGCAACGACGAAGATTTATAGAAAAAGATAAAAAAGGAAGTCATACTTGACATTAGGAAGAGACAGTTGAAATTTCTAGGGTAAATAATGAGGAAAGACGGCTTGGAAAATCTGATACTCTCGGGATAGATTGAAGGCAAAGGGAACATACGAAAACAGCATAACATAGTGAGCTTGATTAAATGGGTGGCGGAACTGGGTTCAAGAGAAATAACAAAAAGAGATTATTTATTAAGGGCTACAAAGGAACTTGTGGAGGGCCATGATCGCCTACATCCTGAGTGTACACGATGCATAAAGAACTATATGTTTCGAAACTCCTATTCTGGCCATCTGTTTGATGTAAAAATGGAGAAAAGTTATGGCATGCCAAGTTCAGGTAGAATATCGATTTCACGAATGGTCGAAGAGTTCTGTCTAGATCGAGATGCCTCCACACCTCTTTGATATTTGGGGTTCAGAAAATAGAATTCACCACAACATATCATCATTCTGTCACCTATTTTGCTATCCGTTCGTCGAACTGCGATAATTCACGTCACCTTACAGAACAACCGAGCTGCTGTTCTCGCAGTCTCTCATGATGTCAGAGGCTAACTGATAGATTTCTAAACTCATTTCGCCCTAAGCAAAGTGCTAATGTCAATAAGAAGCAAGGTGATTTCTAGAAGAATGAGAAGACATTAGTGAGAAAAAAGGTCCAGGAAGGTACACGATGGCGATTGATATTACATTTAATTTTTTTTTTAGATTGTAGGTCGAGAGGGGGGGGGTCAGAAAACTCAAGAGATAAGAGTTCCACAGGTTAGAAGTGCGATAGAAATAAATATTACACTTGAATTTACGATTACATCTATTTCAACAGTAAAACGATGAGACTCACATGCCAATCTATATAGGACGCTTCAATTCATGCGTTCGCGGTACGAAGATTAGAACAACTGCTATGAAAATATTTATAGAAAGACAGGGGGAAGTAACGCGTCGTTCGGAAAGTGACTGGGGTCGAGATGCCAGGTGAGGACGGATAGCATTACAAACTCTTCTTTTGGGTTCTGTCGAGAATCTCGAGACGTATAGCCAGAGCACCAGACCAGATCTGGCAACAATATTAGATGCATAGACGAATGGTCAATTTGTAATCATGCAAGATGGATTCTGATTAGAAAAAATTATCTGGAACGATACAGTGAATCAAGCTTCTTAGCAGCAGACCTGGCAATTGATTCAGTATTCATGCCAGTGGAAAATATGAGACCAAAAAGGCGTAATAAGTTGCTCAACTGAAGGTTAGCATCGGCCATGCTGATGAAAGGCAGAAATCCTTCTCTATGATGATTAGCATAACAGTTTTATTTTTGGTATTTTCGTTTTGTTACAAGTTACAAGCCATATATTGCTTCAGCAAATGATTGGAGGTTATTTTCGCAAGCAGTCTTTCTATGTTGGACCTAACAGATTTACTATTAAGATAGGGGTAAATAGTTGTTTTTCAGGCTAAATACCTGGTTGCGAACTGTTGACATAGCCTGTGTATTTTCATAACATCACTTTTACACATTGATTTCCCATGACTTTTGGCATGTCAGTGTATATATATATATATATATATATATATATATATATATATATATATATATATATATATATATATATATATATGCTCCTGAAAAACTATTTCGGTTGAGCTGTCTGGGGAGAAAGTGTGAGTTTGTAAACAGGGAATATTACTGCTACTAATGCAATACTCTTCGATAAAAAGAATCGAGTTCTCTCTATCACTAGCGTGTTTACCTAAAAATAAATACGCTTAAATTCACCTTCATCCCTGCTATGCGCCAACGGGGTAGATTCTGCGACTGACACCAATTCAGCTGGGTTTCGATCCTAGCTAGAGGCAACCGAACGTCTTGCTAGATTAATGAGCTGTGATACAGTGTAACAGTCTGTCTGTGGATGATATATATATATATATATATATATATATATATATATATATATATATATATATATATATATTCATCTACTTTAGTTGTCTCAACTTCAAGTTCTTGCATGGATTTCTGTTTGGTCAAAAACATAAAAAAATTGCTATGAGCATTTTATTTAACTGTCCCAAATCTTAACCAAACGAAAATTTAATTAGCTGACCTGACTGCATGCATTTTAATAATATGGTCGGTAATTTGTTAATCTGCCGGCAATATTAATATTTGAATGGGAAATTTGCTTAAAGCAAATTTCTGCTCTATTGTGTCTTTCATATTTAATTACCTGTTCCTTTCACAAAGACTTTTATAATGTCGTTCTTTTCATGTCGGTCCTATTGTCAGAAGCCTTTAGATGTTTTACGCATGCGTAATATGAGGAGCCTTTATAATATAATGTTTTATGCAACATATAAGATAAGCTATAATACCAACATATTAGCAAAATCAGTGCACTGGATAACTATACTTCCTTGTAAAAAGAGATGACGCACATATCGGGCAATAGCTAAAGAAGTAGTGTAGTTGTGGCAGGGTAGCTGTGGCAGGGTAGTTGTGACAGAGTTGAGGTGGAGAGGATTTGGTTTTGTTTAGCGTCATATCAATCTCTACGGGTTATCTAATGCCGAAATCTAAATGTTTTTGTATACAATTTTTATTTTATTTTGGGGGATAATAATGGTTTAGCGATACAAGTCTTACTAATTAACCCATAGCTGGGGGCGAAAAGGTGGATTCATGCTTTTCCCAAGAGCATTTGCGCGTAAGTGACTATAACGAGCCCAACTGGAATTGGAACTCTACTCCCCGATTAACAATTCCGAGCCATTATCAGTTACACCCGCTCATCCAAACTTACAGTACCTAGTATTCCCAAGCGGTCACCCATCTAAGTACTGACCAGGCTCGACGTTGCTTAACTTCGGTGAAGAGAGGAATAAAAATCATTCGACGAAATAGTGTAAAGAAATCTTTATATACCAGCACCACTGGATCATCTATTTTGGCGGGTTTGTGTAAAGTTTGTTTTCAATAAAAAAAAAAAAAAAAGTAGCTTGTAATATTCGAGGAGGTAAAAAAATGAGAGATTAGAGAGCCGTGTTCGAATTCCACTCGGGTTCATTACATTTCCTTACGCGCAAATAACGTTGGGAAAGGTATGAAGTAATCTCCTCCCAGCTATGGGTTAAATAGTAGGGGTTGTATCTGAAAAAAATGATTATTACTCTCAAAAAAACTGTTAATGTAATATTCACTTGCAAAAAAAATAACTATTTTTACAATCCAAAATATGTCTTGACTTTAATTACCCCACAGAGGGTTGATAAGCCATAAAAAAACAAACCAGTCAATCAATGGAGAACATAAAAGTCAGTATTATTATTGTTTTTCATTTTCAACAGCTTGCTATCATGATACCCTAGAAAACAATGCCACAAAAGAATAAAGAATTTAAACTGGAAAATGATACTACATTTCGTTGGAAACTAATTTCTTAGAGATTATCCATAAATATAAATGATAATGTCTGTTCTGAAATTAGGGACGCAACAGGTTTTTGGTGTGAAGTCATGATTAGCATATGACACGAGACTTGTAATGGCCACATAAAAGGGGAGAGGGTCTGAGACTTTATGCTAGTCTCAAGTGTTTTATGACCAGCGACCATTTTGTCAGTTATGGACTTCGAAGAGGTCAAGCAATTAACCGAAAGAAAAGAAAATGATAAATATATGATAATCTTTGGTATCAGGCGACAACAAACTGGACATTTTGATAATTTCCGGTTTCAGATTATATTAGTGGTTACGGTTGGGATTGTGGAGTGATCTGACCTGCCATTTCACGAGGCCACTTCCTCTCGAGTGATTCCAATGTCGCCCGTTCGATGCCAGCAGCGCGCTGTGACATGTAGATGATCAGCCAGCTGGGAGGAGAAAAAGACGAAGGGATGAATTGATCTGGTAATCAGACGTGTCTTACCCGCCCCGACTGAGCTAGTGAAGCTCTAAACCAGTGGTTCCCAACCACTGTGCCGCGGCACATTAGTGTGCCCCGGAATGATTACTGGTGTGCCGCGATGAGATAATACCTAGAAGCCATTTAATTTCATTTTGTTTAATAAAGACATTCAATTTCTTAATCATGATGACACCGCTCAGTTACGGCAACAGATAAATTAGTTGCTTTTAAGAAAAAAGTTGCAATATGGAAGAAAAGAATGAAGGTAGATGATTTGGATATATTTCCCTTAGTTCGCAAAACCGGCATTACCGAGATGATTCCCATTATTAGTGAGCATTTGACATGTTTAGAAAATAAAATTGAAGAATATTTTCCCTCAGTCAGCATTGAAGAATTTGATTGGATTCGCAATCCGTTCCTAGATTTATCAGTCATCAACCTTTTCAATTTTGAGTTATGTGAAGAGGAAGAATTAGCAAGCCTTTCCAGTGATCGTGGTCTCAAATTGAAATACGCACAACTGCCATTGGACGCCTTTTGGATTTCTGTTATGGAAGAGTATCCAACTCTCAGTAAAAAAAAGCCATTAAAATCTTACTGCAATTCTCAACTTCGTACCTATGTGAACTGGGATTTTCTTACCGGAACAACATTAAAAATAAAAAAACGTGAAAGACTTAAAAATATTGAAGAAGAGTTAATAGTGTGTCTCTCCCACATTCGCCCAAATATTGCAGCAGTAGTCAAGAAGCGCCAGGCACAACTGTCCCACTGACATTCACCATTATTATTTTATACCCGATATTGAATACAGGATATATTAATTTATGTGAATAAAAATTCTTCTTATACAATATTCTTTGTTTTCTATTATTTTATTGCAAAACGGCTTTATGGGGGAAAAATATTTATTTTTTGTGTTAGGTGTGCCGCGGAAATTTAAAGAACTCAATAGTGTGCCGCCATGTAAAAAAGTTTGGGAACCACTGCTCTAAACAGATACTTGAATATAATTTGGAAATATGGTTTGAGATCTCATTTCTCGTCGTGGTATTTATTTTTTACCTCTCATTTCTTTGTCAGCTTTCAGTGGGCACTTCCCAAGTTTTCGTGTACGCCAACAAGGTTGACGGAATAGAAACTCAGCAAATATTCTTAAAATCTTGTTCTACGCTTTTGTAAATTTGCAGAAAAATAATCAAAAATTTTAGAATAGCCTGCACATAAAATTATAACAGTATCTCCTCCCCAGGTTTCCGGTGATATTATTATTAAATAAAAACTATATTCAATAATCATAAATGGAGAAGCTTACAACAATTCAGTGATCCCAAATATTTTAAAAACAATTTTGAATTTGTTATGGATATAAATATACAGATTTTTGGAGATACGGATGTTCATACACGACATTATCAGAAATTAAGCGCTATAGCTATAATACATTTGAATCTAAAGTAATATCACCTAAAAGGCGAGAAAGTAAGAAAGAAATGTAAAAGATTTAAAACTTTATAAATTCTTCTAATTATTTTTTTTAAAAATGAAGACAATTCTTGTAAAAATTCATTATTCTTCAAAAAATCTTTTTCTTAAGACAATAGTGTCTGTAGTACATATTATTCACAAAAGCAATTAAAAGCTTTTCTAATTAACTAAAGGATTAGTTTTGTTACATTTTTGTATTTTACGATTCAGAGAAGATTTTCGTCAGTTGGTGTTTTGTTAGTAAAAAATAATTGTTGATTTAAATTCTCCAAGTAGTTCTGTTTTAACGAATATAAAAGCTTAAGTGCCAAAAAATGAATTTCTCGAAACATCTTAAAATTAAATAAGTAGGGGACAACTGATGTAAAAAAAAAAGTATTTTTATCAAAATTTTCTATTAAAAAAGATCCTAAAATGTAAAAATAATTTCTGAAAGTTTGATTAAAATCCGAAAATTATTTGATTTTTACAAGAATTCCCAAATCAATGTGTTTCACCGAAAAAAGACGCGAAAATTTCCTAAACTAATAATCTTTGGTTCCTCACCAGACTGCTGACGCAAAATTTCAAGATTTTTAACCTAAATTTCTAACTTTCTAAAATGGATAAAAAAATACAAGTTAATAATAAAAAATCCTTTGTTTTTTCCTCTTAATGATAACAAAGATTTTGACGATAAAACTTTGTTTTACTAAGTTGGGGTCATTTTTTCATCATGGTATGCTTAATTTTTAGCGAATCAGTGGTGGTACCTACATTAGCCTTATGCAACCCAGAATACCTTCCTATAAATGATATGCTTGCGATTAAGCCTTTCGGTCAGTCTGTATACGAAAAGGAATATTTTAGGGGAATTTCTTCTCTATTTTACAATCCGTACTTGCCCTGATCTCATTATAAATGGTTTCAGAGAAAGTAAAAATCGGATGCATCTGCTTTTCCTAGATGATCTCAAACTCAAAAAGGTGAGTGTCTGACAGCATCAGTTGGTGTAATCGGTGAATAAGAACTTTTGGCATGAAGTTTGGTCGTGCGCGCTGTACTGACGATAAGGCGATAGAAAAGAGTCACCAGCAGGACTGAATTACGGACAGGAGAACCCATCGCTGACCCTGAGGAAATTGAATTCAAATACCTCGGTATTCTGGAGTTGGATGACGTCCTTGTGAGAGGGCAGGAAAGAATTGATTACAGAGACATACATGAAAAGGTCACGGCTTCGTCTAACGTCCATATTGAATAACTGCCGTTGCCAGGCTATATTTATAATAAGGTATCGGTAATGTGTGGTTGAGTGGACAACGGAGGAGTTACAAACTCTGGACAAAATGACCCGAACGCTGATTTTGAAAACGGTGCTTTGAAAGTCAAATGTGATAACGAGCTGGAAAGGGGGGGGGGTCGAAAATTTTAAATTTAAATTATAGAGTTGTTGAGTGAACCAATATATTTTGATTCGTTGGGTTGAAATAAAATCGGCTAGACTATGTACCCAAATATATATTTTTTAATATATATATTGTATATTTAGGCAGCAATCCATCATTTATACATGTTTCATTAATGACAACAGACAAGTTACTGAGATTAAGCTTTTTATTTAATTGTTCGTGTGTTCGAACAAGAGTTTTCTTTTGTGGACACAGAGTGTTTAGAAACTGTCCAAGTGTTCTGTACTTCCGAGCGCTTTCGGCTATACATTTAGCCATTATCAAAGATGATTTTGTTTTAACTTTTTAACTGGATATGTGGGTTGTGTGTACGCTTTTAGAGTTATAGGAATGTTTTATTTTCCGAAGACAGTCAGCACATTGTGGCCGTATTCGTAGTTAATGTTATTGTGTTGGCTTTTTCTTTTTTATTATTAAGGCTTCCATTATTTTTAATCTTATTTTTTTACATGTGGATGAGGTTATTATGTTTGTATTTGCTATTAGTATGTTTCGGATGGAGTCTGGTAAGTTTGTGTGTATGTTTAAATGGATTCTAATAGAGCTGTGATCAGAAAGGTGTAACGTAAGACGTCTGGATAGGCATGTAGTAGTGTTACGGATGTAATTGTTTATGAGTTCGGTTTTTCATAAGGAACACATTTCCTTAAGGGGGATTTCAACTCATAATTAATGTTCAATCATTGTAATTTTGATTTTGCAGGTGTGTTGTTATTTTTTATGATAAGGTTAGCTATTTTAATTTTTTTTTTTTTTGTAGTAGATAATTAATTTTTTTGTTCGAGTCAACTGGAGTAGTGTATTTCTTTATGATATTTCTAAGTAAAGATTCAACTTCTTTGTACTTGACACTTGACTTGGCTTTTGTAGAAAATATTTACGTTATTTTTGACTGTGTGTTCACTATCGTTATTATTTACTTTGGGGAGAAATAGTATAATTTGGTGGTCGATGAGGTGATTAGGAAAACCATTGTTAACTAGTACCTGTTTTACATTGTTGTGTTCTTTAAAGAAAAGTAGACAAGTAGATGAATTCTCGTGTGCTCTCTTTAGGAAGATTTTTATCACTGGTATTTTGTATCTAAGTGGGAATTCACTCTTAAAATTAAGGTGTCAAGAGTTTCTGGTAGTATTTTTTTATACAGTGAGGTGGCAAAAGTGTTGTCATATATGTAAAAGTATTGTTGGAACAACACTTTTACGATTTGGACAGTTTCTAAACACTCTGTGTCCGGAAAAGTAAACACTTAGTCGAACATAAGAAAAATTAAATTAAAAGGCTTAATCGCAGTATCTTGTCAGTCATCTTTAAGGAAAACACACACACACACACACACACACACGCACACACACATATATATATATATATATATATATATATATATATATATATATATATATATATATATATATATATATATATATATATATGTATAGTGGAATATCTTATCGTGAATGATAAATGAGAGTCAGCATTGGATGGTGCCTTTCGTTTTACACTTATACATGCTAGCAGGGGCTATTGTGGAGAAAATCAGGTAAGGGAAAGACATATTTGATTTGAGTTTTCTTAAGTGTGATACCAGCCCAGCCTTGCTGCGGGCGACAAAGTCACACTGACAGATGAAATTTGTTAAAGCAGGATTTTGAAGGCGTCTCTGCTTCAGACCTTGACGAAGCTGATCACGGTTCTTCAGTCTACTGTCTTCAAAACCCTTTAAATTAATGAAACATGTCTTACGCCACTCCTTTCGCTTTGATGCTTCGACTTCCCAGGTTTTCAGATCAAAGTTGAGACATTTCAAATTGTCTTTCAATCAGCTTCGTCAAGGTCTGAAGTTGTCGCCCGCAGCAAGGCTGGGCTGACACTTAGAAAACTCAAATCAATTTGTCTTTCCCTAACTTAAAACGAAAGGCACCATCCAATGCTGACTCTCATTTATCATTCACGATAAGATATTCCACTATACATATATATATATATATATATATATGTGTGTGTGTGTGTGTGTGTGTGTGTGTGTGTGTGTGTGTGTGTGATAACAATATATAATTTTTGTATATCAAGAAGAAATTTTGGGGAAGATATATGACAAAATGGAAAAGTTTTCGTGTCACGCGTTTTACTCTTTAGAACTTCATCGGAAGAGGTTTGTTTACTACGCATGCGCACGAACGAGAGACGCTGGGAATTTTAAATTTAAAAAACTAGAGGGTTTTTTATGTGTGTTTTGCATGTTACTATATTAGCAATGCGGTCTCACCGTTTTACTGTTGAACTAGCTAGATGCAAACATCAGTTCTATTCTAATAGTCCTATTCTAATAATTTCTATTCTCGCACTTCTCGCTTGTGGAACTCCCTTCCGATTTCTTTTCTTCTTCCTCCTTTCTCCTCACTAAAGTCTTTTCATTCTCTCTCACTCCCAGTAACCACTCGCTAGCGTCTTAGTGGCATTATCGCCTTTCTTGGGGTGAAATAATTAAGATAAAAATGGGAATTCCTTTGGAATACAAAGAAATCATGGATGTCGACTTTGTAGACGTGCCTTGGCGGGTCTTGGCTGTGAAGGTCTGGATACCGTTTGAGAATCTCCCATGAAACTAACGGCAGTGTAGTGGGAGGCTAGTGACTTTTCGTTTGTAGGAAAGGAAACGTAGGGTGGGGAATCATTCATCATGTCTATGAAAACTGGAAAGTGAAGATTACCAACTCCAGCCCACATATGGCAGCAATGCGCGCCATTTTTTAGTCGGAAGGTGGCTACTGAAAGTGTGAACATGTAACAAATACCTGTCTATGTCAAAAATAAGACTTCTTTTGAATCGCGATGATTAACGAGCTAGTTTAAATCTTGTGTCAGAAATGAATAAATCTAATGAACATCACTATAGAATTGCCAGGGACTCTTTTTTGTTCGGAAAAATGAGATTTGCGTCTATCAAAACGAGGAGGAAAAGAGCTTAAAGAGTGACGATATACATTGTCGTCAATGTTACATAAGAGACACATTTTCCGAGTTGCATAAATGTTTCCAAAGGTAATAAAAACCTGATTAACTTCAAAGACACATCAAAGATTTCAATAACATGGTGCATCCGGATAATATATATCGGCGACTCTAACGATAATTAACAGGAGTAGGTAATAATGGTTAAATGAACTTATAAAATGAAAACTAATAGGTAGATAGATAGATTGAGCAAGATTTAGATAGATAGATAGATAGATAGATAGATAGATAGATAGATAGATAGATAGATAGATAGATATGAACAGACACGTCATAGAGATAGGATATGAACACCGTGGAGATAGATAGATAGATAGATAGATAGATAGATAGATAGATAGATAGATAGATAGATAGATAGATATGACGACAATGAAATAATTGCATACATGCATGTACCGTGACACCCCAGCATATTGAACCATAATTTATGTCGCTTCAGAGATCAAATGAGTCCCTAGGTTTCGCCTATTGCCAATAATCAATCCCATCAGATTAATTAATGAAATTCCTTTTCATCCGCCCGTCCTAAAATAACGATGTATGCCACAGTTATCGGAAAATCACGAGAAAATATCGCCTTTTACACATTTTTTTCTACCTTTCTTGCTTTGTGTCGATCTACGTTAAGTTAATTCCATATCACATGTTTATAAATATTTAACTCCGATTCAAACTTCACGTTCAGTCTTGTGTGAAATGAAAATTAATTACATTTAGACCGACTATGACCATTATTAAATAAAACCAATGACCTAAAAAAATGTCGAGACAGGCCATGTGTTTAATTAAAGATTGGTGATGACCTCTCAGCTTATTTTAACATCATAATGTTCTTCCGGTTTCTTTTTTTTTTTCAAAAATACAATGTCTTTTCTTACAGTTAAGGTCACTCTCTAAAAGGCCCGAGAGCTACACGAGGTAGAGCGTTACAGAGTATGAGACACAGTTTATGCAAATAGGTGGAAAAGATAACCGTTAGCCCCAGGCTTGAAGTTAAGAGTCTGGGAAACATCCTCTTGGGAGTCGTTTCCTCAGGAAGAATCAGCTCGAGTAGAACTTTCATCTCAGCAATGGAACACAAACGGAATGATGGCGGTTCGCTACAATGTACGTAGCATGGCGTATCATTGCCGTGAAGGTTAGAACTTGGGAAACTAAGGAATGTAGTTCGTCTGAGCACTTTTCATGGAAATATCGATAGAGGCTTGTGACGTTTCGTCTTTGAGAGAGAGGTGGGTTCAAAATAATGTCAGACATAGGGACAGGGAGACGATTTTGATCTCTATCGAGACTGGTGAGTGAAGACTGGGCAGCTCTTGCTCCAAATATGGCAAAAGTACTCCATTCTCAGCCGGTTCTGACTATCGTAAAGGTAAACGATAGAACGAGGAGTCGGATACTTCCTGGAGCAGTACAGGAACCAACCATATTCCCTGCATCTTTATTGCACGTGTTCCACTTGAGGTCTGTGTTGAGTGTGAGGCCCAGTAGTCGCCCATCATGGCACTGGACCTCCCTGAGAGAACATTCATTCACCGTGACAGTTCAGCGTCCTATAAGCGATTTTGGAATGTTAATAGTTTGGTTTTATCTATATATGATATATATTTGGTTTGGCTCGGTCACTGGAAAAAAAAATATTTGTCAATAGTTGGCCTTCAGCCGAGGGTGAAAATTTTTCGACAAAGTTTGCTTCAAATCTGGGTCGTTCATCCTGGTGTTTAACGAGGAAGTGACAAGGCTTGGGCTGGGCATCAACTGGTTGAAGATACCCGTCGAAGGTTCATATAAAAGTCGGGAGAACTGTCAGACAATACATCAGTCAGAATGACGAGCTTCGGATCACAGTGGGAAATAAACCATCCTACGCGGGAAAAGGACACGAGATAGATCGATATGAACAGACTGAAATAAAATAAAAAGTTTGATAATTAATGTGCGTTTATATATGATCAATAATTAAAAACGGTTTCAAATAAATGAATCCTTTAGCTATTTAAGAAGACAGTTCTTCAGCAGGTCTCCTAGACTGGCGCTAAAGAATCTCAACCAAGTAAGATAATTAAAACAGATAAGTTGAAAACTTCAAACAGCGGCAACAACTAAAGTGGATAGAACGCGTAACTAAAAGGAAACATAATCAAGATGTTGGCTTTCCAATGGAACTTACACAAAAGTTTAGGAAGGAAACTCCATCAGTACTAGAAGGGTCGATTACAATTAGTGGGCATCGGAAGTTTAATTGCCCTGAAAAATTATTTTAAGAGAAAGATTTTTAAAATTTCAACCGACAATCGTGAGAACTGTTCGGTCAATGAATGTCGTATGCTTCCTAACGCCAATCGTACCCTATGTGTGTGTGTGTGTGTGTGTGTGTGTGTGTGTGTGTGTGTGCGTGTGTGTGTGCGTGCGTATGTACGTCTGTGGTGTGTGTGTGCGTGTGTGTGCGTACGTGTGTGTGTATGTACGTGTGTGGTGTGTGTGTGTGTGCGAGCGCGTGTGTGCGTGTGTGTCTTGGAGAAAGATATGATTAGATTTAGTGTATAGATATAGAGCGACAAACTAATTTGGCCACAAATTTGGGTTGCTCAGTGGGGATCTAACTCATTTATATATCTCTAACACAGACTTCGAACAAAAACAGATATGTACACACTGAGATAGATAGATAGATAGATAGATAGATAGATAGATAGATAGATAGATAGATAGATAGATAGATAGACTTAAATAAATAGATAGGAAATGAACACTGTGGTGATAGATAGATAGATAGATAGATAGATAGATAGATAGATAGATAGATAGATATGAATAGTGAGAAAGAAAGAGGGGGATGCTAATTTCAATGATAAGAATCCGATCGTTGTGAATGGGAGAAAAACAGAATGAATGTAACGCCTTAAGGGTCCGGGATTTTGACTGGTGACTGTAATTAAAGAACCCATCTTTGGTTTATTTCGAAAGAAGAAATGACCTCAGTCACTGACGACTTCATTTCGTAACATATTTTCATCTTGGCTTCGTTTGGCAAACGCCCAAATGAATGCAAAGTGCGCTGGGAAAATGTGTTATACCAAAATATTGTTAATGGAAAAACGAAACTTTGAAAGTAGCTATTCGACAACCTGTCTTTCTATCTATTTTGTTCATACATCGATTTCCGGTTCTGATGCCGTCCTGGGTATAACGATACACTACGTCCGCGTCCTGGGTAAGACGATAACTTACATCCACCAGCAAGGCCTCTGATCAGGAGGTTTTGAGGAGCGTGGAACCACCTCTTAATTGCTGGTGTTCATAGGCCCACTCTGACCCGGGGTGGTAGCACCTGTTAGGGTCCCAGCTATGGGCAAATAGTTAACACCCAGAATATATCCGCGTCTTGTCCAACAGCAACCCAAACCCAGATCTCGTCCTGGGTAAACTACATCCAACAGCAAGGCCTCTGATAATACGTTTTTGAAAAATATTACCAGCTATACGTTTTGTTTTTTTTTTTTTTTGTTTGTTTGGGGGGTTTGGGGGGGGGGGCTGAAAGAATAATATTGGCGGCTATACATATTTGAGGAAAAAAATATTAACAGAAATAGATTTTTGACAAAAACAAAAATATTACCAGGAAAAAAAAGTTGTCGGCATTAAATAACCCATTGAGGTGTTGATAAGCCGTAAAACAAACCAAACCAAACCGGTTCTGATGGGAAAATATTTAAATCACCTACAACAAAGATAGAGATGGATGTAAAAATCTCGAAAACTTTTGCTGGATTGTTTTCCTACAGCTTTGTATTGAGGCTCTCGATCTATACATGGACTAAACTTATCCGTTTGCATAGTTCCTAGTGTATTACTGTTTTCTACGTTCACTATATAAAAGCTTACGGGTTCATATCTTCGTCCGCAGAGTTTGCGTCTACTTTTCTTCTTCTTTTTCTTCGCTTTCGAGTTTGAGATGATGATGCATTTTGTTTCTCTCTTCAGATGCCATCCACGTAGCCGTGTCTGTTTTACACCGCGATATTTATTTCCCATTAAATTGTTATTATTCGTTATTGTCGGTGGGAATAAAATGCTAGTTAAAGTTTATACTCAAATCTATATGTCTCACGGGTTCAAATTTCGCTTCCAGAAATTTTGGGACAATTTCCATCACGCTAGTTATTGTTCGTCACAAACTGCATGGATATTAAAACCTCTGAAAACTTCATTTCTTTTTTTATTTCTCAGGAACAGATGCCGTTTTATGTTTAGGGGCATCTCTACGTGGTGTAATGCAAGTTAGCAAGCTTGTCTCGCTCGATTACTTACGACTGAAAAGTGAGTTTAATCCTCACTGGGTGCCCCATATTTTCGGCCTTGTGCCACATCTAAGCTACGATTAGAAAATAACCATAGAAGAAGGGACTTTTCGACGTGGCCTAATGGTTAGCAAACTTGTCTCGCTCGCACAATTACGAATGAGTAGAGAGTTCTATCCTCACTGGATGCCCCATATTTTCTGCCTTGTGCTACATCGAAGCTACGCTTAGAAACTCACCTTAACATATGATTAGTTCTGTCTACGTGTCAGGCTCTGTTTGATAATTTTTTAATACCTGAAGGTTTCTCACTTGCAAGAAAATTGTCGGAAACATGAAGACGGGCGCGGACACACAGTGAGAATGGATGGAATTCGATCAACTATTTTCTGACCAGTTGATGTTATAGAGCAATTAACATTCTGACCTGGCAAGCCATTGTGAAGGAGCTGAGACGTTGCCAAGAAGGAAATGAGGCGAAACGTCTAGTTGAGCTATCCCCCACAAAAACACAGTTACGACAGATGAAAATTGCAACAGTATTCCTGCGCGAAATAATTCTCCAGAAAAATTCATCAGTCAGTCAAAAGTCTTTAAAAACATCAAAATTCACGCAAATAATTTTCATCTGAAGCATCTCACTCTCTCCCCCCTTCTCTCTCTCTCTCTGTAATGGTTAACAAGCTTGTCTTGCTAGACCAATTCCGAATCATTAGTGAGTTCGCTCTTTACTGTATACTCCAAACTTTCGATCTTGTACCATATTTCTAGGCTACGCTTAGAAAGTCATCAATATCTCCTATGAGAGTCAAATTCTCCACGACTTTTTTCGTCTTCATATTTCCTAGAAATTTGTTGTTCAGAAAGACGACCGGCCTTCTCTACACTTAGTGCTGAACATTGCCCCTTCAATTCACTGGAAGCAGAACGTCCACCCGTAGAAACACAGAGCACAAAGTGGTTTTCAAGGGCTAAACTTGACTCGTACATATTGCCGCACTGAAGTACGGTGTTCGCTTTTACTGTAATATTAATCCACGCCCCACATGTGATTAAACATTTTTTCACTAACATTTGATTCGAGTGTTTTCCTCACGATTTTTGCACTGCCAACGCTAAAACGAAACTACGAAATTGTATCATTACCCAGAAACTACGATCTTAGACGAGCATGATAACGAAATTTCAACTATCTCTTACTGCATTATTAACCAGAAACTACTAGCTCAGTCGAGCATTATAACGAAATTTCTACTGTATCTTACTGTATTATTAAACAGAAACTACGATTTTAGACGAGCATTATAACGAAATTCCAACTATCTCTTACTTTATTATTAACCAGAAAATACAAACTTGGACGAACATTATAACGGAATTTCAACTGTCACATACTGCATTGTAACTGCTGGTTGTGTTAAAAAGGTTGATGTGGCTGCGTGTTGAATAGCATTTAACAATTATACATTTTTGTATCAAGGAAAAACAATGGAAAACCGATTTTTGTTTCAACGATAAAATATATATTAAAATCAACAAATACAAAACATTTTTTGTGATGTGTTAAACAATAAGATAGGGGAAGTTGTTTCCCTTTATCTGTTAGCTGAAAGATTAAATGTAAATAAACAAGTTTTCTGAAAGAATGTTCAAAGTTCTGTATTAGATAGAATGATGTTTTTAGAAGAACATGTAATAAATCAGTTGTGGATTAGATATAACAAACAGAGCTGTTGCAACTTGGCTTGTTAAATAGAACTGATGGTGAATGATATTTAAGTTCTGCGTGCGTGCGTGCGTGCGTGCGTGCGTGCGTGCGTGTGTGCGTGCGTGCGTGCAGTGAGTAGAATGATTAGTCTGTGTAGACGCGTGTGAGTTGCTGAGTTCTACTGAGTTCTGCTTCTACTGTCTATATTTGGAACGAATTCCGGTTTATATAACCATGGGTAGGCTCCCAGGACAATGGAGGGAGAAATTTCGAGACACAAAAAATATCTGATTGGATCAAAAATTACCCAATCGGTGATTTTATAACAAAAACATGTTCGTGAATTAACAGTAGGAAAAATTCAGTGTGGTGAAAGCGATCAGTAAATTGTCCTGTGATAGTTAGTATTTATTATTTGACCAATAACAGTTGAGAAAAATGTAGGCATGTCAAACATAGTAGTAATCGCTACAGCATTATTAACCAGAAACTACGAAATAAGTCGAGCATTATAACAAAATTTCAACTGTCTCTTACTGCATTATTAACCCTAAATTGCGAGCTTAGACGAAAATTATAACGAAATTTCAACTGTCTTTTAGTGTATTATTAACCTGAATTTACGAGCTTAGACGAACATTATAACGAAATTTCAACTCTCTGTTACTGTATTATTAACCAGGCACTACGATCTTAGATGAGCATTATAACGACATTTCAATTGTCTCTTACTGTATTATTAACCAGAAACTACGATATTAGACGAGCATTATAACGGAATTTCTACTGTCTGTTACTGTATTATTAACCTGATTTTAAGCAGAAGTCTCCGTTTTGTTTCCTTTTTTCTTAAAACTTCCTCGTTTGTCACATGTTCCGTAAATGATATTCTCAGCATCCTACTGTAGAACCAGATTTCTGTTGTCTCTAGTCTCTTCTTTATATATTGTCCAACATAAACTGCCTTATAGAAGGACTGATATAGAACTCTTCAGCTTTCATTTCTTTGTTTCTGCCCTGTCCTCACTGTCCAGTCTCGATGAGGACCAAAAGCGTCTCTGCGTCCCTGTGGGTGATAAATTATTTTCACCTACAACCTCTCTCACACAGATGGGGTGTGGCAAACCTTTCACATTCCTTAGTTCCAGTAGTTCTAACCTTCACGGCTAGGACCCTACATGCTACCCACATATTGTAGCGAACCACCCTCATTCCCTGTGTATCCCATTGGTAAAATGTAAGTTCCACTCCAGCTGCTTCTTGTGAACTACTGTTGTCTGAAACCGACCCCAAAGAGGATGTTTTCCTGATCACTACAATCTTAACCATTTCAAGTCTAGAGTTAACTGTTAACCGTTATCTTCCCCTTATATCCGCATAAACTGTGCATCATAATCTTTAACCTCTACCATGAGGGACTCACGAGCCTTGTACAGGGTGAACCTCGCTGTAAAAACGAATGAAATCACTCCTCTGCTATGGAACCAATTCTTGAAACTGTGCATTCTCAAAAATAGCGTGTGTCGATTCATTTGTTGCACGTCGTCATTTACCTGTTCCGACGCGTTCAATTGACAGCTTTGTTTAATCGGATTTGAAAAAGGCACATTTTCGAAAAGTTTCGCTCGCGTTTTAGCGTTGGCAGTGCAAAAATCGTTGCAGAGACGTAAGTGTCTTTTACTCTTGGTGAATATAATCAAAACGCGGGGAGATATGAAGGTAGAGTTACCAAATAAAACATCCGGGATTTCGACAAAAATGGAGATTAGTGAACACTAATACGAGGAAGCCATTTGCACAAACGACCTGGAAACGGCATTTCGTGAAATTTATCATCCGAGGTTGAATGCGGCCAAGTCTGACGCATGCGCATTCGGGAAAATCGCTGATATTGTCTTAATCTCTTATCTGTTTGGCATTACTCCGATTTTATTATTTTTTTGTTTTATTTTCTTTTATCGCTTCCTTATTTTAGATGATCCCGTCTTTCTCTCCACTCGTCCTTACTTTTCTCTTGCCTTTCTTTATTCCTCTTTCTCTTTCTCGCCTTCTATTTATCTGTCTCCTCTCTCTCTCTCTTTCTGACTCTCTCTCTCTCTCTTCCTCTCTGTTTTTCTCTCCATCTCTTTCTCTTATCTTCTGCCTTTATCTCCCCCTCTGTTGCTCCCTTCCTGTTTTTCTTTTCTCTTCACTTGACTTTCTCTTCCTCTCTCTCTTTCGGACTCTCTCTCTCTCTCTCTCTGTCTTACTATTCCTCTATGTATTCCTCTCTTTCTTTATTTCTCACACCCTTCCCCTTTTTCATGTTTTTCTTTCTGTTTATGTCCTTCTCTCTCCTGTATTTCTCTCTCGCTTTGTCATTCTCTCTCCTCTTTCCCTCCTTCTTTCATAATTTTCCTCTCTCTCTCTTTTACCCTTCTCCTATCATTCTCTTCTCTCTTTTCTTCCTTTCTGCTTGTCGTTCTCTTCCTCTATGTCCTTTTCTACCTCTCTTTTCTTCTCCCTTCTCTCTCTTTCTCTCTGCCGGTCTTCCTTTATGTCTTTCTTTACCCCGCCTTTCTATGCCCCTGTTTTTCTCTTCCCCTCACTTTTTCTCCTCCATTTATTTCTTATAGCTTCCGCCTTCCTCCTCCGCTATATCTTATCTACATATAAATAATAATTACATTGTAAAAAGAAATCAACAAAGATGGCAACATTTACTCACTGTCGTTTATTTAGACCTTAAATTATGTCGCTTAGCAGCTTCCATAATTTTTCTTGTATTTTCAGTTAACCTCATGTATATTCATGAGCGTTGTTAAATTTAAAATTTCTGAAAGACTAACGACATCTCTACTTCTGTCTATAAATACTTGTTGCAAAATAAAATACTTACATTTGATAAAACACATTAGAGGGCGAAATGCGTCGCTATGATGAATTTTCTTTTTCTTTTCATTCATATTGTCTTTTACAGATAGATTTTTACTTATATTTTTTCATATTTTGCACACACAAACATACACAAACATACACACACACGCACACGCACACACGCACACGCACACACACACACACACACACACACACATATATATATATATATATATATATATATATATATATATATATATATATATATATATATATATATGTATATATATATATATGCTCCTGAAAATTTTATTTCGTTTGAGCGTTTGGGAGGAAGTGTGGGTTTGTAAACAGTGACTATTACGGCTAATAATGCAAGACTCTTCGTTAAATCGAATCAAGTTCTCTCAGTCACAGTGTGTTTATCTAAAAATAAATACGCTTAAATTCACCTTCATCACTGCCGTGTGCCAACGGCTTAGTGGTAGAATCACCTCAACTGATGCCAATTCAGTCGGGTTTCGATCCTAGCTAGAGGCATCCGGACGTCTAGCCACGTTGATGAGCTGTGATACATCGAAAAAGTTTGTCTGTGGATTACTATACGCACACACACACACACATATATATATATATATATATATATATATATATATATATATATATATATATATATATATATGCCGGGTGTAACTGCAAAATTGTCCAAATCGTGTAACAGCATAAATGCCCATCCCACAAAATGTTTAATATCTAAAAAGACCACTAAACTAATGGAGTTTCTTTTTTACAGGTTTTCAGATAAGACATTTATCCATCTTGACACCATTTGTCGTAAGAATCACTAAAAAAAACTTTGAGTGATTCAGTTAGAAAGAGAACAGGTTATGTTCCCAACTGAGCAATGGTGAGAGGAAAAAGATCATTCAGGCCTTCAGTAGTTACACCAACAGTCATACTCTGGTTTCCATCTTCAAATTCCATTCAAGAACCATTAAGAGAACGGCGAAGAAGTTTTTTTTAAAAAGGGAACAGTAGAGAGGAAAATTGGATGAGGAGGTCACAATAGCAAGAAGGATCATCATTTCAACTTAGAGCTCAGTTAGAAAAGATCCAACTCAATCTATAAGACGTTTGGCACGTGATAGAGAAGTTTCAGCTATGACAGTCCAAAGAGCAGCGAAAAACACTTGAAAATCAAATCGACGTGAAACCTGTGAAGCACCTTGTTACTCCAAGACACATTGAAGGTGAATATCACCTTGAATAATTTGGAAAATGATGCTGGAAGGTTTTTACACGATTTGGACAATTTTGCTGTTACACTCGCTACATACATATATATATATATATATATATATATATATATATATATATATATATGGATTTTTATTTATTAATCGCTATTTTTAGTGGATACGCATATTCGAGCAGACGCGCCGTTTATTTTTTTCAACAGTATTTAATTTTCACGTACCAGTCTGAATATTAGGGAAATCTTATTAAATAAAAATGCGCTCTCCAGTAGGATTCGAACCTACGCTTCCCTTTGCAGGAGAAACCATAGTTACATCCAAAGTGCTTTAACCGTCTCGACTACGAAAAACGTTGTAGATCAAAAAATAAACAGAACGGCTACTCAATATATGTTTATCCCCTAAAAATAATATATATATATATATGTATGTATGTATGTATGTATGTATGTATGTATGTGTGTGTGTTTATTTAGGCAGCAATCCTTCATTTATGCATGTTTCATTAAAAGACAAGGTACTACGATTAAGCTTCTTATTTAATTTTTCTTGTGTTCGAACAAGTGTTTTCTTTTCTGGACACAGAGTGTTTAGAAACTGTCCAAGTGTTCTGTACTTACGAGCGCTTTCGGCGATACATTTAGCCATTATTAAGGATGATTTTATTTTATTTTTTTTTTAAATAAAA
>OZ038502.1:2312749-2345249 GCA_964036315.1 Acanthosepion esculentum | reverse complement strand
TCAGTAATATTTCTCTACTGGGGGAATAAACAAGACGCTGGAAAAGACATTTGTAACCATTGAATTCAATTCATGATCGTCGAAAATGAACGCCCTGTTAAATCCATTCATAATTTCAATTGTTACTCATTCAGTTTTATGAGAAATGTACACACGATGGTGCATAAAGATTTGGAAATAAAGAGCAATACAAATGCAAAAAGGGTGTATAGCCATGTTTTCTAGACTAGAAAGTACGATACAAAGAACTGCTGCAATTGTTTGTAACCTCGGAATATTTGGGAAGGATAATAAAATAATCCAGAATAGCAAATTGCCTGCATGCGAAAAGAAAAGGAATTAAGTAAAGACACAAAAATAGAAAGAGGGGGAGTAAGATAAGGTCGTTGCTTTTCTATGGATTTCGTCAATCTATACAGATATACGATTCTGAGACATTTAGAAAGTCCTGCCAGGATACATTATTGACGGCCACGATATTAAAAGCATGAACTACGCAAATGACGGTGCTGAAATATGTAAAGGAAACTCCAAGAACTCCTACAGAAGGTAGTGAATGAATGAGAGAAGAAAGAAGTAAACATCAGTTGCAAGAAGATGGAATGCATAGTTGTTAGCTAAAAGGACTAAAAGACAAGGATGTGTCTTCTCATTGGATGAGACCATTCTGAGAGAATTACAAGTCTTAACAACATAAGATATGCAAATGTCACAGTGTTGATAGCAGATATATATAAAGGAAACTCCCAAGAACTCCGACAGAAGGTAGTGAAAGAATGTGAGAAGAAAGAAGTAAACATCAGTTGCAAGAAGATGGAATGCATAGTTGTTAGCTAAAAGGGCTAAAAGACAAGGATGTGTCTTCTCATTGGCTGAGGCCATTCTGAGAGAATTACAAGTCTTAACAACATAAGATATGCAAATGTCACAGTGTTGATAGCAGACATATATAAAGGAAACTCCAAGAACTCCGACAGAAGGTAGTGAAAGAATGTGAGAAGAAAGAAGTAAACATCAGTTGCAAGAAGATGGAATGCATAGTTGTTAGCTAAAAGGGCTAAAAGACAAGGATGTGTCTTCTCATTGGATGAGGCCATTCTGAGAGAATTACAAGTCTTAACAACATAAGATATGCAAATGTCACAGTGTTGATAGCAGACATATATAAAGGAAACTCCAAGAACTCCGACAGAAGGTAGTGAAAGAATGTGAGAAGAAAGAAGTAAACATCACTTGCAAGAAGATGGAATGCATAGTTGTTAGCTAAAAGGGCTAAAAGACAAGGATGTGTCTTCTCATTGGATGAGGCCATTCTCAGAGAATTACAAGTCTTAACAACATAAGATATGCAAATGTCACAGTGTTGATAGCAGACATATATAAAGGAAACTCCAAGAACTCCGACAGAAGGTAGTGAAAGAATGTGAGAAGAAAGAAGTAAACATCAGTTGCAAGAAGATGGAATGCATAGTTGTTAGCTAAAAGGGCTAAAAGACAAGGATGTGTCTTCTCATTGGATGAGGCCATTCTGAGAGAATTACAAGTCTTAACAACATAAGATATGCAAATGTCACAGTGTTGATAGCAGACATATATAAAGGAAACTCCAAGAACTCCGACAGAAGGTAGTGAAAGAATGTGAGAAGAAAGAAGTAAACATCACTTGCAAGAAGATGGAATGCATAGTTGTTAGCTAAAAGGGCTAAAAGACAAGGATGTGTCTTCTCATTGGATGAGGCCATTCTCAGAGAATTACAAGTCTTAACAACATAAGATATGCAAATGTCACAGTGTTGATAGCAGACATATATAAAGGAAACTCCAAGAACTCCGACAGAAGGTAGTGAAAGAATGTGAGAAGAAAGAAGTAAACATCAGTTGCAAGAAGATGGAATGCATAGTTGTTAGCTAAAAGGGCTAAAAGACAAGGATGTGACTTCTCATTGGATGAGGCCATTCTGAGAGAATTACAAGTCTTAACAACATAAGATATGCAAATGTCACAGTGTTGATAGCAGACATATATAAAGGAAACTCCAAGAACTCCGACAGAAGGTAGTGAAAGAATGAGAGAAGAAAGAAGTAAACATCAGTTGCAAGAAGATGGAATGCATAGTTGTTAGCTAAAAGGGCTAAAAGACAAGGATGTGTCTTCTCATTGGATGAGGCCATTCTGAGAGAATTACAAGTCTTAACAACATAAGATATGCAAATGTCACAGTGTTGATAGCAGACATATATAAAGGAAACTCCAAGAACTCCGACAGAAGGTAGTGAAAGAATGTGAGAAGAAAGAAGTAAACATCAGTTGCAAGAAGATGGAATGCATAGTTGTTAGCTAAAAGGGCTAAAAGACAAGGATGTGTCTTCTCATTGGATGAGGCCATTCTGAGAGAATTACAAGTCTTAACAACATAAGATATGCAAATGTCACAGTGTTGATAGCAGACATATATAAAGGAAACTCCAAGAACTCCGACAGAAGGTAGTGAAAGAATGTGAGAAGAAAGAACTAAACATCAGTTGCAAGAAGATGGAATGCATAGTTGTTAGCTAAAAGGGCTAAAAGACAAGGATGTGTCTTCTCATTGGATGAGGCCATTCTGAGAGAATTACAAGTCTTAACAACATAAGATATGCAAATGTCACAGTGTTGATAGCAGACATATATAAAGGAAACTCCAAGAACTCCGACAGAAGGTAGTGAAAGAATGTGAGAAGAAAGAAGTAAACATCAGTTGCAAGAAGATGGAATGCATAGTTGTTAGCTAAAAGGGCTAAAAGACAAGGATGTGACTTCTCATTGGATGAGGCCATTCTGAGAGAATTACAAGTCTTAACAACATAAGATATGCAAATGTCACAGTGTTGATAGCAGACATATATAAAGGAAACTCCAAGAACTCCGACAGAAGGTAGTGAAAGAATGAGAGAAGAAAGAAGTAAACATCAGTTGCAAGAAGATGGAATGCATAGTTGTTAGCTAAAAGGGCTAAAAGACAAGGATGTGTCTTCTCATTGGATGAGGCCATTCTGAGAGAATTACAAGTCTTAACAACATAAGATATGCAAATGTCACAGTGTTGATAGCAGACATATATAAAGGAAACTCCAAGAACTCCGACAGAAGGTAGTGAAAGAATGTGAGAAGAAAGAACTAAACATCAGTTGCAAGAAGATGGAATGCATAGTTGTTAGCTAAAAGGGCTAAAAGACAAGGATGTGTCTTCTCATTGGATGAGGCCATTCTGAGAGAATTACAAGTCTTAACAACATAAGATATGCAAATGTCACAGTGTTGATAGCAGACATATATAAAGGAAACTCCAAGAACTCCGACAGAAGGTAGTGAAAGAATGTGAGAAGAAAGAACTAAACATCAGTTGCAAGAAGATGGAATGCATAGTTGTTAGCTAAAAGGGCTAAAAGACAAGGATGTGTCTTCTCATTGGATGAGGCCATTCTGAGAGAATTACAAGTCTTAACAACATAAGATATGCAAATGTCACAGTGTTGATAGCAGACATATATAAAGGAAACTCCAAGAACTCCGACAGAAGGTAGTGAAAGAATGTGAGAAGAAAGAAGTAAACATCAGTTGCAAGAAGATGGAATGCATAGTTGTTAGCTAAAAGGGCTAAAAGACAAGGACGTGTCTTCTCATTGGATGAGGCCATTCTGGGAGAATTACAAGTTTTAACAACATAAGATATGCAAATGTCACAGTGTTGATAGCAGACATATATAAAGGAAACTCCAAGAACTCCGACAGAAGGTAGTGAAAGAATGAGAGAAGAAAGAAGTAAACATCAGTTGCAAGAAGATGGAATGCATAGTTGTTAGCTAAAAGGGCTAAAAGACAAGGATGTGTCTTCTCATTGGATGAGGCCATTCTGAGAGAATTACAAGTCTTAACAACATAAGATATGCAAATGTCACAGTGTTGATAGCAGACATATATAAAGGAAACTCCAAGAACTCCGACAGAAGGTAGTGAAAGAATGTGAGAAGAAAGAAGTAAACATCAGTTGCAAGAAGATGGAATGCATAGTTGTTAGCTAAAAGGGCTAAAAGACAAGGATGTGTCTTCTCATTGGATGAGGCCATTCTGAGAGAATGACAAGTCTTAACAACATAAGATATGCAAATGTCACAGTGTTGATAGCAGACATATATAAAGGAAACTCCAAGAACTCCGACAGAAGGTAGTGAAAGAATGTGAGAAGAAAGAAGTAAACATCAGTTGCAAGAAGATGGAATGCATAGTTGTTAGCTAAAAGGGCTAAAAGACAAGGATGTGACTTCTCATTGGATGAGGCCATTCTGAGAGAATTACCAGTCTTAACAACATAAGATATGCAAATGTCACAGTGTTGATAGCAGACATATATAAAGGAAACTCCAAGAACTCCGACAGAAGGTAGTGAAAGAATGAGAGAAGAAAGAAGTAAACATCAGTTGCAAGAAGATGGAATGCATAGTTGTTAGCTAAAAGGGCTAAAAGACAAGGATGTGTCTTCTCATTGGATGAGGCCATTCTGAGAGAATTACAAGTCTTAACAACATAAGATATGCAAATGTCACAGTGTTGATAGCAGACATATATAAAGGAAACTCCAAGAACTCCGACAGAAGGTAGTGAAAGAATGTGAGAAGAAAGAACTAAACATCAGTTGCAAGAAGATGGAATACATAGTTGTTAACTAAAAGGGCTAAAAGACAAGGATGTGTCTTCTCATTAGATGAGGCCATTCTGAGAGAATTACAAGTCTTAACAACATAAGATATGCAAATGTCACAGTGTTGATAGCAGACATATATAAAGGAAACTCCAAGAACTCCGACAGAAGGTAGTGAAAGAATGTGAGAAGAAAGAACTAAACATCAGTTGCAAGAAGATGGAATGCATAGTTGTTAGCTAAAAGGGCTAAAAGACAAGGATGTGTCTTCTCATTGGATGAGGCCATTCTGAGAGAATTACAAGTCTTAACAACATAAGATATGCAAATGTCACAGTGTTGATAGCAGACATATATAAAGGAAACTCCAAGAACTCCGACAGAAGGTAGTGAAAGAATGTGAGAAGAAAGAAGTAAACATCAGTTGCAAGAAGATGGAATGCATAGTTGTTAGCTAAAAGGGCTAAAAGACAAGGATGTGTCTTCTCATTGGATGAGGCCATTCTGAGAGAATTACAAGTCTTAACAACATAAGATATGCAAATGTCACAGTGTTGATAGCAGACATATATAAAGGAAACTCCAAGAACTCCGACAGAAGGTAGTGAAAGAATGTGAGAAGAAAGAAGTAAACATCACTTGCAAGAAGATGGAATGCATAGTTGTTAGCTAAAAGGGCTAAAAGACAAGGATGTGTCTTCTCATTGGATGAGGCCATTCTCAGAGAATTACAAGTCTTAACAACATAAGATATGCAAATGTCACAGTGTTGATAGCAGACATATATAAAGGAAACTCCAAGAACTCCGACAGAAGGTAGTGAAAGAATGTGAGAAGAAAGAAGTAAACATCAGTTGCAAGAAGATGGAATGCATAGTTGTTAGCTAAAAGGGCTAAAAGACAAGGATGTGTCTTCTCATTGGATGAGGCCATTCTGAGAGAATTACAAGTCTTAACAACATAAGATATGCAAATGTCACAGTGTTGATAGCAGACATATGTAAACGAAACTCCAAGAACTCCGACAGAAGGTAGTGAAAGAATGTGAGAAGAAAGAAGTAAACATCAGTTGCAAGAAGATGGAATGCATAGTTGTTAGCTAAAAGGGCTAAAAGACAAGGATGTGTCTTCTCATTGGATAAGGCCATTCTGAGAGAATTACAAGTCTTAACAACATAAGATATGCAAATGTCACAGTGTTGATAGCAGACATATGTAAAGGAAACTCCAAGAACTCCGACAGAAGGTAGTGAAAGAATGTGAGAAGAAAGAAGTAAACATCAGTTGCAAGAAGATGGAATGCATAGTTGTTAGCTAAAAGGGCTAAAAGACAAGGATGTGTCTTCTCATTGGATGAGGCCATTCTGAGAGAATTACAAGTCTTAACAACATAAGATATGCAAATGTCACAGTGTTGATAGCAGACATATATAAAGGAAACTCCAAGAACTCCGACAGAAGGTAGTGAAAGAATGTGAGAAGAAAGAAGTAAACATCAGTTGCAAGAAGATGGAATGCATAGTTGTTAGCTAAAAGGGCTAAAAGACAAGGATGTGTCTTCTCATTGGATGAGGCCATTCTGAGAGAATTACAAGTCTTAACAACATAAGATATGCAAATGTCACAGTGTTGATAGCAGACATATATAAAGGAAACTCCAAGAACTCCGACAGAAGGTAGTGAAAGAATGTGAGAAGAAAGAAGTAAACATCACTTGCAAGAAGATGGAATGCATAGTTGTTAGCTAAAAGGGCTAAAAGACAAGGATGTGTCTTCTCATTGGATGAGGCCATTCTCAGAGAATTACAAGTCTTAACAACATAAGATATGCAAATGTCACAGTGTTGATAGCAGACATATATAAAGGAAACTCCAAGAACTCCGACAGAAGGTAGTGAAAGAATGTGAGAAGAAAGAAGTAAACATCAGTTGCAAGAAGATGGAATGCATAGTTGTTAGCTAAAAGGGCTAAAAGACAAGGATGTGTCTTCTCATTGGCTGAGGCCATTCTGAGAGAATTACAAGTCTTAACAACATAAGATATGCAAATGTCACAGTGTTGATAGCAGACATATATAAAGGAAACTCCAAGAACTCCGACAGAAGGTAGTGAAAGAATGTGAGAAGAAAGAAGTAAACATCAGTTGCAAGAAGATGGAATGCATAGTTGTTAGCTAAAAGGGCTAAAAGACAAGGATGTGTCTTCTCATTGGATGAGGCCATTCTGAGAGAATTACAAGTCTTAACAACATAAGATATGCAAATGTCACAGTGTTGATAGCAGACATATATAAAGGAAACTCCAAGAACTCCGACAGAAGGTAGTGAAAGAATGTGAGAAGAAAGAAGTAAACATCACTTGCAAGAAGATGGAATGCATAGTTGTTAGCTAAAAGGGCTAAAAGACAAGGATGTGTCTTCTCATTGGATGAGGCCATTCTCAGAGAATTACAAGTCTTAACAACATAAGATATGCAAATGTCACAGTGTTGATAGCAGACATATATAAAGGAAACTCCAAGAACTCCGACAGAAGGTAGTGAAAGAATGTGAGAAGAAAGAAGTAAACATCAGTTGCAAGAAGATGGAATGCATAGTTGTTAGCTAAAAGGGCTAAAAGACAAGGATGTGTCTTCTCATTGGATGAGGCCATTCTGAGAGAATTACAAGTCTTAACAACATAAGATATGCAAATGTCACAGTGTTGATAGCAGACATATATAAAGGAAACTCCAAGAACTCCGACAGAAGGTAGTGAAAGAATGTGAGAAGAAAGAAGTAAACATCACTTGCAAGAAGATGGAATGCATAGTTGTTAGCTAAAAGGGCTAAAAGACAAGGATGTGTCTTCTCATTGGATGAGGCCATTCTCAGAGAATTACAAGTCTTAACAACATAAGATATGCAAATGTCACAGTGTTGATAGCAGACATATATAAAGGAAACTCCAAGAACTCCGACAGAAGGTAGTGAAAGAATGTGAGAAGAAAGAAGTAAACATCAGTTGCAAGAAGATGGAATGCATAGTTGTTAGCTAAAAGGGCTAAAAGACAAGGATGTGACTTCTCATTGGATGAGGCCATTCTGAGAGAATTACAAGTCTTAACAACATAAGATATGCAAATGTCACAGTGTTGATAGCAGACATATATAAAGGAAACTCCAAGAACTCCGACAGAAGGTAGTGAAAGAATGAGAGAAGAAAGAAGTAAACATCAGTTGCAAGAAGATGGAATGCATAGTTGTTAGCTAAAAGGGCTAAAAGACAAGGATGTGTCTTCTCATTGGATGAGGCCATTCTGAGAGAATTACAAGTCTTAACAACATAAGATATGCAAATGTCACAGTGTTGATAGCAGACATATATAAAGGAAACTCCAAGAACTCCGACAGAAGGTAGTGAAAGAATGTGAGAAGAAAGAAGTAAACATCAGTTGCAAGAAGATGGAATGCATAGTTGTTAGCTAAAAGGGCTAAAAGACAAGGATGTGTCTTCTCATTGGATGAGGCCATTCTGAGAGAATTACAAGTCTTAACAACATAAGATATGCAAATGTCACAGTGTTGATAGCAGACATATATAAAGGAAACTCCAAGAACTCCGACAGAAGGTAGTGAAAGAATGTGAGAAGAAAGAACTAAACATCAGTTGCAAGAAGATGGAATGCATAGTTGTTAGCTAAAAGGGCTAAAAGACAAGGATGTGTCTTCTCATTGGATGAGGCCATTCTGAGAGAATTACAAGTCTTAACAACATAAGATATGCAAATGTCACAGTGTTGATAGCAGACATATATAAAGGAAACTCCAAGAACTCCGACAGAAGGTAGTGAAAGAATGTGAGAAGAAAGAAGTAAACATCAGTTGCAAGAAGATGGAATGCATAGTTGTTAGCTAAAAGGGCTAAAAGACAAGGATGTGACTTCTCATTGGATGAGGCCATTCTGAGAGAATTACAAGTCTTAACAACATAAGATATGCAAATGTCACAGTGTTGATAGCAGACATATATAAAGGAAACTCCAAGAACTCCGACAGAAGGTAGTGAAAGAATGAGAGAAGAAAGAAGTAAACATCAGTTGCAAGAAGATGGAATGCATAGTTGTTAGCTAAAAGGGCTAAAAGACAAGGATGTGTCTTCTCATTGGATGAGGCCATTCTGAGAGAATTACAAGTCTTAACAACATAAGATATGCAAATGTCACAGTGTTGATAGCAGACATATATAAAGGAAACTCCAAGAACTCCGACAGAAGGTAGTGAAAGAATGTGAGAAGAAAGAACTAAACATCAGTTGCAAGAAGATGGAATGCATAGTTGTTAGCTAAAAGGGCTAAAAGACAAGGATGTGTCTTCTCATTGGATGAGGCCATTCTGAGAGAATTACAAGTCTTAACAACATAAGATATGCAAATGTCACAGTGTTGATAGCAGACATATATAAAGGAAACTCCAAGAACTCCGACAGAAGGTAGTGAAAGAATGTGAGAAGAAAGAAGTAAACATCAGTTGCAAGAAGATGGAATGCATAGTTGTTAGCTAAAAGGGCTAAAAGACAAGGACGTGTCTTCTCATTGGATGAGGCCATTCTGGGAGAATTACAAGTTTTAACAACATAAGATATGCAAATGTCACAGTGTTGATAGCAGACATATATAAAGGAAACTCCAAGAACTCCGACAGAAGGTAGTGAAAGAATGAGAGAAGAAAGAAGTAAACATCAGTTGCAAGAAGATGGAATGCATAGTTGTTAGCTAAAAGGGCTAAAAGACAAGGATGTGTCTTCTCATTGGATGAGGCCATTCTGAGAGAATTACAAGTCTTAACAACATAAGATATGCAAATGTCACAGTGTTGATAGCAGACATATATAAAGGAAACTCCAAGAACTCCGACAGAAGGTAGTGAAAGAATGTGAGAAGAAAGAAGTAAACATCAGTTGCAAGAAGATGGAATGCATAGTTGTTAGCTAAAAGGGCTAAAAGACAAGGATGTGTCTTCTCATTGGATGAGGCCATTCTGAGAGAATGACAAGTCTTAACAACATAAGATATGCAAATGTCACAGTGTTGATAGCAGACATATATAAAGGAAACTCCAAGAACTCCGACAGAAGGTAGTGAAAGAATGTGAGAAGAAAGAAGTAAACATCAGTTGCAAGAAGATGGAATGCATAGTTGTTAGCTAAAAGGGCTAAAAGACAAGGATGTGACTTCTCATTGGATGAGGCCATTCTGAGAGAATTACCAGTCTTAACAACATAAGATATGCAAATGTCACAGTGTTGATAGCAGACATATATAAAGGAAACTCCAAGAACTCCGACAGAAGGTAGTGAAAGAATGAGAGAAGAAAGAAGTAAACATCAGTTGCAAGAAGATGGAATGCATAGTTGTTAGCTAAAAGGGCTAAAAGACAAGGATGTGTCTTCTCATTGGATGAGGCCATTCTGAGAGAATTACAAGTCTTAACAACATAAGATATGCAAATGTCACAGTGTTGATAGCAGACATATATAAAGGAAACTCCAAGAACTCCGACAGAAGGTAGTGAAAGAATGTGAGAAGAAAGAACTAAACATCAGTTGCAAGAAGATGGAATACATAGTTGTTAACTAAAAGGGCTAAAAGACAAGGATGTGTCTTCTCATTGGATGAGGCCATTCTGAGAGAATTACAAGTCTTAACAACATAAGATATGCAAATGTCACAGTGTTGATAGCAGACATATATAAAGGAAACTCCAAGAACTCCGACAGAAGGTAGTGAAAGAATGTGAGAAGAAAGAACTAAACATCAGTTGCAAGAAGATGGAATGCATAGTTGTTAGCTAAAAGGGCTAAAAGACAAGGATGTGTCTTCTCATTGGATGAGGCCATTCTGAGAGAATTACAAGTCTTAACAACATAAGATATGCAAATGTCACAGTGTTGATAGCAGACATATATAAAGGAAACTCCAAGAACTCCGACAGAAGGTAGTGAAAGAATGTGAGAAGAAAGAAGTAAACATCAGTTGCAAGAAGATGGAATGCATAGTTGTTAGCTAAAAGGGCTAAAACACAAGGATGTGTCTTCTCATTGGATGAGGCCATTCTGAGAGAATTACAAGTCTTAACAACATAAGATATGCAAATGTCACAGTGTTGATAGCAGACATATATAAAGGAAACTCCAAGAACTCCGACAGAAGGTAGTGAAAGAATGTGAGAAGAAAGAAGTAAACATCAGTTGCAAGAAGATGGAATGCATAGTTGTTAGCTAAAAGGGCTAAAAGACAAGGATGTGACTTCTCATTGGATGAGGCCATTCTGAGAGAATTACCAGTCTTAACAACATAAGATATGCAAATGTCACAGTGTTGATAGCAGACATATATAAAGGAAACTCCAAGAACTCCGACAGAAGGTAGTGAAAGAATGAGAGAAGAAAGAAGTAAACATCAGTTGCAAGAAGATGGAATGCATAGTTGTTAGCTAAAAGGGCTAAAAGACAAGGATGTGTCTTCTCATTGGATGAGGCCATTCTGAGAGAATTACAAGTCTTAACAACATAAGATATGCAAATGTCACAGTGTTGATAGCAGACATATATAAAGGAAACTCCAAGAACTCCGACAGAAGGTAGTGAAAGAATGTGAGAAGAAAGAACTAAACATCAGTTGCAAGAAGATGGAATACATAGTTGTTAACTAAAAGGGCTAAAAGACAAGGATGTGTCTTCTCATTGGATGAGGCCATTCTGAGAGAATTACAAGTCTTAACAACATAAGATATGCAAATGTCACAGTGTTGATAGCAGACATATATAAAGGAAACTCCAAGAACTCCGACAGAAGGTAGTGAAAGAATGTGAGAAGAAAGAACTAAACATCAGTTGCAAGAAGATGGAATACATAGTTGTTAACTAAAAGGGCTAAAAGACAAGGATGTGTCTTCTCATTGGATGAGGCCATTCTGAGAGAATTACAAGTCTTAACAACATAAGATATGCAAATGTCACAGTGTTGATAGCAGACATATATAAAGGAAACTCCAAGAACTCCGACAGAAGGTAGTGAAAGAATGTGAGAAGAAAGAACTAAACATCAGTTGCAAGAAGATGGAATGCATAGTTGTTAGCTAAAAGGGCTAAAAGACAAGGATGTGTCTTCTCATTGGATGAGGCCATTCTGAGAGAATTACCAGTCTTAACAACATAAGATATGCAAATGTCACAGTGTTGATAGCAGACATATATAAAGGAAACTCCAAGAACTCCGACAGAAGGTAGTGAAAGAATGTGAGAAGAAAGAACTAAACATCAGTTGCAAGAAGATGGAATACATAGTTGTTAACTAAAAGGGCTAAAAGACAAGGATGTGTCTTCTCATTGGATGAGGCCATTCTGAGAGAATTACAAGTCTTAACAACATAAGATATGCAAATGTCACAGTGTTGATAGCAGACATATATAAAGGAAACTCCAAGAACTCCGACAGAAGGTAGTGAAAGAATGTGAGAAGAAAGAACTAAACATCAGTTGCAAGAAGATGGAATGCATAGTTGTTAGCTAAAAGGGCTAAAAGACAAGGATGTGTCTTCTCATTGGATGAGGCCATTCTGAGAGAATTACCAGTCTTAACAACATAAGATATGCAAATGTCACAGTGTTGATAGCAGACATATATAAAGGAAACTCCAAGAACTCCGACAGAAGGTAGTGAAAGAATGTGAGAAGAAAGAACTAAACATCAGTTGCAAGAAGATGGAATACATAGTTGTTAACTAAAAGGGCTAAAAGACAAGGATGTGTCTTCTCATTGGATGAGGCCATTCTGAGAGAATTACAAGTCTTAACAACATAAGATATGCAAATGTCACAGTGTTGATAGCAGACATATATAAAGGAAACTCCAAGAACTCCGACAGAAGGTAGTGAAAGAATGTGAGAAGAAAGAACTAAACATCAGTTGCAAGAAGATGGAATACATAGTTGTTAACTAAAAGGGCTAAAAGACAAGGATGTGTCTTCTCATTGGATGAGGCCATTCTGAGAGAATTACAAGTCTTAACAACATAAGATATGCAAATGTCACAGTGTTGATAGCAGACATATATAAAGGAAACTCCAAGAACTCCGACAGAAGGTAGTGAAAGAATGTGAGAAGAAAGAACTAAACATCAGTTGCAAGAAGATGGAATGCATAGTTGTTAGCTAAAAGGGCTAAAAGACAAGGATGTGTCTTCTCATTGGATGAGGCCATTCTGAGAGAATTACAAGTCTTAACAACATAAGATATGCAAATGTCACAGTGTTGATAGCAGACATATATAAAGGAAACTCCAAGAACTCCGACAGAAGGTAGTGAAAGAATGTGAGAAGAAAGAAGTAAACATCACTTGCAAGAAGATGGAATGCATAGTTCTTAGCTAAAAGGGCTAAAAGACAAGGATGTGTCTTCTCATTGGATGAGGCCATTCTGAGAGAATGACAAGTCTTAACAACATAAGATATGCAAATGTCACAGTGTTGATAGCAGACATATATAAAGGAAACTCCAAGAACTCCGACAGAAGGTAGTGAAAGAATGTGAGAAGAAAGAAGTAAACATCACTTGCAAGAAGATGGAATGCATAGTTGTTAGCTAAAAGGGCTAAAAGACAAGGATGTGACTTCTCATTGGATGAGGCCATTCTGAGAGAATTACAAGTCTTAACAACATAAGATATGCAAATGTCACAGTGTTGATAGCAGACATATATAAAGGAAACTCCAAGAACTCCGACAGAAGGTAGTGAAAGAATGTGAGAAGAAAGAAGTAAACATCAGTTGCAAGAAGATGGAATGCATAGTTGTTAGCTAAAAGGGCTAAAAGACAAGGATGTGTCTTCTCATTGGATGAGGCCATTCTGAGAGAATTACAAGTCTTAACAACATAAGATATGCAAATGTCACAGTGTTGATAGCAGACATATGTAAACGAAACTCCAAGAACTCCGACAGAAGGTAGTGAAAGTATGTGAGAAGAAAGAAGTAAACATCAGTTGCAAGAAGATGGAATGCATAGTTGTTAGCTAAAAGGGCTAAAAGACAAGGATGTGTCTTCTCATTGGATGAGGCCATTCTGGGAGAATTACAAGTCTTACCAACTTAAGATATGCAAATGTCACAGTGTTGATAGCAGACATATATAAAGGAAACTCCAAGAACTCCGACAGAAGGTAGTGAAAGAATGTGAGAAGAAAGAAGTAAACATCAGTTGCAAGAAGATGGAATGCATAGTTGTTAGCTAAAAGGGCTAAAAGACAAGGATGTGTCTTCTCATTGGATGAGGCCATTCTGAGAGAATTACAAGTCTTAACAACATAAGATATGCAAATGTCACAGTGTTGATAGCAGACATATATAAAGGAAATTCCAAGAACTCCGACAGAAGGTAGTGAAAGAATGTGAGAAGAAAGAAGTAAACATCAGTTGCAAGAAGATGGAATGCATAGTTGTTAGCTAAAAGGGCTAAAAGACAAGGATGTGACTTCTCATTGGATGAGGCCATTCTGAGAGAATTACAAGTCTTAACAACATAAGATATGCAAATGTCACAGTGTTGATAGCAGACATATATAAAGGAAACTCCAAGAACTCCGACAGAAGGTAGTGAAAGAATGTGAGAAGAAAGAAGTAAACATCAGTTGCAAGAAGATGGAATGCATAGTTGTTAGCTAAAAGGGCTAAAAGACAAGGATGTGTCTTCTCATTGGATGAGGCCATTCTGAGAGAATTACAAGTCTTAACAACATAAGATATGCAAATGTCACAGTGTTGATAGCAGACATATGTAAACGAAACTCCAAGAACTCCGACAGAAGGTAGTGAAAGTATGTGAGAAGAAAGAAGTAAACATCAGTTGCAAGAAGATGGAATGCATAGTTGTTAGCTAAAAGGGCTAAAAGACAAGGATGTGTCTTCTCATTGGATGAGGCCATTCTGAGAGAATTACAAGTCTTAACAACATAAGATATGCAAATGTCACAGTGTTGATAGCAGACATATATAAAGGAAACTCCAAGAACTCCGACAGAAGGTAGTGAAAGAATGTGAGAAGAAAGAAGTAAACATCAGTTGCAAGAAGATGGAATGCATAGTTGTTAGCTAAAAGGGCTAAAAGACAAGGATGTGTCTTCTCATTGGATGAGGCCATTCTGAGAGAATTACAAGTCTTAACAACATAAGATATGCAAATGTCACAGTGTTGATAGCAGACATATATAAAGGAAACTCCAAGAACTCCGACAGAAGGTAGTGAAAGAATGTGAGAAGAAAGAAGTAAACATCACTTGCAAGAAGATGGAATGCATAGTTGTTAGCTAAAAGGGCTAAAAGACAAGGATGTGTCTTCTCATTGGATGAGGCCATTCTCAGAGAATTACAAGTCTTAACAACATAAGATATGCAAATGTCACAGTGTTGATAGCAGACATATATAAAGGAAACTCCAAGAACTCCGACAGAAGGTAGTGAAAGAATGTGAGAAGAAAGAAGTAAACATCAGTTGCAAGAAGATGGAATGCATAGTTGTTAGCTAAAAGGGCTAAAAGACAAGGATGTGTCTTCTCATTGGCTGAGGCCATTCTGAGAGAATTACAAGTCTTAACAACATAAGATATGCAAATGTCACAGTGTTGATAGCAGACATATATAAAGGAAACTCCAAGAACTCCGACAGAAGGTAGTGAAAGAATGTGAGAAGAAAGAAGTAAACATCAGTTGCAAGAAGATGGAATGCATAGTTGTTAGCTAAAAGGGCTAAAAGACAAGGATGTGTCTTCTCATTGGATGAGGCCATTCTGAGAGAATTACAAGTCTTAACAACATAAGATATGCAAATGTCACAGTGTTGATAGCAGACATATATAAAGGAAACTCCAAGAACTCCGACAGAAGGTAGTGAAAGAATGTGAGAAGGAAGAAGTAAACATCACTTGCAAGAAGATGGAATGCATAGTTGTTAGCTAAAAGGGCTAAAAGACAAGGATGTGTCTTCTCATTGGATGAGGCCATTCTCAGAGAATTACAAGTCTTAACAACATAAGATATGCAAATGTCACAGTGTTGATAGCAGACATATATAAAGGAAACTCCAAGAACTCCGACAGAAGGTAGTGAAAGAATGTGAGAAGAAAGAAGTAAACATCAGTTGCAAGAAGATGGAATGCATAGTTGTTAGCTAAAAGGGCTAAAAGACAAGGATGTGTCTTCTCATTGGATGAGGCCATTCTGAGAGAATTACAAGTCTTAACAACATAAGATATGCAAATGTCACAGTGTTGATAGCAGACATATGTAAACGAAACTCCAAGAACTCCGACAGAAGGTAGTGAAAGAATGTGAGAAGAAAGAAGTAAACATCAGTTGCAAGAAGATGGAATGCATAGTTGTTAGCTAAAAGGGCTAAAAGACAAGGATGTGTCTTCTCATTGGATAAGGCCATTCTGAGAGAATTACAAGTCTTAACAACATAAGATATGCAAATGTCACAGTGTTGATAGCAGACATATGTAAAGGAAACTCCAAGAACTCCGACAGAAGGTAGTGAAAGAATGTGAGAAGAAAGAAGTAAACATCAGTTGCAAGAAGATGGAATGCATAGTTGTTAGCTAAAAGGGCTAAAAGACAAGGATGTGTCTTCTCATTGGATGAGGCCATTCTGAGAGAATTACAAGTCTTAACAACATAAGATATGCAAATGTCACAGTGTTGATAGCAGACATATATAAAGGAAACTCCAAGAACTCCGACAGAAGGTAGTGAAAGAATGTGAGAAGAAAGAAGTAAACATCAGTTGCAAGAAGATGGAATGCATAGTTGTTAGCTAAAAGGGCTAAAAGACAAGGATGTGTCTTCTCATTGGATGAGGCCATTCTGAGAGAATTACAAGTCTTAACAACATAAGATATGCAAATGTCACAGTGTTGATAGCAGACATATATAAAGGAAACTCCAAGAACTCCGACAGAAGGTAGTGAAAGAATGTGAGAAGAAAGAAGTAAACATCACTTGCAAGAAGATGGAATGCATAGTTGTTAGCTAAAAGGGCTAAAAGACAAGGATGTGTCTTCTCATTGGATGAGGCCATTCTCAGAGAATTACAAGTCTTAACAACATAAGATATGCAAATGTCACAGTGTTGATAGCAGACATATATAAAGGAAACTCCAAGAACTCCGACAGAAGGTAGTGAAAGAATGTGAGAAGAAAGAAGTAAACATCAGTTGCAAGAAGATGGAATGCATAGTTGTTAGCTAAAAGGGCTAAAAGACAAGGATGTGTCTTCTCATTGGCTGAGGCCATTCTGAGAGAATTACAAGTCTTAACAACATAAGATATGCAAATGTCACAGTGTTGATAGCAGACATATATAAAGGAAACTCCAAGAACTCCGACAGAAGGTAGTGAAAGAATGTGAGAAGAAAGAAGTAAACATCAGTTGCAAGAAGATGGAATGCATAGTTGTTAGCTAAAAGGGCTAAAAGACAAGGATGTGTCTTCTCATTGGATGAGGCCATTCTGAGAGAATTACAAGTCTTAACAACATAAGATATGCAAATGTCACAGTGTTGATAGCAGACATATATAAAGGAAATTCCAAGAACTCCGACAGAAGGTAGTGAAAGAATGTGAGAAGAAAGAAGTAAACATCAGTTGCAAGAAGATGGAATGCATAGTTGTTAGCTAAAAGGGCTAAAAGACAAGGATGTGACTTCTCATTGGATGAGGCCATTCTGAGAGAATTACAAGTCTTAACAACATAAGATATGCAAATGTCACAGTGTTGATAGCAGACATATATAAAGGAAACTCCAAGAACTCCGACAGAAGGTAGTGAAAGAATGTGAGAAGAAAGAAGTAAACATCAGTTGCAAGAAGATGGAATGCATAGTTGTTAGCTAAAAGGGCTAAAAGACAAGGATGTGTCTTCTCATTGGATGAGGCCATTCTGAGAGAATTACAAGTCTTAACAACATAAGATATGCAAATGTCACAGTGTTGATAGCAGACATATGTAAACGAAACTCCAAGAACTCCGACAGAAGGTAGTGAAAGTATGTGAGAAGAAAGAAGTAAACATCAGTTGCAAGAAGATGGAATGCATAGTTGTTAGCTAAAAGGGCTAAAAGACAAGGATGTGTCTTCTCATTGGATGAGGCCATTCTGAGAGAATTACAAGTCTTAACAACATAAGATATGCAAATGTCACAGTGTTGATAGCAGACATATATAAAGGAAACTCCAAGAACTCCGACAGAAGGTAGTGAAAGAATGTGAGAAGAAAGAAGTAAACATCAGTTGCAAGAAGATGGAATGCATAGTTGTTAGCTAAAAGGGCTAAAAGACAAGGATGTGTCTTCTCATTGGATGAGGCCATTCTGAGAGAATTACAAGTCTTAACAACATAAGATATGCAAATGTCACAGTGTTGATAGCAGACATATATAAAGGAAACTCCAAGAACTCCGACAGAAGGTAGTGAAAGAATGTGAGAAGAAAGAAGTAAACATCACTTGCAAGAAGATGGAATGCATAGTTGTTAGCTAAAAGGGCTAAAAGACAAGGATGTGTCTTCTCATTGGATGAGGCCATTCTCAGAGAATTACAAGTCTTAACAACATAAGATATGCAAATGTCACAGTGTTGATAGCAGACATATATAAAGGAAACTCCAAGAACTCCGACAGAAGGTAGTGAAAGAATGTGAGAAGAAAGAAGTAAACATCAGTTGCAAGAAGATGGAATGCATAGTTGTTAGCTAAAAGGGCTAAAAGACAAGGATGTGTCTTCTCATTGGCTGAGGCCATTCTGAGAGAATTACAAGTCTTAACAACATAAGATATGCAAATGTCACAGTGTTGATAGCAGACATATATAAAGGAAACTCCAAGAACTCCGACAGAAGGTAGTGAAAGAATGTGAGAAGAAAGAAGTAAACATCAGTTGCAAGAAGATGGAATGCATAGTTGTTAGCTAAAAGGGCTAAAAGACAAGGATGTGTCTTCTCATTGGATGAGGCCATTCTGAGAGAATTACAAGTCTTAACAACATAAGATATGCAAATGTCACAGTGTTGATAGCAGACATATATAAAGGAAACTCCAAGAACTCCGACAGAAGGTAGTGAAAGAATGTGAGAAGGAAGAAGTAAACATCACTTGCAAGAAGATGGAATGCATAGTTGTTAGCTAAAAGGGCTAAAAGACAAGGATGTGTCTTCTCATTGGATGAGGCCATTCTCAGAGAATTACAAGTCTTAACAACATAAGATATGCAAATGTCACAGTGTTGATAGCAGACATATATAAAGGAAACTCCAAGAACTCCGACAGAAGGTAGTGAAAGAATGTGAGAAGAAAGAAGTAAACATCAGTTGCAAGAAGATGGAATGCATAGTTGTTAGCTAAAAGGGCTAAAAGACAAGGATGTGTCTTCTCATTGGATGAGGCCATTCTGAGAGAATTACAAGTCTTAACAACATAAGATATGCAAATGTCACAGTGTTGATAGCAGACATATGTAAACGAAACTCCAAGAACTCCGACAGAAGGTAGTGAAAGAATGTGAGAAGAAAGAAGTAAACATCAGTTGCAAGAAGATGGAATGCATAGTTGTTAGCTAAAAGGGCTAAAAGACAAGGATGTGTCTTCTCATTGGATAAGGCCATTCTGAGAGAATTACAAGTCTTAACAACATAAGATATGCAAATGTCACAGTGTTGATAGCAGACATATGTAAAGGAAACTCCAAGAACTCCGACAGAAGGTAGTGAAAGAATGTGAGAAGAAAGAAGTAAACATCAGTTGCAAGAAGATGGAATGCATAGTTGTTAGCTAAAAGGGCTAAAAGACAAGGATGTGTCTTCTCATTGGATGAGGCCATTCTGAGAGAATTACAAGTCTTAACAACATAAGATATGCAAATGTCACAGTGTTGATAGCAGACATATATAAAGGAAACTCCAAGAACTCCGACAGAAGGTAGTGAAAGAATGTGAGAAGAAAGAAGTAAACATCAGTTGCAAGAAGATGGAATGCATAGTTGTTAGCTAAAAGGGCTAAAAGACAAGGATGTGTCTTCTCATTGGATGAGGCCATTCTGAGAGAATTACAAGTCTTAACAACATAAGATATGCAAATGTCACAGTGTTGATAGCAGACATATATAAAGGAAACTCCAAGAACTCCGACAGAAGGTAGTGAAAGAATGTGAGAAGAAAGAAGTAAACATCACTTGCAAGAAGATGGAATGCATAGTTGTTAGCTAAAAGGGCTAAAAGACAAGGATGTGTCTTCTCATTGGATGAGGCCATTCTCAGAGAATTACAAGTCTTAACAACATAAGATATGCAAATGTCACAGTGTTGATAGCAGACATATATAAAGGAAACTCCAAGAACTCCGACAGAAGGTAGTGAAAGAATGTGAGAAGAAAGAAGTAAACATCAGTTGCAAGAAGATGGAATGCATAGTTGTTAGCTAAAAGGGCTAAAAGACAAGGATGTGTCTTCTCATTGGCTGAGGCCATTCTGAGAGAATTACAAGTCTTAACAACATAAGATATGCAAATGTCACAGTGTTGATAGCAGACATATATAAAGGAAACTCCAAGAACTCCGACAGAAGGTAGTGAAAGAATGTGAGAAGAAAGAAGTAAACATCAGTTGCAAGAAGATGGAATGCATAGTTGTTAGCTAAAAGGGCTAAAAGACAAGGATGTGTCTTCTCATTGGATGAGGCCATTCTGAGAGAATTACAAGTCTTAACAACATAAGATATGCAAATGTCACAGTGTTGATAGCAGACATATATAAAGGAAACTCCAAGAACTCCGACAGAAGGTAGTGAAAGAATGTGAGAAGAAAGAAGTAAACATCACTTGCAAGAAGATGGAATGCATAGTTGTTAGCTAAAAGGGCTAAAAGACAAGGATGTGTCTTCTCATTGGATGAGGCCATTCTCAGAGAATTACAAGTCTTAACAACATAAGATATGCAAATGTCACAGTGTTGATAGCAGACATATATAAAGGAAACTCCAAGAACTCCGACAGAAGGTAGTGAAAGAATGTGAGAAGAAAGAAGTAAACATCAGTTGCAAGAAGATGGAATGCATAGTTGTTAGCTAAAAGGGCTAAAAGACAAGGATGTGTCTTCTCATTGGATGAGGCCATTCTGAGAGAATTACAAGTCTTAACAACATAAGATATGCAAATGTCACAGTGTTGATAGCAGACATATATAAAGGAAACTCCAAGAACTCCGACAGAAGGTAGTGAAAGAATGTGAGAAGAAAGAAGTAAACATCACTTGCAAGAAGATGGAATGCATAGTTGTTAGCTAAAAGGGCTAAAAGACAAGGATGTGTCTTCTCATTGGATGAGGCCATTCTCAGAGAATTACAAGTCTTAACAACATAAGATATGCAAATGTCACAGTGTTGATAGCAGACATATATAAAGGAAACTCCAAGAACTCCGACAGAAGGTAGTGAAAGAATGTGAGAAGAAAGAAGTAAACATCAGTTGCAAGAAGATGGAATGCATAGTTGTTAGCTAAAAGGGCTAAAAGACAAGGATGTGACTTCTCATTGGATGAGGCCATTCTGAGAGAATTACAAGTCTTAACAACATAAGATATGCAAATGTCACAGTGTTGATAGCAGACATATATAAAGGAAACTCCAAGAACTCCGACAGAAGGTAGTGAAAGAATGAGAGAAGAAAGAAGTAAACATCAGTTGCAAGAAGATGGAATGCATAGTTGTTAGCTAAAAGGGCTAAAAGACAAGGATGTGTCTTCTCATTGGATGAGGCCATTCTGAGAGAATTACAAGTCTTAACAACATAAGATATGCAAATGTCACAGTGTTGATAGCAGACATATATAAAGGAAACTCCAAGAACTCCGACAGAAGGTAGTGAAAGAATGTGAGAAGAAAGAAGTAAACATCAGTTGCAAGAAGATGGAATGCATAGTTGTTAGCTAAAAGGGCTAAAAGACAAGGATGTGTCTTCTCATTGGATGAGGCCATTCTGAGAGAATTACAAGTCTTAACAACATAAGATATGCAAATGTCACAGTGTTGATAGCAGACATATATAAAGGAAACTCCAAGAACTCCGACAGAAGGTAGTGAAAGAATGTGAGAAGAAAGAACTAAACATCAGTTGCAAGAAGATGGAATGCATAGTTGTTAGCTAAAAGGGCTAAAAGACAAGGATGTGTCTTCTCATTGGATGAGGCCATTCTGAGAGAATTACAAGTCTTAACAACATAAGATATGCAAATGTCACAGTGTTGATAGCAGACATATATAAAGGAAACTCCAAGAACTCCGACAGAAGGTAGTGAAAGAATGTGAGAAGAAAGAAGTAAACATCAGTTGCAAGAAGATGGAATGCATAGTTGTTAGCTAAAAGGGCTAAAAGACAAGGATGTGACTTCTCATTGGATGAGGCCATTCTGAGAGAATTACAAGTCTTAACAACATAAGATATGCAAATGTCACAGTGTTGATAGCAGACATATATAAAGGAAACTCCAAGAACTCCGACAGAAGGTAGTGAAAGAATGAGAGAAGAAAGAAGTAAACATCAGTTGCAAGAAGATGGAATGCATAGTTGTTAGCTAAAAGGGCTAAAAGACAAGGATGTGTCTTCTCATTGGATGAGGCCATTCTGAGAGAATTACAAGTCTTAACAACATAAGATATGCAAATGTCACAGTGTTGATAGCAGACATATATAAAGGAAACTCCAAGAACTCCGACAGAAGGTAGTGAAAGAATGTGAGAAGAAAGAACTAAACATCAGTTGCAAGAAGATGGAATGCATAGTTGTTAGCTAAAAGGGCTAAAAGACAAGGATGTGTCTTCTCATTGGATGAGGCCATTCTGAGAGAATTACAAGTCTTAACAACATAAGATATGCAAATGTCACAGTGTTGATAGCAGACATATATAAAGGAAACTCCAAGAACTCCGACAGAAGGTAGTGAAAGAATGTGAGAAGAAAGAACTAAACATCAGTTGCAAGAAGATGGAATGCATAGTTGTTAGCTAAAAGGGCTAAAAGACAAGGATGTGTCTTCTCATTGGATGAGGCCATTCTGAGAGAATTACAAGTCTTAACAACATAAGATATGCAAATGTCACAGTGTTGATAGCAGACATATATAAAGGAAACTCCAAGAACTCCGACAGAAGGTAGTGAAAGAATGTGAGAAGAAAGAAGTAAACATCAGTTGCAAGAAGATGGAATGCATAGTTGTTAGCTAAAAGGGCTAAAAGACAAGGACGTGTCTTCTCATTGGATGAGGCCATTCTGGGAGAATTACAAGTTTTAACAACATAAGATATGCAAATGTCACAGTGTTGATAGCAGACATATATAAAGGAAACTCCAAGAACTCCGACAGAAGGTAGTGAAAGAATGAGAGAAGAAAGAAGTAAACATCAGTTGCAAGAAGATGGAATGCATAGTTGTTAGCTAAAAGGGCTAAAAGACAAGGATGTGTCTTCTCATTGGATGAGGCCATTCTGAGAGAATTACAAGTCTTAACAACATAAGATATGCAAATGTCACAGTGTTGATAGCAGACATATATAAAGGAAACTCCAAGAACTCCGACAGAAGGTAGTGAAAGAATGTGAGAAGAAAGAAGTAAACATCAGTTGCAAGAAGATGGAATGCATAGTTGTTAGCTAAAAGGGCTAAAAGACAAGGATGTGTCTTCTCATTGGATGAGGCCATTCTGAGAGAATGACAAGTCTTAACAACATAAGATATGCAAATGTCACAGTGTTGATAGCAGACATATATAAAGGAAACTCCAAGAACTCCGACAGAAGGTAGTGAAAGAATGTGAGAAGAAAGAAGTAAACATCAGTTGCAAGAAGATGGAATGCATAGTTGTTAGCTAAAAGGGCTAAAAGACAAGGATGTGACTTCTCATTGGATGAGGCCATTCTGAGAGAATTACCAGTCTTAACAACATAAGATATGCAAATGTCACAGTGTTGATAGCAGACATATATAAAGGAAACTCCAAGAACTCCGACAGAAGGTAGTGAAAGAATGAGAGAAGAAAGAAGTAAACATCAGTTGCAAGAAGATGGAATGCATAGTTGTTAGCTAAAAGGGCTAAAAGACAAGGATGTGTCTTCTCATTGGATGAGGCCATTCTGAGAGAATTACAAGTCTTAACAACATAAGATATGCAAATGTCACAGTGTTGATAGCAGACATATATAAAGGAAACTCCAAGAACTCCGACAGAAGGTAGTGAAAGAATGTGAGAAGAAAGAACTAAACATCAGTTGCAAGAAGATGGAATACATAGTTGTTAACTAAAAGGGCTAAAAGACAAGGATGTGTCTTCTCATTAGATGAGGCCATTCTGAGAGAATTACAAGTCTTAACAACATAAGATATGCAAATGTCACAGTGTTGATAGCAGACATATATAAAGGAAACTCCAAGAACTCCGACAGAAGGTAGTGAAAGAATGTGAGAAGAAAGAACTAAACATCAGTTGCAAGAAGATGGAATGCATAGTTGTTAGCTAAAAGGGCTAAAAGACAAGGATGTGTCTTCTCATTGGATGAGGCCATTCTGAGAGAATTACAAGTCTTAACAACATAAGATATGCAAATGTCACAGTGTTGATAGCAGACATATATAAAGGAAACTCCAAGAACTCCGACAGAAGGTAGTGAAAGAATGTGAGAAGAAAGAAGTAAACATCAGTTGCAAGAAGATGGAATGCATAGTTGTTAGCTAAAAGGGCTAAAAGACAAGGATGTGTCTTCTCATTGGATGAGGCCATTCTGAGAGAATTACAAGTCTTAACAACATAAGATATGCAAATGTCACAGTGTTGATAGCAGACATATATAAAGGAAACTCCAAGAACTCCGACAGAAGGTAGTGAAAGAATGTGAGAAGAAAGAAGTAAACATCACTTGCAAGAAGATGGAATGCATAGTTGTTAGCTAAAAGGGCTAAAAGACAAGGATGTGTCTTCTCATTGGATGAGGCCATTCTCAGAGAATTACAAGTCTTAACAACATAAGATATGCAAATGTCACAGTGTTGATAGCAGACATATATAAAGGAAACTCCAAGAACTCCGACAGAAGGTAGTGAAAGAATGTGAGAAGAAAGAAGTAAACATCAGTTGCAAGAAGATGGAATGCATAGTTGTTAGCTAAAAGGGCTAAAAGACAAGGATGTGTCTTCTCATTGGATGAGGCCATTCTGAGAGAATTACAAGTCTTAACAACATAAGATATGCAAATGTCACAGTGTTGATAGCAGACATATGTAAACGAAACTCCAAGAACTCCGACAGAAGGTAGTGAAAGAATGTGAGAAGAAAGAAGTAAACATCAGTTGCAAGAAGATGGAATGCATAGTTGTTAGCTAAAAGGGCTAAAAGACAAGGATGTGTCTTCTCATTGGATAAGGCCATTCTGAGAGAATTACAAGTCTTAACAACATAAGATATGCAAATGTCACAGTGTTGATAGCAGACATATGTAAAGGAAACTCCAAGAACTCCGACAGAAGGTAGTGAAAGAATGTGAGAAGAAAGAAGTAAACATCAGTTGCAAGAAGATGGAATGCATAGTTGTTAGCTAAAAGGGCTAAAAGACAAGGATGTGTCTTCTCATTGGATGAGGCCATTCTGAGAGAATTACAAGTCTTAACAACATAAGATATGCAAATGTCACAGTGTTGATAGCAGACATATATAAAGGAAACTCCAAGAACTCCGACAGAAGGTAGTGAAAGAATGTGAGAAGAAAGAAGTAAACATCAGTTGCAAGAAGATGGAATGCATAGTTGTTAGCTAAAAGGGCTAAAAGACAAGGATGTGTCTTCTCATTGGATGAGGCCATTCTGAGAGAATTACAAGTCTTAACAACATAAGATATGCAAATGTCACAGTGTTGATAGCAGACATATATAAAGGAAACTCCAAGAACTCCGACAGAAGGTAGTGAAAGAATGTGAGAAGAAAGAAGTAAACATCACTTGCAAGAAGATGGAATGCATAGTTGTTAGCTAAAAGGGCTAAAAGACAAGGATGTGTCTTCTCATTGGATGAGGCCATTCTCAGAGAATTACAAGTCTTAACAACATAAGATATGCAAATGTCACAGTGTTGATAGCAGACATATATAAAGGAAACTCCAAGAACTCCGACAGAAGGTAGTGAAAGAATGTGAGAAGAAAGAAGTAAACATCAGTTGCAAGAAGATGGAATGCATAGTTGTTAGCTAAAAGGGCTAAAAGACAAGGATGTGTCTTCTCATTGGCTGAGGCCATTCTGAGAGAATTACAAGTCTTAACAACATAAGATATGCAAATGTCACAGTGTTGATAGCAGACATATATAAAGGAAACTCCAAGAACTCCGACAGAAGGTAGTGAAAGAATGTGAGAAGAAAGAAGTAAACATCAGTTGCAAGAAGATGGAATGCATAGTTGTTAGCTAAAAGGGCTAAAAGACAAGGATGTGTCTTCTCATTGGATGAGGCCATTCTGAGAGAATTACAAGTCTTAACAACATAAGATATGCAAATGTCACAGTGTTGATAGCAGACATATATAAAGGAAACTCCAAGAACTCCGACAGAAGGTAGTGAAAGAATGTGAGAAGAAAGAAGTAAACATCACTTGCAAGAAGATGGAATGCATAGTTGTTAGCTAAAAGGGCTAAAAGACAAGGATGTGTCTTCTCATTGGATGAGGCCATTCTCAGAGAATTACAAGTCTTAACAACATAAGATATGCAAATGTCACAGTGTTGATAGCAGACATATATAAAGGAAACTCCAAGAACTCCGACAGAAGGTAGTGAAAGAATGTGAGAAGAAAGAAGTAAACATCAGTTGCAAGAAGATGGAATGCATAGTTGTTAGCTAAAAGGGCTAAAAGACAAGGATGTGTCTTCTCATTGGATGAGGCCATTCTGAGAGAATTACAAGTCTTAACAACATAAGATATGCAAATGTCACAGTGTTGATAGCAGACATATATAAAGGAAACTCCAAGAACTCCGACAGAAGGTAGTGAAAGAATGTGAGAAGAAAGAAGTAAACATCACTTGCAAGAAGATGGAATGCATAGTTGTTAGCTAAAAGGGCTAAAAGACAAGGATGTGTCTTCTCATTGGATGAGGCCATTCTCAGAGAATTACAAGTCTTAACAACATAAGATATGCAAATGTCACAGTGTTGATAGCAGACATATATAAAGGAAACTCCAAGAACTCCGACAGAAGGTAGTGAAAGAATGTGAGAAGAAAGAAGTAAACATCAGTTGCAAGAAGATGGAATGCATAGTTGTTAGCTAAAAGGGCTAAAAGACAAGGATGTGACTTCTCATTGGATGAGGCCATTCTGAGAGAATTACAAGTCTTAACAACATAAGATATGCAAATGTCACAGTGTTGATAGCAGACATATATAAAGGAAACTCCAAGAACTCCGACAGAAGGTAGTGAAAGAATGAGAGAAGAAAGAAGTAAACATCAGTTGCAAGAAGATGGAATGCATAGTTGTTAGCTAAAAGGGCTAAAAGACAAGGATGTGTCTTCTCATTGGATGAGGCCATTCTGAGAGAATTACAAGTCTTAACAACATAAGATATGCAAATGTCACAGTGTTGATAGCAGACATATATAAAGGAAACTCCAAGAACTCCGACAGAAGGTAGTGAAAGAATGTGAGAAGAAAGAAGTAAACATCAGTTGCAAGAAGATGGAATGCATAGTTGTTAGCTAAAAGGGCTAAAAGACAAGGATGTGTCTTCTCATTGGATGAGGCCATTCTGAGAGAATTACAAGTCTTAACAACATAAGATATGCAAATGTCACAGTGTTGATAGCAGACATATATAAAGGAAACTCCAAGAACTCCGACAGAAGGTAGTGAAAGAATGTGAGAAGAAAGAACTAAACATCAGTTGCAAGAAGATGGAATGCATAGTTGTTAGCTAAAAGGGCTAAAAGACAAGGATGTGTCTTCTCATTGGATGAGGCCATTCTGAGAGAATTACAAGTCTTAACAACATAAGATATGCAAATGTCACAGTGTTGATAGCAGACATATATAAAGGAAACTCCAAGAACTCCGACAGAAGGTAGTGAAAGAATGTGAGAAGAAAGAAGTAAACATCAGTTGCAAGAAGATGGAATGCATAGTTGTTAGCTAAAAGGGCTAAAAGACAAGGATGTGACTTCTCATTGGATGAGGCCATTCTGAGAGAATTACAAGTCTTAACAACATAAGATATGCAAATGTCACAGTGTTGATAGCAGACATATATAAAGGAAACTCCAAGAACTCCGACAGAAGGTAGTGAAAGAATGAGAGAAGAAAGAAGTAAACATCAGTTGCAAGAAGATGGAATGCATAGTTGTTAGCTAAAAGGGCTAAAAGACAAGGATGTGTCTTCTCATTGGATGAGGCCATTCTGAGAGAATTACAAGTCTTAACAACATAAGATATGCAAATGTCACAGTGTTGATAGCAGACATATATAAAGGAAACTCCAAGAACTCCGACAGAAGGTAGTGAAAGAATGTGAGAAGAAAGAACTAAACATCAGTTGCAAGAAGATGGAATGCATAGTTGTTAGCTAAAAGGGCTAAAAGACAAGGATGTGTCTTCTCATTGGATGAGGCCATTCTGAGAGAATTACAAGTCTTAACAACATAAGATATGCAAATGTCACAGTGTTGATAGCAGACATATATAAAGGAAACTCCAAGAACTCCGACAGAAGGTAGTGAAAGAATGTGAGAAGAAAGAAGTAAACATCAGTTGCAAGAAGATGGAATGCATAGTTGTTAGCTAAAAGGGCTAAAAGACAAGGACGTGTCTTCTCATTGGATGAGGCCATTCTGGGAGAATTACAAGTTTTAACAACATAAGATATGCAAATGTCACAGTGTTGATAGCAGACATATATAAAGGAAACTCCAAGAACTCCGACAGAAGGTAGTGAAAGAATGAGAGAAGAAAGAAGTAAACATCAGTTGCAAGAAGATGGAATGCATAGTTGTTAGCTAAAAGGGCTAAAAGACAAGGATGTGTCTTCTCATTGGATGAGGCCATTCTGAGAGAATTACAAGTCTTAACAACATAAGATATGCAAATGTCACAGTGTTGATAGCAGACATATATAAAGGAAACTCCAAGAACTCCGACAGAAGGTAGTGAAAGAATGTGAGAAGAAAGAAGTAAACATCAGTTGCAAGAAGATGGAATGCATAGTTGTTAGCTAAAAGGGCTAAAAGACAAGGATGTGTCTTCTCATTGGATGAGGCCATTCTGAGAGAATGACAAGTCTTAACAACATAAGATATGCAAATGTCACAGTGTTGATAGCAGACATATATAAAGGAAACTCCAAGAACTCCGACAGAAGGTAGTGAAAGAATGTGAGAAGAAAGAAGTAAACATCAGTTGCAAGAAGATGGAATGCATAGTTGTTAGCTAAAAGGGCTAAAAGACAAGGATGTGACTTCTCATTGGATGAGGCCATTCTGAGAGAATTACCAGTCTTAACAACATAAGATATGCAAATGTCACAGTGTTGATAGCAGACATATATAAAGGAAACTCCAAGAACTCCGACAGAAGGTAGTGAAAGAATGAGAGAAGAAAGAAGTAAACATCAGTTGCAAGAAGATGGAATGCATAGTTGTTAGCTAAAAGGGCTAAAAGACAAGGATGTGTCTTCTCATTGGATGAGGCCATTCTGAGAGAATTACAAGTCTTAACAACATAAGATATGCAAATGTCACAGTGTTGATAGCAGACATATATAAAGGAAACTCCAAGAACTCCGACAGAAGGTAGTGAAAGAATGTGAGAAGAAAGAACTAAACATCAGTTGCAAGAAGATGGAATACATAGTTGTTAACTAAAAGGGCTAAAAGACAAGGATGTGTCTTCTCATTGGATGAGGCCATTCTGAGAGAATTACAAGTCTTAACAACATAAGATATGCAAATGTCACAGTGTTGATAGCAGACATATATAAAGGAAACTCCAAGAACTCCGACAGAAGGTAGTGAAAGAATGTGAGAAGAAAGAACTAAACATCAGTTGCAAGAAGATGGAATGCATAGTTGTTAGCTAAAAGGGCTAAAAGACAAGGATGTGTCTTCTCATTGGATGAGGCCATTCTGAGAGAATTACAAGTCTTAACAACATAAGATATGCAAATGTCACAGTGTTGATAGCAGACATATATAAAGGAAACTCCAAGAACTCCGACAGAAGGTAGTGAAAGAATGTGAGAAGAAAGAAGTAAACATCAGTTGCAAGAAGATGGAATGCATAGTTGTTAGCTAAAAGGGCTAAAACACAAGGATGTGTCTTCTCATTGGATGAGGCCATTCTGAGAGAATTACAAGTCTTAACAACATAAGATATGCAAATGTCACAGTGTTGATAGCAGACATATATAAAGGAAACTCCAAGAACTCCGACAGAAGGTAGTGAAAGAATGTGAGAAGAAAGAAGTAAACATCAGTTGCAAGAAGATGGAATGCATAGTTGTTAGCTAAAAGGGCTAAAAGACAAGGATGTGACTTCTCATTGGATGAGGCCATTCTGAGAGAATTACCAGTCTTAACAACATAAGATATGCAAATGTCACAGTGTTGATAGCAGACATATATAAAGGAAACTCCAAGAACTCCGACAGAAGGTAGTGAAAGAATGAGAGAAGAAAGAAGTAAACATCAGTTGCAAGAAGATGGAATGCATAGTTGTTAGCTAAAAGGGCTAAAAGACAAGGATGTGTCTTCTCATTGGATGAGGCCATTCTGAGAGAATTACAAGTCTTAACAACATAAGATATGCAAATGTCACAGTGTTGATAGCAGACATATATAAAGGAAACTCCAAGAACTCCGACAGAAGGTAGTGAAAGAATGTGAGAAGAAAGAACTAAACATCAGTTGCAAGAAGATGGAATACATAGTTGTTAACTAAAAGGGCTAAAAGACAAGGATGTGTCTTCTCATTGGATGAGGCCATTCTGAGAGAATTACAAGTCTTAACAACATAAGATATGCAAATGTCACAGTGTTGATAGCAGACATATATAAAGGAAACTCCAAGAACTCCGACAGAAGGTAGTGAAAGAATGTGAGAAGAAAGAACTAAACATCAGTTGCAAGAAGATGGAATACATAGTTGTTAACTAAAAGGGCTAAAAGACAAGGATGTGTCTTCTCATTGGATGAGGCCATTCTGAGAGAATTACAAGTCTTAACAACATAAGATATGCAAATGTCACAGTGTTGATAGCAGACATATATAAAGGAAACTCCAAGAACTCCGACAGAAGGTAGTGAAAGAATGTGAGAAGAAAGAACTAAACATCAGTTGCAAGAAGATGGAATGCATAGTTGTTAGCTAAAAGGGCTAAAAGACAAGGATGTGTCTTCTCATTGGATGAGGCCATTCTGAGAGAATTACCAGTCTTAACAACATAAGATATGCAAATGTCACAGTGTTGATAGCAGACATATATAAAGGAAACTCCAAGAACTCCGACAGAAGGTAGTGAAAGAATGTGAGAAGAAAGAACTAAACATCAGTTGCAAGAAGATGGAATACATAGTTGTTAACTAAAAGGGCTAAAAGACAAGGATGTGTCTTCTCATTGGATGAGGCCATTCTGAGAGAATTACAAGTCTTAACAACATAAGATATGCAAATGTCACAGTGTTGATAGCAGACATATATAAAGGAAACTCCAAGAACTCCGACAGAAGGTAGTGAAAGAATGTGAGAAGAAAGAACTAAACATCAGTTGCAAGAAGATGGAATGCATAGTTGTTAGCTAAAAGGGCTAAAAGACAAGGATGTGTCTTCTCATTGGATGAGGCCATTCTGAGAGAATTACCAGTCTTAACAACATAAGATATGCAAATGTCACAGTGTTGATAGCAGACATATATAAAGGAAACTCCAAGAACTCCGACAGAAGGTAGTGAAAGAATGTGAGAAGAAAGAACTAAACATCAGTTGCAAGAAGATGGAATACATAGTTGTTAACTAAAAGGGCTAAAAGACAAGGATGTGTCTTCTCATTGGATGAGGCCATTCTGAGAGAATTACAAGTCTTAACAACATAAGATATGCAAATGTCACAGTGTTGATAGCAGACATATATAAAGGAAACTCCAAGAACTCCGACAGAAGGTAGTGAAAGAATGTGAGAAGAAAGAACTAAACATCAGTTGCAAGAAGATGGAATACATAGTTGTTAACTAAAAGGGCTAAAAGACAAGGATGTGTCTTCTCATTGGATGAGGCCATTCTGAGAGAATTACAAGTCTTAACAACATAAGATATGCAAATGTCACAGTGTTGATAGCAGACATATATAAAGGAAACTCCAAGAACTCCGACAGAAGGTAGTGAAAGAATGTGAGAAGAAAGAACTAAACATCAGTTGCAAGAAGATGGAATGCATAGTTGTTAGCTAAAAGGGCTAAAAGACAAGGATGTGTCTTCTCATTGGATGAGGCCATTCTGAGAGAATTACAAGTCTTAACAACATAAGATATGCAAATGTCACAGTGTTGATAGCAGACATATATAAAGGAAACTCCAAGAACTCCGACAGAAGGTAGTGAAAGAATGTGAGAAGAAAGAAGTAAACATCACTTGCAAGAAGATGGAATGCATAGTTCTTAGCTAAAAGGGCTAAAAGACAAGGATGTGTCTTCTCATTGGATGAGGCCATTCTGAGAGAATGA
>OZ038502.1:2262500-2312549 GCA_964036315.1 Acanthosepion esculentum | reverse complement strand
CAAGAACTCCGACTGAAGGGTAGTGAAAGAATGTGAGAAGAAAGAACTGAACCATCAGTTGCAAGAAGATGGAATGCATAGTTGTTAGCTAAAAGGGCTAAAAGACAAGGATGTGTCTTCTCATTGGATGAGGCCATTCTGAGAGAATTACAAGTCTTAACAACATAAGATATGCAAATGTCACAGTGTTGATAGCAGACATATATAAAGGAAACTCCAAGAACTCCGACAGAAGGTAGTGAAAGAATGTGAGAAGAAAGAACTAAACATCAGTTGCAAGAAGATGGAATGCATAGTTGTTAGCTAAAAGACGTCCAACATAAGATATGCAAATGTCACAGTGTTGATAGCAGACATATATAAAGGAAACTCCAAGAACTCCGACTGAAGGTAGTGAAAGAATGTGAGAAGAAAGAACTGAACATCAGTTGCAAGAAGATGGAATGCATAGTTGTTAGCTAAAAGGGCTAAAAGACAAGGATGTGTCTTCTCATTGGATGAGGCCATTCTGAGAGAATTACAAGTCTTAACAACATAAGATATGCAAATGTCACAGTGTTGATAGCAGACATATATAAAGGAAACTCCAAGAACTCCGACTGAAGGTAGTGAAAGAATGTGAGAAGAAAGAACTAAACATCAGTTGCAAGAAGATGGAATGCATAGTTGTTAGCTAAAAGGGCTAAAAGACAAGGATGTGTCTTCTCATTGGATGAGGCCATTCTGAGAGAATTACAAGTCTTAACAACATAAGATATGCAAATGTCACAGTGTTGATAGCAGACATATATAAAGGAAACTCCAAGAACTCCGACTGAAGGTAGTGAAAGAATGTGAGAAGAAAGAAGTAAACATCAGTTGCAAGAAGATGGAATGCATAGTTGTTAGCTAAAAGGGCTAAAAGACAAGGATGTGTCTTCTCATTGGATGAGGCCATTCTGAGAGAATTACAAGTCTTAACAACATAAGATATGCAAATGTCACAGTGTTGATAGCAGACATATATAAAGGAAACTCCAAGAACTCCGACTGAAGGTAGTGAAAGAATGTGAGAAGAAAGAACTGAACATCAGTTGCAAGAAGATGGAATGCATAGTTGTTAGCTAAAAGGGCTAAAAGACAAGGATGTGTCTTCTCATTGGATGAGGCCATTCTGAGAGAATTACAAGTCTTAACAACATAAGATATGCAAATGTCACAGTGTTGATAGCAGACATATATAAAGGAAACTCCAAGAACTCCGACTGAAGGTAGTGAAAGAATGTGAGAAGAAACAAGTAAACATCAGTTGCAAGAAGATGGAATGCATAGTTGTTAGCTAAAAGGGCTAAAAGACAAGGATGTGTCTTCTCATTGGATGAGGCCATTCTGAGAGAATTACAAGTCTTAACAACATAAGATATGCAAATGTCACAGTGTTGATAGCAGACATATATAAAGGAAACTCCAAGAACTCCGACTGAAGGTAGTGAAAGAATGTGAGAAGAAACAAGTAAACATCAGTTGCAAGAAGATGGAATGCATAGTTGTTAGCTAAAAGGGCTAAAAGACAAGGATGTGTCTTCTCATTGGATGAGGCCATTCTGAGAGAATTACAAGTCTTAACAACATAAGATATGCAAATGTCACAGTGTTGATAGCAGACATATATAAAGGAAACTCCAAGAACTCCGACTGAAGGTAGTGAAAGAATGTGAGAAGAAACAAGTAAACATCAGTTGCAAGAAGATGGAATGCATAGTTGTTAGCTAAAAGGGCTAAAAGACAAGGATGTGTCTTCTCATTGGATGAGGCCATTCTGAGAGAATTACAAGTCTTAACAACATAAGATATGCAAATGTCACAGTGTTGATAGCAGACATATATAAAGGAAACTCCAAGAACTCCGACTGAAGGTAGTGAAAGAATGTGAGAAGAAACAAGTAAACATCAGTTGCAAGAAGATGGAATGCATAGTTGTTAGCTAAAAGGGCTAAAAGACAAGGATGTGTCTTCTCATTGGATGAGGCCATTCTGAGAGAATTACAAGTCTTAACAACATAAGATATGCAAATGTCACAGTGTTGATAGCAGACATATATAAAGGAAACTCCAAGAACTCCGACTGAAGGTAGTGAAAGAATGTGAGAAGAAAGAACTGAACATCACTTGCAAGAAGATGGAATGCATAGTTGTTAGCTAAAAGGGCTAAAAGACAAGGATGTGTCTTCTCATTGGATGAGGCCATTCTGAGAGAATTACAAGTCTTAACAACATAAGATATGCAAATGTCACAGTGTTGATAGCAGACATATATAAAGGAAACTCCAAGAACTCCGACAGAAGGTAGTGAAACCATGAGAGAAGAAAGAACTAAACATCAGTTGCAAGAAGATGGAATGCATAGTTGTTAGCTAAAAGGGCTAAAAGACAAGGATGTGTCTTCTCATTGGATGAAGCCATTCTGAGAGAATTACAAGTCTTACCAACATAAGATATGCAAATGTCACAGTGTTGATAGCAGACATATATAAAGGAAACTCCAAGAACTCCGACAGAAGGTAGTGAAAACATGAGAGAAGAAAGAACTAAACATCAGTTGCAAGAAGATGGAATGCATAGTTGTTAGCTAAAGGGGCTAAAAGACAAGGATGTGCCTTCTCATTGGATGAGGCCATTCTGAGAGAATTACAAGTCTTAACAACATAAGATATGCAAATGTCACAGTGTTGATAGCAGACATATATAAAGGAAACTCCAAGAACTCCGACAGAAGGTAGTGAAAACATGAGAGAAGAAAGAACTAAACATCAGTTGCAAGAAGATGGAATGCATAGTTGTTAGCTAAAAGGGCTAAAAGACAAGGATGTGTCTTCTCATTGGATGAGGCCATTCTGAGAGAATTACAAGTCTTAACAACATAAGATATGCAAATGTCACAGTGTTGATAGCAGACATATATAAAGGAAACTCCAAGAACTCCGACTGAAGGTAGTGAAAGAATGTGAGAAGAAAGAACTGAACATCAGTTGCAAGAAGATGGAATGCATAGTTGTTAGCTAAAAGGGCTAAAAGACAAGGATGTGTCTTCTCATTGGATGAGGCCATTCTGAGAGAATTACAAGTCTTAACAACATAAGATATGCAAATGTCACAGTGTTGATAGCAGACATATATAAAGGAAACTCCAAGAACTCCGACTGAAGGTAGTGAAAGAATGTGAGAAGAAAGAAGTAAACATCAGTTGCAAGAAGATGGAATGCATAGTTGTTAGCTAAAAGGGCTAAAAGACAAGGATGTGTCTTCTCATTGGATGAGGCCCTTCTGAGAGAATTACAAGTCTTAACAACATAAGATATGCAAATGTCACAGTGTTGATAGCAGACATATATAAAGGAAACTCCAAGAACTCTGACTGAAGGTAGTGAAAGAATGTGAGAAGAAAGAAGTAAACATCAGTTGCAAGAAGATGGAATGCATAGTTGTTAGCTAAAAGGGCTAAAAGACAAGGATGTGTCTTCTCATTGGATGAGGCCATTCTGAGAGAATTACAAGTCTTAACAACATAAGATATGCAAATGTCACAGTGTTGATAGCAGACATATATAAAGGAAACTCCAAGAACTCCGACTGAAGGTAGTGAAAGAATGTGAGAAGAAAGAACTGAACATCAGTTGCAAGAAGATGGAATGCATAGTTGTTAGCTAAAAGGGCTAAAAGACAAGGATGTGTCTTCTCATTGGATGAGGCCATTCTGAGAGAATTACAAGTCTTAACAACATAAGATATGCAAATGTCACAGTGTTGATAGCAGACATATATAAAGGAAACTCCAAGAACTCCGACTGAAGGTAGTGAAAGAATGTGAGAAGAAACAAGTAAACATCAGTTGCAAGAAGATGGAATGCATAGTTGTTAGCTAAAAGGGCTAAAAGACAAGGATGTGTCTTCTCATTGGATGAGGCCATTCTGAGAGAATTACAAGTCTTAACAACATAAGATATGCAAATGTCACAGTGTTGATAGCAGACATATATAAAGGAAACTCCAAGAACTCCGACTGAAGGTAGTGAAAGAATGTGAGAAGAAACAAGTAAACATCAGTTGCAAGAAGATGGAATGCATAGTTGTTAGCTAAAAGGGCTAAAAGACAAGGATGTGTCTTCTCATTGGATGAGGCCATTCTGAGAGAATTACAAGTCTTAACAACATAAGATATGCAAATGTCACAGTGTTGATAGCAGACATATATAAAGGAAACTCCAAGAACTCCGACTGAAGGTAGTGAAAGAATGTGAGAAGAAACAAGTAAACATCAGTTGCAAGAAGATGGAATGCATAGTTGTTAGCTAAAAGGGCTAAAAGACAAGGATGTGTCTTCTCATTGGATGAGGCCATTCTGAGAGAATTACAAGTCTTAACAACATAAGATATGCAAATGTCACAGTGTTGATAGCAGACATATATAAAGGAAACTCCAAGAACTCCGACTGAAGGTAGTGAAAGAATGTGAGAAGAAACAAGTAAACATCAGTTGCAAGAAGATGGAATGCAAAGTTGTTAGCTAAAAGGGCTAAAAGACAAGGATGTGTCTTCTCATTGGATGAGGCCATTCTGAGAGAATTACAAGTCTTAACAACATAAGATATGCAAATGTCACAGTGTTGATAGCAGACATATATAAAGGAAACTCCAAGAACTCCGACTGAAGGTAGTGAAAGAATGTGAGAAGAAAGAACTGAACATCAGTTGCAAGAAGATGGAATGCATAGTTGTTAGCTAAAAGGGCTAAAAGACAAGGATGTGTCTTCTCATTGGATGAGGCCATTCTGAGAGAATTACAAGTCTTAACAACATAAGATATGCAAATGTCACAGTGTTGATAGCAGACATATATAAAGGAAACTCCAAGAACTCCGACTGAAGGTAGTGAAAGAATGTGAGAAGAAACAAGTAAACATCAGTTGCAAGAAGATGGAATGCATAGTTGTTAGCTAAAAGGGCTAAAAGACAAGGATGTGTCTTCTCATTGGATGAGGCCATTCTGAGAGAATTACAAGTCTTAACAACATAAGATATGCAAATGTCACAGTGTTGATAGCAGACATATATAAAGGAAACTCCAAGAACTCCGACTGAAGGTAGTGAAAGAATGTGAGAAGAAAGAAGTAAACATCAGTTGCAAGAAGATGGAATGCATAGTTGTTAGCTAAAAGGGCTAAAAGACAAGGATGTGTCTTCTCATTGGATGAGGCCATTCTGAGAGAATTACAAGTCTTAACAACATAAGATATGCAAATGTCACAGTGTTGATAGCAGACATATATAAAGGAAACTCCAAGAACTCCGACTGAAGGTAGTGAAAGAATGTGAGAAGAAAGAACTGAACATCAATTGCAAGAAGATGGAATGCATAGTTGTTAGCTAAAAGGGCTAAAAGACAAGGATGTGTCTTCTCATTGGATTAGGCCATTCTGAGAGAATTACAAGTCTTAACAACATAAGATATGCAAATGTCACAGTGTTGATAGCAGACATATATAAAGGAAACTCCAAGAACTCCGACTGAAGGTAGTGAAAGAATGTGAGAAGAAAGAACTGAACATCAATTGCAAGAAGATGGAATGCATAGTTGTTAGCTAAAAGGGCTAAAAGACAAGGATGTGTCTTCTCATTGGATGAGGCCATTCTGAGAGAATTACAAGTCTTAACAACATAAGATATGCAAATGTCACAGTGTTGATAACAGACATATATAAAGGAAACTCCAAGAACTCCGACTGAAGGTAGTGAAAGAATGTGAGAAGAAAGAACTGAACATCAATTGCAAGAAGATGGAATGCATAGTTGTTAGCTAAAAGGGCTAAAAGACAAGGATGTGTCTTCTCATTGGATGAGGCCATTCTGAGAGAATTACAAGTCTTAACAACATAAGATATGCAAATGTCACAGTGTTGATAGCAGACATATATAAAGGAAACTCCAAGAACTCCGACTGAAGGTAGTGAAAGAATGTGAGAAGAAAGAAGTAAACATCAGTTGCAAGAAGATGGAATGCATAGTTGTTAGCTAAAAGGGCTAAAAGACAAGGATGTGTCTTCTCATTGGATGAGGCCATTCTGAGAGAATTACAAGTCTTAACAACATAAGATATGCAAATGTCACAGTGTTGATAGCAGACATATATAAAGGAAACTCCAAGAACTCCGACTGAAGGTAGTGAAAGAATGTGAGAAGAAAGAAGTAAACATCAGTTGCAAGAAGATGGAATGCATAGTTGTTAGCTAAAAGGGCTAAAAGACAAGGATGTGTCTTCTCATTGGATGAGGCCATTCTGAGAGAATTACAAGTCTTAACAACATAAGATATGCAAATGTCACAGTGTTGATAGCAGACATATATAAAGGAAACTCCAAGAACTCCGACTGAAGGTAGTGAAAGAATGTGAGAAGAAAGAACTGAACATCAATTGCAAGAAGATGGAATGCATAGTTGTTAGCTAAAAGGGCTAAAAGACAAGGATGTGTCTTCTCATTGGATGAGGCCATTCTGAGAGAATTACAAGTCTTAACAACATAAGATATGCAAATGTCACAGTGTTGATAGCAGACATATATAAAGGAAACTCCAAGAACTCCGACTGAAGGTAGTGAAAGAATGTGAGAAGAAAGAACTGAACATCAATTGCAAGAAGATGGAATGCATAGTTGTTAGCTAAAAGGGCTAAAAGACAAGGATGTGTCTTCTCATTGGATGAGGCCATTCTGAGAGAATTACAAGTCTTAACAACATAAGATATGCAAATGTCACAGTGTTGATAGCAGACATATATAAAGGAAACTCCAAGAACTCCGACTGAAGGTAGTGAAAGAATGTGAGAAGAAAGAACTGAACATCAATTGCAAGAAGATGGAATGCATAGTTGTTAGCTAAAAGGGCTAAAAGACAAGGATGTGTCTTCTCATTGGATGAGGCCATTCTGAGAGAATTACAAGTCTTAACAACATAAGATATGCAAATGTCACAGTGTTGATAGCAGACATATATAAAGGAAACTCCAAGAACTCCGACTGAAGGTAGTGAAAGAATGTGAGAAGAAAGAAGTAAACATCAGTTGCAAGAAGATGGAATGCATAGTTGTTAGCTAAAAGGGCTAAAAGACAAGGATGTGTCTTCTCATTGGATGAGGCCATTCTGAGAGAATTACAAGTCTTAACAACATAAGATATGCAAATGTCACAGTGTTGATAGCAGACATATATAAAGGAAACTCCAAGAACTCCGACTGAAGGTAGTGAAAGAATGTGAGAAGAAACAAGTAAACATCAGTTGCAAGAAGATGGAATGCATAGTTGTTAGCTAAAAGGGCTAAAAGACAAGGATGTGTCTTCTCATTGGATGAGGCCATTCTGAGAGAATTACAAGTCTTAACAACATAAGATATGCAAATGTCACAGTGTTGATAGCAGACATATATAAAGGAAACTCCAAGAACTCCGACTGAAGGTAGTGAAAGAATGTGAGAAGAAAGAACTGAACATCAGTTGCAAGAAGATGGAATGCATAGTTGTTAGCTAAAAGGGCTAAAAGACAAGGATGTGTCTTCTCATTGGATGAGGCCATTCTGAGAGAATTACAAGTCTTAACAACATAAGATATGCAAATGTCACAGTGTTGATAGCAGACATATATAAAGGAAACTCCAAGAACTCCGACTGAAGGTAGTGAAAGAATGTAAGAAGAAAGAAGTAAACATCAGTTGCAAGAAGATGGAATGCATAGTTGTTAGCTAAAAGGGCTAAAAGACAAGGATGTGTCTTCTCATTGGATGAGGCCATTCTGAGAGAATTACAAGTCTTAACAACATAAGATATGCAAATGTCACAGTGTTGATAGCAGACATATATAAAGGAAACTCCAAGAACTCCGACAGAAGGTAGTGAAAGAATGTGAGAAGAAAGAACTAAACATCAGTTGCAAGAAGATGGAATGCATAGTTGTTAGCTAAAAGGGCTAAAAGACAAGGATGTGTCTTCTCATTGGATGAGGCCATTCTGAGAGAATTACAAGTCTTAACAACATAAGATATGCAAATGTCACAGTGTTGATAGCAGACATATATAAAGGAAACTCCAAGAACTCCGACTGAAGGTAGTGAAAGAATGTGAGAAGAAAGAAGAAAACATCAGTTGCAAGAAGATGGAATGCATAGTTGTTAGCTAAAAGGGCTAAAAGACAAGGATGTGTCTTCTCATTGGATGAGGCCATTCTGAGAGAATTACAAGTCTTAACAACATAAGATATGCAAATGTCACAGTGTTGATAGCAGACATATATAAAGGAATCTCCAAGAACTCCGACTGAAGGTAGTGAAAGAATGTGAGAAGAAAGAACTGAACATCAGTTGCAAGAAGATGGAATGCATAGTTGTTAGCTAAAAGGGCTAAAAGACAAGGATGTGTCTTCTCATTGGATGAGGCCATTCTGAGAGAATTACAAGTCTTAACAACATAAGATATGCAAATGTCACAGTGTTGATAGCAGACATATATAAAGGAAACTCCAAGAACTCCGACAGAAGGTAGTGAAAGAATGTGAGAAGAAAGAACTAAACATCAGTTGCAAGAAGTTGGAATGCATAGTTGTTAGCTAAAAGGGCTAAAAGACAAGGATGTGTCTTCTCATTGGATGAGGCCATTCTGAGAGAATTACAAGTCTTAACAACATAAGATATGCAAATGTCACAGTGTTGATAGCAGACATATATAAAGGAAACTCCAAGAACTCCGACTGAAGGTAGTGAAAGAATGTGAGAAGAAAGAACTGAACATCAGTTGCAAGAAGATGGAATGCATAGTTGTTAGCTAAAAGGGCTAAAAGACAAGGATGTGTCTTCTCATTGGATGAGGCCATTCTGAGAGAATTACAAGTCTTAACAACATAAGATATGCAAATGTCACAGTGTTGATAGCAGACATATATAAAGGAAACTCCAAGAACTCCGACAGAAGGTAGTGAAAGAATGTGAGAAGAAAGAACTAAACATCAGTTGCAAGAAGATGGAATGCATAGTTGTTAGCTAAAAGGGCTAAAAGACAAGGATGTGTCTTCACATTGGATGAGGCCATTCTGAGAGAATTACAAGTCTTAACAACATAAGATATGCAAATGTCACAGTGTTGATAGCAGACATATATAAAGGAAACTCCAAGAACTCCGACTGAAGGTAGTGAAAGAATGTGAGAAGAAAGAACTGAACATCAGTTGCAAGAAGATGGAATGCATAGTTGTTAGCTAAAAGGGCTAAAAGACAAGGATGTGTCTTGTCATTGGATGAGGCCATTCTGAGAGAATTACAAGTCTTAACAACATAAGATATGCAAATGTCACAGTGTTGATAGCAGACATATATAAAGGAAACTCCAAGAACTCCGACAGAAGGTAGTGAAAGAATGTGAGAAGAAAGAACTAAACATCAGTTGCAAGAAGATGGAATGCATAGTTGTTAGCTAAAAGGGCTAAAAGACAAGGATGTGTCTTCTCATTGGATGAGGCCATTCTGAGAGAATTACAAGTCTTAACAACATAAGATATGCAAATGTCACAGTGTTGATAGCAGACATATATAAAGGAAACTCCAAGAACTCCGACTGAAGGTAGTGAAAGAATGTGAGAAGAAAGAAGAAAACATCAGTTGCAAGAAGATGGAATGCATAGTTGTTAGCTAAAAGGGCTAAAAGACAAGGATGTGTCTTCTCATTGGATGAGGCCATTCTGAGAGAATTACAAGTCTTAACAACATAAGATATGCAAATGTCACAGTGTTGATAGCAGACATATATAAAGGAAACTCCAAGAACTCCGACAGAAGGTAGTGAAAACATGAGAGAAGAAAGAACTAAACATCAGTTGCAAGAAGATGGAATGCATAGTTGTTAGCTAAAAGGGCTAAAAGTCAAGGATGTGTCTTCTCATTGGATGAGGCCATTCTGAGAGAATTACAAGTCTTAACAACATAAGATATGCAAATGTCACAGTGTTGATAGCAGACATATATAAAGGAAACTCCAAGAACCCCGACAGAAGGTAGTGAAAACATGAGAGAAGAAAGAACTAAACATCAGTTGCAAGAAGATGGAATGCATAGTTTTTAGCTAAAAGGGCTAAAAGACAAGGATGTGTCTTCTCATTGGATGAGGCCATTCTGAGAGAATTACAAGTCTTAACAACATAAGATATGCAAATGTCACAGTGTTGATAGCAGACATATATAAAGGAAACTCCAAGAACTCCGACTGAAGGTAGTGAAAGAATGTGAGAAGAAACAAGTAAACATCAGTTGCAAGAAGATGGAATGCATAGTTGTTAGCTAAAAGGGCTAAAAGACAAGGATGTGTCTTCTCATTGGATGAGGCCATTCTGAGAGAATTACAAGTCTTAACAACATAAGATATGCAAATGTCACAGTGTTGATAGCAGACATATATAAAGGAAACTCCAAGAACTCCGACAGAAGGTAGTGAAAGAATGTGAGAAGAAAGAAGTAAACATCAGTTGCAAGAAGATGGAATGCATAGTTGTTAGCTAAAAGGGCTAAAAGACAAGGATGTGTCTTCTCATTGGATGAGGCCATTCTGAGAGAATTACAAGTCTTAACAACATAAGATATGCAAATGTCACAGTGTTGATAGCAGACATATATAAAGGAAACTCCAAGAACTCCGACTGAAGGTAGTGAAAGAATGTGAGAAGAAAGAAGTAAACATCAGTTGCAAGAAGATGGAATGCATAGTTGTTAGCTAAAAGGGCTAAAAGACAAGGATGTGTCTTCTCATTGGATGAGGCCATTCTGAGAGAATTACAAGTCTTAACAACATAAGATATGCAAATGTCACAGTGTTGATAGCAGACATATATAAAGGAAACTCCAAGAACTCCGACTGAAGGTAGTGAAAGAATGTGAGAAGAAAGAACTGAACATCAGTTGCAAGAAGATGGAATGCATAGTTGTTAGCTAAAAGGGCTAAAAGACAAGGATGTGTCTTCTCATTGGATGAGGCCATTCTGAGAGAATTACAAGTCTTAACAACATAAGATATGCAAATGTCACAGTGTTGATAGCAGACATATATAAAGGAAACTCCAAGAACTCCGACTGAAGGTAGTGAAAGAATGTGAGAAGAAAGAAGTAAACATCAGTTGCAAGAAGATGGAATGCATAGTTGTTAGCTAAAAGGGCTAAAAGACAAGGATGTGTCTTGTCATTGGATGAGGCCATTCTGAGAGAATTACAAGTCTTAACAACATAAGATATGCAAATGTCACAGTGTTGATAGCAGACATATATAAAGGAAACTCCAAGAACTCCGACTGAAGGTAGTGAAAGAATGTGAGAAGAAAGAACTGAACATCAGTTGCAAGAAGATGTAATGCATAGTTGTTAGCTAAAAGGGCTAAAAGACAAGGATGTGTCTTCTCATTGGATGAGGCCATTCTGAGAGAATTACAAGTCTTAACAACATAAGATATGCAAATGTCACAGTGTTGATAGCAGACATATATAAAGGAAACTCCAAGAACTCCGACTGAAGGTAGTGAAAGAATGTGAGAAGAAAGAAGTAAACATCAGTTGCAAGAAGATGGAATGCATAGTTGTTAGCTAAAAGGGCTAAAAGACAAGGATGTGTCTTCTCATTGGATGAGGCCATTCTGAGAGAATTACAAGTCTTAACAACATAAGATATGCAAATGTCACAGTGTTGATAGCAGACATATATAAAGGAAACTCCAAGAACTCCGACTGAAGGTAGTCAAAGAATGTGAGAAGAAAGAACTGAACATCAGTTGCAAGAAGATGGAATGCATAGTTGTTAGCTAAAAGGGCTAAAAGACAAGGATGTGACTTCTCATTGGATGAGGCCATTCTGAGAGAATTACAAGTCTTAACAACATAAGATATGCAAATGTCACAGTGTTGATAGCAGACATATATAAAGGAAACTCCAAGAACTCCGACTGAAGGTAGTGAAAGAATGTGAGAAGAAAGAAGTAAACATCAGTTGCAAGAAGATGGAATGCATAGTTGTTAGCTAAAAGGGCTAAAAGACAAGGATGTGTCTTCTCATTGGATGAGGCCATTCTGAGAGAATTACAAGTCTTAACAACATAAGATATGCAAATGTCACAGTGTTGATAGCAGACATATATAAAGGAAACTCCAAGAACTCCGACAGAAGGTAGTGAAAACATGAGAGAAGAAAGAACTAAACATCAGTTGCAAGAAGATGGAATGCATAGTTGTTAGCTAAAAGGGCTATAAGACAAGGATGTGTCTTCTCATTGGATGAAGCCATTCTGAGAGAATTACAAGTCTTACCAACATAAGATATGCAAATGTCACAGTGTTGATAGCAGACATATATAAAGGAAACTCCAAGAACTCCGTCAGAAGGTAGTGAAAACATGAGAGAAGAAAGAACTAAACATCAGTTGCAAGAAGATGGAATGCATAGTTGTTAGCTAAAAGGGCTAAAAGACAAGGATGTGTCTTCTCATTGGATGAGGCCATTCTGAGAGAATTACAAGTCTTAACAACATAAGATATGCAAATGTCACAGTGTTGATAGCAGACATATATAAAGGAAACTCCAAGAACTCCGACAGAAGGTAGTGAAAACATGAGAGAAGAAAGAACTAAACATCAGTTGCAAGAAGATGGAATGCATAGTTGTTAGCTAAAAGGGCTAAAGGACAAGGATGTGTCTTCTCATTGGATGAGGCCATTCTGAGAGACTTACAAGTCTTAACAACATAAGATATGCAAATGTCACAGTGTTGATAGCAGACATATATAAAGGAAACTCCAAGAACTCCGACTGAAGGTAGTGAAAGAATGTGAGAAGAAAGAAGTAAACATCAGTTGCAAGAAGATGGAATGCATAGTTGTTAGCTAAAAGGGCTAAAAGACAAGGATGTGTCTTCTCATTGGATGAAGCCATTCTGAGAGAATTACAAGTCTTAACAACATAAGATATGCAAATGTCACAGTGTTGATAGCAGACATATATAAAGGAAACTCCAAGAACTCCGACTGAAGGTAGTGAAAGAATGTGAGAAGAAAGAACTGAACATCAGTTGCAAGAAGATGGAATGCATAGTTGTTAGCTAAAAGGGCTAAAAGACAAGGATGTGTCTTCTCATTGGATGAGGCCATTCTGAGAGAATTACAAGTCTTAACAACATAAGATATGCAAATGTCACAGTGTTGATAGCAGACATATATAAAGGAAACTCCAAGAACTCCGACTGAAGGTAGTGAAAGAATGTGAGAAGAAAGAAGTAAACATCAGTTGCAAGAAGATGGAATGCATAGTTGTTAGCTAAAAGGGCTAAAAGACAAGGACGTGTCTTCTCATTGGATGAGGCCATTCTGAGAGAATTACAAGTCTTAACAACATAAGATATGCAAATGTCACAGTGTTGATAGCAGACATATATAAAGGAAACTCCAAGAACTCCGACTGAAGGTAGTGAAAGAATGTGAGAAGAAAGAAGTAAACATCAGTTGCAAGAAGATGGAATGCATAGTTGTTAGCTAAAAGGGCTATAAGACAAGGATGTGTCTTCTCATTGGATGAAGCCATTCTGAGAGAATTACAAGTCTTAACAACATAAGATATGCAAATGTCACAGTGTTGATAGCAGACATATATAAAGGAAACTCCAAGAACTCCGACTGAAGGTAGTGAAAGAATGTGAGAAGAAAGAAGTAAACATCAGTTGCAAGAAGATGGAATGCATAGTTGTTAGCTAAAAGGGCTATAAGACAAGGATGTGTCTTCTCATTGGATGAAGCCATTCTGAGAGAATTACAAGTCTTAACAACATAAGATATGCAAATGTCACAGTGTTGATAGCAGACATATATAAAGGAAACTCCAAGAACTCCGTCAGAAGGTAGTGAAAACATGAGAGAAGAAAGAACTAAACATCAGTTGCAAGAAGATGGAATGCATAGTTGTTAGCTAAAAGGGCTAAAAGACAAGGATGTGTCTTCTCATTGGATGAGGCCATTCTGAGAGAATTACAAGTCTTAACAACATAAGATATGCAAATGTCACAGTGTTGATAGCAGACATATATAAAGGAAACTCCAAGAACTCCGACAGAAGGTAGTGAAAACATGAGAGAAGAAAGAACTAAACATCAGTTGCAAGAAGATGGAATGCATAGTTGTTAGCTAAAAGGGCTAAAAGACAAGGATGTGTCTTCTCATTGGATGAGGCCATTCTGAGAGACTTACAAGTCTTAACAACATAAGATATGCAAATGTCACAGTGTTGATAGCAGACATATATAAAGGAAACTCCAAGAACTCCGACTGAAGGTAGTGAAAGAATGTGAGAAGAAAGAAGTAAACATCAGTTGCAAGAAGATGGAATGCATAGTTGTTAGCTAAAAGGGCTAAAAGACAAGGATGTGTCTTCTCATTGGATGAAGCCATTCTGAGAGAATTACAAGTCTTAACAACATAAGATATGCAAATGTCACAGTGTTGATAGCAGACATATATAAAGGAAACTCCAAGAACTCCGACTGAAGGTAGTGAAAGAATGTGAGAAGAAAGAACTGAACATCAGTTGCAAGAAGATGGAATGCATAGTTGTTAGCTAAAAGGGCTAAAAGACAAGGATGTGTCTTCTCATTGGATGAGGCCATTCTGAGAGAATTACAAGTCTTAACAACATAAGATATGCAAATGTCACAGTGTTGATAGCAGACATATATAAAGGAAACTCCAAGAACTCCGACTGAAGGTAGTGAAAGAATGTGAGAAGAAAGAAGTAAACATCAGTTGCAAGAAGATGGAATGCATAGTTGTTAGCTAAAAGGGCTAAAAGACAAGGACGTGTCTTCTCATTGGATGAGGCCATTCTGAGAGAATTACAAGTCTTAACAACATAAGATATGCAAATGTCACAGTGTTGATAGCAGACATATATAAAGGAAACTCCAAGAACTCCGACTGAAGGTAGTGAAAGAATGTGAGAAGAAAGAAGTAAACATCAGTTGCAAGAAGATGGAATGCATAGTTGTTAGCTAAAAGGGCTAAAAGACAAGGACGTGTCTTCTCATTGGATGAGGCCATTCTGAGAGAATTACAAGTCTTAACAACATAAGATATGCAAATGTCACAGTGTTGATAGCAGACATACATAAAGGAAACTCCAAGAACTCCGACAGAAGGTAGTGAAAACATGAGAGAAGAAAGAAGTAAACATCAGTTGCAAGAAGATGGAATGCATAGTTGTTAGCTAAAAGGGCTAAAAGACAAGGATGTGTCTTCTCATTGGATGAGGCCATTCTGAGAGAATTACAAGTCTTAACAACATAAGATATGCAAATGTCACAGTGTTGATAGCAGACATATATAAAGGAAACTCCAAGAACTCCTACAGAAGGTAGTGAAAGAATGTGAGAAGAAAGAAGTAAACATCAGTTGCAAGAAGATGGAATGCATAGTTGTTAGCTAAAAGGGCTAAAAGACAAGGACGTGTCTTCTCATTGGATGAGGCCATTCTGAGAGAATTACAAGTCTTAACAACATAAGATATGCAAATGTCACAGTGTTGATAGCAGACATATATAAAGGAAACTCCAAGAACTCCGACAGAAGGTAGTGAAAGAATGTGAGAAGAAAGAACTAAACATCAGTTGCAAGAAGATGGAATGCATAGTTGTTAGCTAAAAGGGCTAAAAGACAAGGACGTGTCTTCTCATTGGATGAGGCCATTCTGAGAGAATTACAAGTCTTAACAACATAAGATATGCAAATGTCACAGTGTTGATAGCAGACATATATAAAGGAAACTCCAAGAACTCCGACTGAAGGTAGTGAAAGAATGTGTGAAGAAAGAAGTAAACATCAGTTGCAAGAAGATGGAATGCATAGTTGTTAGCTAAAAGGGCTAAAAGACAAGGACGTGTCTTCTCATTGGATGAGGCCATTCTGAGAGAATTACAAGTCTTAACAACATAAGATATGCAAATGTCACAGTGTTGATAGCAGACATATATAAAGGAAACTCCAAGAACTCCGACAGAAGGTAGTGAAAGAATGTGAGAAGAAAGAAGTAAACATCAGTTGCAAGAAGATGGAATGCATAGTTGTTAGCTAAAAGGGCTAAAAGACAAGGATGTGTCTTGTCATTGGATGAGGCCATTCTGAGAGAATTACAAGTCTTAACAACATAAGATATGCAAATGTCACAGTGTTGATAGCAGACATATATAAAGGAAACTCCAAGAACTCCGACAGAAGGTAGTGAAAGAATGTGAGAAAAAAGAAGTAAACATCAGTTGCAAGAAGATGGAATGCATAGTTGTTAGCTAAAAGGGCTAAAAGACAAGGATGTGTCTTCTCATTGGATGAGGCCATTCTGAGAGAATTACAAGTCTTAACAACATAAGATATGCAAATGTCACAGTGTTGATAGCAGACATATATAAAGGAAACTCCAAGGACTCCGACAGAAGGTAGTGAAAGAATGTGAGAAGAAACAAGTAAACATCAGTTGCAAGAAGATGGAATGCATAGTTGTTAGCTAAAAGGGCTAAAAGACAAGGATGTGTCTTCTCATTGGATGAGGCCATTCTGAGAGAATTACAAGTCTTAACAACATAAGATATGCAAATGTCACAGTGTTGATAGCAGACATATATAAAGGAAACTCACAGAAATCCGACTGAAGGTAGTGAAAGAATGTGAGAAGAAAGAAGTAAACATCAGTTGCAAGAAGATGGAATGCATAGTTGTTAGCTAAAAGGGCTAAAAGACAAGGACGTGTCTTCTCATTGGATGAGGCCATTCTGAGAGAATTACAAGTCTTAACAACATAAGATATGCAAATGTCACAGTGTTGATAGCAGACATATATAAAGGAAACTCCAAGAACTCCGACAGAAGGTAGTGAAAGAATGTGAGAAGAAAGAACTAAACATCAGTTGCAAGAAGATGGAATGCATAGTTGTTAGCTAAAAGGGCTAAAAGACAAGGACGTGTCTTCTCATTGGATGAGGCCATTCTGAGAGAATTACAAGTCTTAACAACATAAGATATGCAAATGTCACAGTGTTGATAGCAGACATATATAAAGGAAACTCCAAGAACTCCGACTGAAGGTAGTGAAAGTATGTGTGAAGAAAGAAGTAAACATCAGTTGCAAGAAGATGGAATGCATAGTTGTTAGCTAAAAGGGCTAAAAGACAAGGACGTGTCTTCTCATTGGATGAGGCCATTCTGAGAGAATTACAAGTCTTAACAACATAAGATATGCAAATGTCACAGTGTTGATAGCAGACATATATAAAGGAAACTCCAAGAACTCCGACAGAAGGTAGTGAAAGAATGTGAGAAGAAAGAAGTAAACATCAGTTGCAAGAAGATGGAATGCATAGTTGTTATCTAAAAGGGCTAAAAGACAAGGATGTGTCTTCTCATTGGATGAGGCCATTCTGAGAGAATTACAAGTCTTAACAACATAAGATATGCAAATGTCACAGTGTTGATAGCAGACATATATAAAGGAAACTCAAGAACTCCGACAGAAGGTAGTGAAAGAATGTGAGAAAAAAGAAGTAAACATCAGTTGCAAGAAGATGGAATGCATAGTTGTTAGCTAAAAGGGCTAAAAGACAAGGATGTGTCTTCTCATTGGATGAGGCCATTCTGAGAGAATTACAAGTCTTAACAACATAAGATATGCAAATGTCACAGTGTTGATAGCAGACATATATAAAGGAAACTCCAAGGACTCCGACAGAAGGTAGTGAAAGAATGTGAGAAGAAACAAGTAAACATCAGTTGCAAGAAGATGGAATGCATAGTTGTTAGCTAAAAGGGCTAAAAGACAAGGATGTGTCTTCTCATTGGATGAGGCCATTCTGAGAGAATTACAAGTCTTAACAACATAAGATATGCAAATGTCACAGTGTTGATAGCAGACATATATAAAGGAAACTCCAAGAACTCCGACAGAAGGTAGTGAAAGAATGTGAGAAGAAAGAAGTAAACATCAGTTGCAAGAAGATGGAATGCATAGTTGTTAGCTAAAAGGGCTAAAAGACAAGGACGTGTCTTCTCATTGGATGAGGCCATTCTGAGAGAATTACAAGTCTTAACAACATAAGATATGCAAATGTCACAGTGTTGATAGCAGACATATATAAAGGAAACTCACAGAAATCCGACTGAAGGTAGTGAAAGAATGTGAGAAGAAAGAAGTAAACATCAGTTGCAAGAAGATGGAATGCATAGTTGTTAGCTAAAAGGACTAAAAGACAAGGACGTGTCTTCTCATTGGATGAGGCCATTCTGAGAGAATTACAAGTCTTAACAACATAAGATATGCAAATGTCACAGTGTTGATAGCAGACATATATAAAGGAAACTCCAAGAACTCCGACAGAAGGTAGTGAAAGAATGTGAGAAGAAAGAACTAAACATCAGTTGCAAGAAGATGGAATGCATAGTTGTTAGCTAAAAGGGCTAAAAGACAAGGACGTGTCTTCTCATTGGATGAGGCCATTCTGAGAGAATTACAAGTCTTAACAACATAAGATATGCAAATGTCACAGTGTTGATAGCAGACATATATGAAGGAAACTCCAAGAACTCCGACTGAAGGTAGTGAAAGAATGTGTGAAGAAAGAAGTAAACATCAGTTGCAAGAAGATGGAATGCATAGTTGTTAGCTAAAAGGGCTAAAAGACAAGGACGTGTCTTCTCATTGGATGAGGCCATTCTGAGAGAATTACAAGTCTTAACAACATAAGATATGCAAATGTCACAGTGTTGATAGCAGACATATATAAAGGAAACTCCAAGAACTCCGACAGAAGGTAGTGAAAGAATGTGAGAAGAAAGAAGTAAACATCAGTTGCAAGAAGATGGAATGCATAGTTGTTAGCTAAAAGGGCTAAAAGACAAGGATGTGTCTTGTCATTGGATGAGGCCATTCTGAGAGAATTAGAAGTCTTAACAACATAAGATATGCAAATGTCACAGTGTTGATAGCAGACATATATAAAGGAAACTCCAAGAACTCCGACAGAAGGTAGTGAAAGAATGTGAGAAAAAAGAAGTAAACATCAGTTGCAAGAAGATGGAATGCATAGTTGTTAGCTAAAAGGGCTAAAAGACAAGGATGTGTCTTCTCATTGGATGAGGCCATTCTGAGAGAATTACAAGTCTTAACAACATAAGATATGCAAATGTCACAGTGTTGATAGCAGACATATATAAAGGAAACTCCAAGGACTCCGACAGAAGGTAGTGAAAGAATGTGAGAAGAAACAAGTAAACATCAGTTGCAAGAAGATGGAATGCATAGTTGTTAGCTAAAAGGGCTAAAAGACAAGGATGTGTCTTCTCATTGGATGAGGCCATTCTGAGAGAATTACAAGTCTTAACAACATAAGATATGCAAATGTCACAGTGTTGATAGCAGACATATATAAAGGAAACTCCAAGAACTCCGACAGAAGGTAGTGAAAGAATGTGAGAAGAAAGAAGTAACCATCAGTTGCAAGAAGATGGAATGCATAGTTGTTAGCTAAAAGGGCTAAAAGACAAGGATGTGTCTTCTCATTGGATGAGGCCATTCTGAGAGAATTACAAGTCTTAACAACATAAGATATGCAAATGTTACAGTGTTGATAGCAGACATATATAAAGGAAACTCCAAGAACTCCGACAGAAGGTAGTGAAAGAATGTGAGAAGAAAGAAGTAAACATCAGTTGCAAGAAGATGGAATGCATAGTTGTTAGCTAAAAGGGCTAAAAGACAAGGATGTGTCTTCTCATTGGATGAGGCCATTCTGAGAGAATTACAAGTCTTAACAACATAAGATATGCAAATGTCACAGTGTTGATAGCAGACATATATAAAGGAAACTCCAAGAACTCCGACAGAAGGTAGTGAAAGAATGTGAGAAGAAAGAAGTAAACATCAGTTGCAAGAAGATGGAATGCATAGTTGTTAGCTAAAAGGGCTAAAAGACAAGGATGTGTCTTCTCATTGGATGAGGCCATTCTGAGAGAATTACAAGTCTTAACAACATAAGATATGCAAATGTCACAGTGTTGATAGCAGACATATATAAAGGAAACTCCAAGAACTCCGACAGAAGGTAGTGAAAGAATGTGAGAAGAAAGAAGTAAACATCAGTTGCAAGAAGATGGAATGCATAGTTGTTAGCTAAAAGGGCTAAAAGACAAGGATGTGTCTTCTCATTGGATGAGGCCATTCTGAGAGAATTACAAGTCTTAACAACATAAGATATGCAAATGTCACAGTGTTGATAGCAGACATATATAAAGGAAACTCCAAGAACTCCGACAGAAGGTAGTGAAAGAATGTGAGAAGAAAGAAGTAAACATCAGTTGCAAGAAGATGGAATGCATAGTTGTTAGCTAAAAGGGCTAAAAGACAAGGATGTGTCTTCTCATTGGATGAGGCCATTCTGAGAGAATTACAAGTCTTAACAACATAAGATATGCAAATGTCACAGTGTTGATAGCAGACATATATAAAGGAAACTCACAGAACTCCGACAGAAGGTAGTGAAAGAATGTGAGAAGAAAGAACTAAACATCAGTTGCAAGAAGATGGAATGCATACTTGTTAGCTAAAAGGGCTAAAAGACAAGGATGTGTCTTCTCATTGGATGAGGCCATTCTGAGAGAATTACAAGTCTTAACAACATAAGATATGCAAATGTCACAGTGTTGATAGCAGACATATATAAAGGAAACTCCAAGAACTCCGACAGAAGGTAGTGAAAGAATGTGAGAAGTAAGAAGTAAACATCAGTTGCAAGAAGATGGAATCCATAGTTGTTAGCTAAAAGGGCTAAAAGACAAGGACGTGTCTTCTCATTGGATGAGGCCATTCTGAGAGAATTACAAGTCTTAACAACATAAGATATGCAAATGTCACAGTGTTGATAGCAGACATATATAAAGGAAACTCCAAGAACTCCGACAGAAGGTAGTGAAAGAATGTGAGAAGGAAGAAGTAAACATCAGTTGCAAGAAGATGGAATGCATAGTTGTTAGCTAAAAGGGCTAAAAGACAAGGACGTGTCTTCTCATTGGATGAGGCCATTCTGAGAGAATTACAAGTCTTAACAACATAAGATATGCAAATGTCACAGTGTTGATAGCAGACATATATAAAGGAATCTCACAGAACTCCGACTGAAGGTAGTGAAAACATGAGAGAAGAAATAAGTAAACATCAGTTGCAAGAAGATGGAATGCATAGTTGTTAGCTAAAAGGGCTAAAAGACAAGGACGTGTCTTCTCATTGGATGAGGCCATTCTGAGAGAATTACAAGTCTTAACAACATAAGATATGCAAATGTCACAGTGTTGATAGCAGACATATATAAAGGAAACTCCAAGAACTCCGACTGAAGGTAGTGAAAGAATGTGAGAAGAAAGAAGTAAACATCAGTTGCAAGAAGATGGAATGCATAGTTGTTAGCTAAAAGGGCTAAAAGACAAGGACGTGTCTTCTCATTGGATGAGGCCATTCTGAGAGAATTACAAGTCTTAACAACATAAGATATGCAAATGTCACAGTGTTGATAGCAGACATATATAAAGGAAACTCCAAGAACTCCGACAGAAGGTAGTGAAAGAATGTGAGAAGAAAGAAGTAAACATCAGTTGCAAGAAGATGGAATGCATAGTTGTTAGCTAAAAGGGCTAAAAGACAAGGATGTGTCTTCTCATTGGATGAGGCCATTCTGAGAGAATTACAAGTCTTAACAACATAAGATATGCAAATGTTACAGTGTTGATAGCAGACATATATAAAGGAAACTCCAAGAACTCCGACAGAAGGTAGTGAAAGAATGTGAGAAGAAAGAAGTAACCATCAGTTGCAAGAAGATGGAATGCATAGTTGTTAGCTAAAAGGGCTAAAAGACAAGGACGTGTCTTCTCATTGGATGAGGCCATTCTGAGAGAATTACAAGTCTTAACAACATAAGATATTCAAATGTCACAGTGTTGATAGCAGACATATATAAAGGAAACTCCAAGAACTCCGACTGAAGGTAGTGAAAGAATGTGAGAAGAAAGAAGTAAACATCAGTTGCAAGAAGATGGAATGCATAGTTGTTAGCTAAAAGGGCTAAAAGACAAGGATGTGTCTTCTCATTGGATGAGGCCATTCTGAGAGAATTACAAGTCTTAACAACATAAGATATGCAAATGTCACAGTGTTGATAGCAGACATATATAAAGGAAACTCCAAGAACTCCGACAGAAGGTAGTGAAAGAATGTGAGAAGAAAGAACTAAACATCAGTTGCAAGAAGATGGAATGCATACTTGTTAGCTAAAAGGGCTAAAAGACAAGGATGTGTCTTCTCATTGGATGAGGCCATTCTGAGAGAATTACAAGTCTTAACAACATAAGATATGCAAATGTCACAGTGTTGATAGCAGACATATATAAAGGAAACTCCAAGAACTCCGACAGAAGGTAGTGAAAGAATGTGAGAAGTAAGAAGTAAACATCAGTTGCAAGAAGATGGAATGCATAGTTGTTAGCTAAAAGGGCTAAAAGACAAGGATGTGTCTTCTCATTGGATGAGGCCATTCTGAGAGAATTACAAGTCTTAACAACATAAGATATGCAAATGTCACAGTGTTGATAGCAGACATATATAAAGGAAACTCCAAGAACTCCGACAGAAGGTAGTGAAAGAATGTGAGAAGAAAGAAGTAAACATCAGTTGCAAGAAGATGGAATGCATAGTTGTTAGCTAAAAGGGCTAAAAGACAAGGATGTGTCTTCTCATTGGATGAGGCCATTCTGAGAGAATTACAAGTCTTAACAACATAAGATATGCAAATGTTACAGTGTTGATAGCAGACATATATAAAGGAAACTCCAAGAACTCCGACAGAAGGTAGTGAAAGAATGTGAGAAGAAAGAAGTAACCATCAGTTGCAAGAAGATGGAATGCATAGTTGTTAGCTAAAAGGGCTAAAAGACAAGGACGTGTCTTCTCATTGGATGAGGCCATTCTGAGAGAATTACAAGTCTTAACAACATAAGATATTCAAATGTCACAGTGTTGATAGCAGACATATATAAAGGAAACTCCAAGAACTCCGACTGAAGGTAGTGAAAGAATGTGAGAAGAAAGAAGTAAACATCAGTTGCAAGAAGATGGAATGCATAGTTGTTAGCTAAAAGGGCTAAAAGACAAGGATGTGTCTTCTCATTGGATGAGGCCATTCTGAGAGAATTACAAGTCTTAACAACATAAGATATGCAAATGTCACAGTGTTGATAGCAGACATATATAAAGGAAACTCCAAGAACTCCGACAGAAGGTAGTGAAAGAATGTGAGAAGAAAGAACTAAACATCAGTTGCAAGAAGATGGAATGCATACTTGTTAGCTAAAAGGGCTAAAAGACAAGGATGTGTCTTCTCATTGGATGAGGCCATTCTGAGAGAATTACAAGTCTTAACAACATAAGATATGCAAATGTCACAGTGTTGATAGCAGACATATATAAAGGAAACTCCAAGAACTCCGACAGAAGGTAGTGAAAGAATGTGAGAAGTAAGAAGTAAACATCAGTTGCAAGAAGATGGAATGCATAGTTGTTAGCTAAAAGGGCTAAAAGACAAGGATGTGTCTTCTCATTGGATGAGGCCATTCTGAGAGAATTACAAGTCTTAACAACATAAGATATGCAAATGTCACAGTGTTGATAGCAGACATATATAAAGGAAACTCCAAGAACTCCGACAGACGGTAGTGAAAGAATGTGAGAAGAAAGAAGTGAACATCAGTTGCAAGAAGATGGAATGCATAGTTGTTAGCTAAAAGGGCTAAAAGACAAGGACGTGTCTTCTCATTGGATGAGGCCATTCTGAGAGAATTACAAGTCTTAACAACATAAGATATGCAAATGTCACAGTGTTGATAGCAGACATATATAATGGAAACTCCAAGAACTCCGACAGAAGGTAGTGAAAACATGAGAGAAGAAAGAAGTAAACATCAGTTGCAAGAAGATGGAATGCATAGTTGTTAGCTAAAACGGCTAAAAGACAAGGATGTGTCTTCTCATTGGATGAGGCCATTCGGAGAGAATTACAAGTCTTAACAACATAAGATATGCAAATGTCACAGTGTTGATAGCAGACATATATAAAGGAAACTCCAAGAACTCCGACTGAAGGTAGTGAAAGAATGTGAGAAGAAAGAAGTAAACATCAGTTGCAAGAAGATGGAATGCATAGTTGTTAGCTAAAAGGGCTAAAAGACAAGGATGTGTCTTCTCATTGGATGAGGCCATTCTGAGAGAATTACAAGTCTTAACAACATAAGATATGCAAATGTCACAGTGTTGATAGCAGACATATATAAAGGAAACTCCAAGAACTCCGACTGAAGGTAGTGAAAGAATGTGAGAAGAAAGAACTGAACATCAGTTGCAAGAAGATGGAATGCATAGTTGTTAGCTAAAAGGGCTAAAAGACAAGGATGTGTCTTCTCATTGGATGAGGCCATTCTGAGAGAATTACAAGTCTTAACAACATAAGATATGCAAATGTCACAGTGTTGATAGCAGACATATATAAAGGAAACTCCAAGAACTCCGACAGAAGGTAGTGAAAGAATGTGAGAAGGAAGAAGTAAACATCAGTTGCAAGAAGATGGAATGCATAGTTGTTAGCTAAAAGGGCTAAAAGACAAGGACGTGTCTTCTCATTGGATGAGGCCATTCTGAGAGAATTACAAGTCTTAACAACATAAGATATGCAAATGTCACAGTGTTGATAGCAGACATATATAAAGGAAACTCCAAGAACTCCGACTGAAGGTAGTGAAAGAATGTGAGAAGAAAGAAGTAAACATCAGTTGCAAGAAGATGGAATGCATAGTTGTTAGCTAAAAGGGCTAAAAGACAAGGACGTGTCTTCTCATTGGATGAGGCCATTCTGAGAGACTTACAAGTCTTAACAACATAAGATATGCAAATGTCACAGTGTTGATAGCAGACATATATAAAGGAAACTCCAAGAACTCCGACAGAAGGTAGTGAAAACATGAGAGAAGAAAGAAGTAAACATCAGTTGCAAGAAGATGGAATGCATAGTTGTTAGCTAAAAGGGCTAAAAGACAAGGATGTGTCTTCTCATTGGATGAGGCCATTCTGAGAGAATTACAAGTCTTAACAACATAAGATATGCAAATGTCACAGTGTTGATAGCAGACATATATAAAGGAAACTCCAAGACCTCCGACAGAAGGTAGTGAAAGAATGAGAGAAGAAAGAAGTAAACATCAGTTGCAAGAAGATGGAATGCATAGTTGTTAGCTAAAAGGGCTAAAAGACAAGGATGTGTCTTCTCATTGGATGAGGCCATTCTGAGAGAATTACAAGTCTTAACAACATAAGATATGCAAATTTCACAGTGTTGATAGCAGTCATATATAAAGGAAACTCCAAGAACTCCGACAGAAGGTAGTGAAAAATGAGAGAAGAAAGAACTAAACATCAGTTGCAAGAAGATGGAATGCATAGTTGTTAGCTAAAAGGGCTAAAAGACAAGGATGTGTCTTCTCATTGGATGAGGCCATTCTGAGAGAATTACAAGTCTTAACAACATAAGATATGCAAATGTCACAGTGTTGATAGCAGACATATATAAAGGAAACTCCAAGAACTCTGACAGAAGGTAGTGAAAGAATGTGAGAAGAAAGAAGTAAACATCAGTTGCAAGAAGATGGAATGCATAGTTGTTAGCTAAAAGGGCTAAAAGACAAGGATGTGTCTTCTCATTGGATGAGGCCATTCTGAGAGAATGACAAGTCTTAACAACATAAGATATGCAAATGTCACAGTGTTGATAGCAGACATATATAAAGGAAACTCCAAGAACACCTACAGAAGGTAGTGAAAGAATGTGAGAAGAAAGAAGTAAACATCAGTTGCAAGAAGATGGAATGCATAGTTGTTAGCTAAAAGGGCTAAAAGACAAGGATGTGTCTTCTCATTGGATGAGGCCATTCTGAGAGAATTACAAGTCTTAACAACATAAGATATGCAAATGTCACAGTGTTGATAGCAGACATATATAAAGGAAACTCCAAGAACTCCGACTGAAGGTAGTGAAAGAATGTGAGAAGAAAGAAGTAAACATCAGTTGCAAGAAGATGGAATGCATAGTTGTTAGCTAAAAGGGCTAAAAGACAAGGACGTGTCTTCTCATTGGATGAGGCCATTCTGAGAGAATTACAAGTCTTAACAACATAAGATATGCAAATGTCACAGTGTTGATAGCAGACATATATAAAGGAAACTCCAAGAACTCCGACAGAAGGTAGTGAAAGAATGTGAGAAGAAAGAAGTAAACATCAGTTGCAAGAAGATGGAATGCATAGTTGTTAGCTAAAAGGGCTAAAAGACAAGGATGTGTCTTCTCATTGGATGAGGCCATTCTGAGAGAATTACAAGTCTTAACAACATAAGATATGCAAATGTCACAGTGTTGATAGCAGACATATATAAAGGAAACTCCAAGAACTCTGACAGAAGGTAGTGAAAGAATGTGAGAAGAAAGAACTAAACATCAGTTGCAAGAAGATGGAATGCATACTTGTTAGCTAAAAGGGCTAAAAGACAAGGATGTGTCTTCTCATTGGATGAGGCCATTCTGAGAGAATTACAAGTCTTAACAACATAAGATATGCAAATGTCACAGTGTTGATAGCAGACATATATAAAGGAAACTCCAAGAACTCCGACTGAAGGTAGTGAAAGAATGTGAGAAGAAAGAAGTAAACATCAGTTGCAAGAAGATGGAATGCATAGTTGTTAGCTAAAAGGGCTAAAAGACAAGGACGTGTCTTCTCATTGGATGAGGCCATTCTGAGAGACTTACAAGTCTTAACAACATAAGATATGCAAATGTCACAGTGTTGATAGCAGACATATATAAAGGAAACTCCAAGAACTCCGACAGAAGGTAGTGAAAACATGAGAGAAGAAAGAAGTAAACATCAGTTGCAAGAAGATGGAATGCATAGTTGTTAGCTAAAAGGGCTAAAAGACAAGGATGTGTCTTCTCATTGGATGAGGCCATTCTGAGAGAATTACAAGTCTTAACAACATAAGATATGCAAATGTCACAGTGTTGATAGCAGACATATATAAAGGAAACTCCAAGACCTCCGACAGAAGGTAGTGAAAGAATGAGAGAAGAAAGAAGTAAACATCAGTTGCAAGAAGATGGAATGCATAGTTGTTAGCTAAAAGGGCTAAAAGACAAGGATGTGTCTTCTCATTGGATGAGGCCATTCTGAGAGAATTACAAGTCTTAACAACATAAGATATGCAAATTTCACAGTGTTGATAGCAGTCATATATAAAGGAAACTCCAAGAACTCCGACAGAAGGTAGTGAAAAATGAGAGAAGAAAGAACTAAACATCAGTTGCAAGAAGATGGAATGCATAGTTGTTAGCTAAAAGGGCTAAAAGACAAGGATGTGTCTTCTCATTGGATGAGGCCATTCTGAGAGAATTACAAGTCTTAACAACATAAGATATGCAAATGTCACAGTGTTGATAGCAGACATATATAAAGGAAACTCCAAGAACTCTGACAGAAGGTAGTGAAAGAATGTGAGAAGAAAGAAGTAAACATCAGTTGCAAGAAGATGGAATGCATAGTTGTTAGCTAAAAGGGCTAAAAGACAAGGATGTGTCTTCTCATTGGATGAGGCCATTCTGAGAGAATGACAAGTCTTAACAACATAAGATATGCAAATGTCACAGTGTTGATAGCAGACATATATAAAGGAAACTCCAAGAACACCTACAGAAGGTAGTGAAAGAATGTGAGAAGAAAGAAGTAAACATCAGTTGCAAGAAGATGGAATGCATAGTTGTTAGCTAAAAGGGCTAAAAGACAAGGATGTGTCTTCTCATTGGATGAGGCCATTCTGAGAGAATTACAAGTCTTACCAACATAAGATATGCAAATGTCACAGTGTTGATAGCAGACATATATAAAGGAAACTCCAAGAACTCCGACAGAAGGTAGTGAAAGAATGTGAGAAGAAAGAACTGAACATCATTGCAAGAAGATGGAATGCATAGTTGTTAGCTAAAAGGGCTAAAAGACAAGGATGTGTCTTCTCATTGGATGAGGCCATTCTGAGAGAATTACAAGTCTTAACAACATAAGATATGCAAATGTCACAGTGTTGATAGCAGACATATATAAAGGAAACTCCAAGAACTCCGACAGAAGGTAGTGAAAGAATGTGAGAAGAAAGAACTGAACATCATTGCAAGAAGATGGAATGCATAGTTGTTAGCTAAAAGGGCTAAAAGACAAGGATGTGTCTTCTCATTGGATGAGGCCATTCTGAGAGAATTACAAGTCTTAACAACATAAGATATGCAAATGTCACAGTGTTGATAGCAGACATATATAAAGGAAACTCCAAGAACTCCGACAGAAGGTAGTGAAAGAATGTGAGAAGAAAGAAGTAAACATCAGTTGCCAGAAGATGGAATACACGGTTGTTAGCAAAAGAATGAGACCATATGCAAATTACGTTTTGGAGATACTCAAACCAAACAAGTGCAACAATTTAATATGTAAAATGTTGTAAGTTGTGAAAGTATGACACCGAAATCCGAAGTCATGTTTGTGATAGCGTAATATGCCTTCCAACAGATAAGCAAAGTATTAAGTAACGTAAAAATTTTGTTCGAAACAACGTGTACTGAACTCTTATTTAATATCAGTGAATGTTGCACCCTCAAATCACAGATGAAATTACACTTGAAGCAACGGAAATGTGTTTCTACTGAAGGATGCTGAGAATACTATGGACTGACCGTGTGAGCGACAACATAGTTTTACACAAAATAGAAACAAAAAGGGGACTTATACTTAACAGCAGACAGGGACAATTGAAATTTCTGGTTCAATAATGAGAAATGAAGGCTCGGAATATTTGATACCCATAAGACCTGATAAAAACAAGCGGGGAAGAGTAAATCAGAGCATAACCCCTACCCAACCAGCTTGTGTCAATGGATGTCAGAATAGGGTTTAAGATAACAAAATGACAAAATTTACTAAGTGCTACAATGGATAGGAAATTGTGGCGAGCCATAACCGCCAACATCCTGACACACCTGTCTTTTTTACCAAGACCAATACATCAGGGTTTTCAAAGACAGTATGCCTTATATGGTATGCCTCACTAAATTCGAAAGCGACTCCTTTCGTAATCGCCTCTCCCTGCTACCCTTGTTGCTTATTACATAGCGCATGTCACGTGAAGGCCACCTTAATAAGGAACTGAGTATCTCGTCACTGTTACCACATGATTGTAAGAGAACAGTATCAACATTTAAATGACCACATGAAACTTTTAGTCGCTGAAATCAGTAGCATATGAGAATTGTTTTACTTATATTTGATAGTGGTTTTGTATATGTTTTATATATTAAGCATCGTCTTTATAGCGTCCATGTTTTGCCTTTATTATATAATATATATTTTATCACTTTAAATGTTATTTTTAATGGATACTCATGCTTAAATAGACGCTTCGTTTATTTATTAATTATTCATTTTCGTCTACCACCTGAATATTCGAGAAATGTTTTTAAAGAAATATTTGTGCTCTAGGCAGAAGGAACCGTCGTTAGATGCGAACTTGCATGATCGGCTGAAATCATTCTCGTCACAGACTGTCGAAATTTCATACATGTTCAATTTCATATCCAAACGTAAACAAAGCAAACCTCTTAAGAAGTAATGGATTTTTATTTATTAATCGAACAGATTCTATTACTTTAAACAGTCTAGTCATTGAATTTCCTAACTATTACAAAATAGCTCTTATACGAAACTTAATAAACTGTGTTAAATCAAATACTTCAACATGAAAGATTTTCTACACAGAATTAAAAATATATTAAACAAACCTAACTAATAATGACTAATTATTATCCTAATTACATTGTTGGTGAACAAATTAGACATTAGAATATTTGCATAAATAAAAATGAATACATCATCAAATAACTCAAAACATATCAAATTACTGTATTATAATCAAATGCATTTCAACAATAAACAGGAAAAATTCTATAAAAAAAAATACACAAATACTAATATATCACCCACTGATCGAAGTAAAAAAAATAAAATTATTCATATACTATACTAAATTTAATACAACTAACCTAGTTGTCCAAAACAATTCTTCTCCGTCAACTAGTATCTTACAGAGCAACATTGCATATCAATTTAAATGTCACTTATTGAATGAAAATGCTAAAAGCAAGCATCTGATGCCATCGACACTATGAAATGGTTTGTGGAATAACTGTCTATATTTCTGAGATGAGGTATTATGTACATTATTTACATTATTCGGACTACTGTCCTCATCTTTATCGCCATATTTGTTACAACGTTTCGGCCTTTCAGTATCTGTCTATATTTCTAAGATAACGTATTATGTACATTATTTATATTATTCGGACTATTGTCCTCATCTTTGTCGCCATATTTATTACAACGTTTCGGCCTTTTAGTATCTATCTATATTTCTGAGATGAAGTATTATGTAAACTCTTTACATTATTCGGACTATTGTCCTCATCTTTGTCGCCATATTTATTACAATGATTCGGCCTTTCAGTATCTGTCTATATTTCTGAGATGAGGTATTATGTACACTTTTTACATTATTCGGACAAATTGTCCTCATCTTTGTCGCCATATTTATTATAACGTTTCGGCCTTTCATTATCTGTCTATATTTCTTAGATGAAGTATTATGTACATTATTTACATTATTCAAACTATTGTCCTCATCTTTGTCGCCATATTTATTACAGTGTTACGGCATTTCATTATCTGTCTATATTTCTGAGATGAGGCATAATGTACATTATTTACATTATTCGGACTATTGTACTCATCTTTGTCGCCATATTTATTACAACGTTATGGCCTTTCACTATCTGTCTATATTTCTGAGATGAGGTATTATGTACACTATTTACATTATTCGGACTATTGTCCTCATCTTTTTCGCCATATTTATTACAACGTATTGGCCTTTCAGTATCTGCCTATATTTCTGAGATGAGGTATTATGTACACTATATTATTCGGACTATTGTCCTCATCAGAGTGCCATATTTATTACAACGTTTCGGCCTTTCAGTATCTATCTATATTTTTGAGATGAGGTATTATGTACATTATTCGGACCATTTTCCTAAATTTTTGTTGCCATATTTATTGCAACGTTTCGGCCTTTCAGTATCTGTCTATATTTCTGAGATGAGGTATTATGTACACTATTTACATTATTCGGACTGGTTGTTATTAATTTCACTTATAAAGAAAATGAAATCAACTCAACCACATGTAGCCACTAAAAATAGTAATAAGATATATATATATATATATATATATATATATATATATATATATATATATATATATATATATATATATATATATATATATATATATATATACGACTCTTCGGCACAATTGAGTCACTGTCAGTCACTGTGTGTTTATCTAAATCTAAAAATAAACACGCTAAAATTCACCTTCATCCCTGCCGTGCCCCGACGGCTTAGTGGGAGAAGTTCCGTCTGACGCAAATTCAGTCGGGTTTCGATCCTAGCTAGAGCCAACCGGACGTCTAGCCACACTGATGAGCTGCGAAACAGTCTGTCTGTGGATGACAATATATATATATATATATGATTAAATAAATTACAAACATTATGTTTGCTTATTTTTAGCCCAACCTCTTCATATTTACAGATACCTCTCGTGTCTTACAATCAAATGATGGACACCCTGAACTTAATGGACACACCGTGTATGTATATATATATATATATATATATATATATATATATATATATATATATATATATATATATATATATATATATATGGAGAGAGAGAGAGAGTCTGCCTCAAAATTGTATACACACTTCAGAAAAGAAAATCTTATATAGATATTGTAATACTAAATTTATCCAGACCTCATGACATTACCTTTGTTGTTCATGAGTTACCTTTGTTGAGTAAGAGCCATGATGAGGGTAATGCCATCTGTCGAAAAAATACGAGAGTAAACAGTGTTATCTCAATTTGATAAAACGACGAAAGACAAGTTTTTCCTTTCCTGAAGCGTGAGTATATTTTCTGTATATGTTAATGTGCAAGTTGTACATGATGATTGAAAAGTAACTCCCTATTTTATGTATAATGGACTCTCCCGTTTAACGACAATTTTTATAAGACTGACGAGTCCATCATACATAAAATAAGGTGTGACACTGTATATAGTAGAGTTCGAATTCCAGTCGAGTTCTCTACATTCGCTTACTCGCAAATACCCCTGGGAACGGTATGAATCCATCTCTTTCAAAGGGCAGGCAGTACTTTTTAACCAACCTAGTGGAAGGATAAAACTGATTGAGAATGGGGTAGCAACTTCGTTAAATCCTGCTGTGGAAACCACAGCAGCCACGCCTAGTGTTGTTGAGAGCTTATGCCCCGTACACCCCAGTACCGGCCACTGGACATGAGTGAGTGTGGTATATATAGGCATTATTTTATATATATGTATATATGTATTATTATACAATAATAGTCGTTATTCACTTAAAGTCCCAGGCATGGATTTCATAATTAAAATATATAAATAAAAAAAATTACTTATATTTACATTATTGTGTTTTTCTGAGCTGATTGAATTAGGAAAATGTACACATGATCGTTATATCGATTAATCTTATGGTCATAAAAAAAACATGTTTCCAGGACATTTCGGATCGATCGTAAATTGGCTGAGCGTTAATTGTTGCTTTATCGAAGGCAAACATGTTTTACCGACGCTTAAGTGCCCCACTGGATTTCGTATTTGGTATATCATTGATAAATATTTGGCTAGGTTACCTCTGAAAATCAATCAACAGCAGAATGAAAATTAATTTTAAAATAGCTGAATTATATTTAAATCCGAATTTAGAATTCAGAAAATAATTTACACGCATTCACATATATATTCATATATATTAACATTCACACACAGACATATACATACATATTTTAGACATATATATATATATATATATATATATATATATATATATATATATATATATATATATATATATATATATATATATATATGCCCGCCGAATAGTGGCCGGACCGGTTCGTCTACGAAACGCTGGAGTCAAGATATTGAAGGTAACATCAATTAAAATTTTACTTATATCAATTCTCTCTCTCTCTCTCTCTCTCTCTCTCTCTCTCTCTCTCTCTCTCTCTCTCTCTCTCTCTCCATTGCCATATTCACAATGTTTCGGCCGTTGTGCCTTCTTCAGATGATATACGTTGGAAATTCAGACCGAACCGTTTATTTAGACCGCTGGGATACATTGTTCTATTTCCACGTGCCGTGCCTTTTCTGGATATCTGCTTTAATTATTTTTGTAGCATTACTCAGCCAACGGTTTTATTCACTGCACCTTATGTCAGTGAATGAATCCCTGGGGGACCGATAATCGATCCCTGGGGGACCGATAAACCACACATGGCCCCGTGGATAAAAGCGTTGGTTGAACAATACAAAAAGTGAATTGACGCAAGGAGTTGCTGGCTACAGCAGAGTGAAAATCTAGCAGAGTGGTATTCTACTGTGATATGTTTACATTAATATGTGAGTACACATGCACACAAATCAGGTGGGGACGCTGGGAAATTTAGATTTGATTTTTAAATATGTTTTGGGGTGTTATAAACACTAGCCGATTCTATTTTGTTTCTTTTTAATTATCTTATTTGTTATGAAATATCACACTTTGTGAAGATCTGCCAAGAAGGTTAAATACTGTAAGAAACTGGACGTAAATTTACTGTGATCAAAGCAATTTCTATACATTTTTGTTCTAATAAATTGCTTACTGTTTTAATTAGATTAGCATTTTTTAAATCAAAATTATCACTCATTACGCTAAGCAACTAATGTACTGAATGTGTTGTTTTATAAAACACCCTTTTTATTTATATTCTTTGAGGTTTCGCCTGTGTATTCTTTGTGATAATTATTGCAGGTGTAGCTTATTATTTTGTTTTGTATTAAGTCTTTTATTGTTTCAGAAATAGTTGTAACAAATATCCTGTTAAGCTTAGATACATTATTTTCAATTGTATTTGTGATAGAGTTGGTGTGTACAACAATATATTTTGATTCGATAGATTTGTCAGAATGATCCACTCTTACATTTTGAAATATTTTATAAGCATTTTGTTTCACGTTGATTATAAAATAATTAGAGCATTGGAGAAGCTTAAAAGTATTTTCAATATATTTCTTCCTTTCATGCTCTTAAATAGAATCCGATGATTATCTCTGCTTTTATTTTGTTGTTATGGTGAGAATAGAAATTTATGAGATCATTTTTATTAGTTGATTTGCGATGGGCACTTAGTTTTAAGCTATGGTCACCACGATGTAACATGATATCTAGAAAAGGTTGGTATAGTTTACAAGCATTTCTCCACTGTGTTACAAGCTGGAAGCTTTTACTCCAGGAAGATATTATGAAAGTCATGGTGAGATTTGAACTCAGACAGAAACTTTAATATTCTAAACACCCGACCAGCCGCACATTTGAACTTCATACAATGAAAAATATTAGAATTAAAAGAGTTAAATAGCAGGGTAGGCTAAGCTCCATAGAGAAGGACAGTCCAAGGTATGACGATAAACTACATCCGCGTCCTGGGTAAGACGATAAACTACATCCGCGACCTGGGTAAGACGATAAACTACATCCGCGACCTGGGTAAGACGATAAACTACATCCGCGTCCTGGGTAAGACGATAAACTACATCCGCGACCTGGGTAAGACGATAAACTACATCCGCGTCCTGGGTAAGACGATAAACTACATCCGCGTCCTGGGTAAGACGATAAACTACATCCGCGACCTGGGTAAGACGATAAACTACATCCGCGTCCTGGGTAAGACGATAAACTACATCCGCGTCCTGGGTAAGACGATAAACTACATCCGCGACCTGGGTAAGACGATAAACGACGTCCAACAGCAAGGCCTCTGATCAGGATGTTTTTGAGGAGCGTGGAACCACCTCTTAATTGCTGGCGTTCCCACGTCCACACTGAATTCATAACATTGAAAAAGGCAACAGGAAACCACTTCACTAGGTGTCCCACAACGTCATGGCAATTTACAGTTAATAAAGAAAAGAATTTTGTGGAGAGCCATGATTGACTACACGCTGAAGGGACATGACATTTCATAAGGGGCTGTCAGCATCTTTTTTTATTTAGTATGGGATGAAGAGTGAAATCGAGAAATGGGCAATTATTAGTGATGCATACCAAAAAAAAAAGAAGATAAATAAAACTGCAAAGAAAAGAAAAGGTAGAATGACGTAAACAGGAAATGATTAGATGACAAAGTAACAAGGAATTATGGTTATTAAAGTAGCCGTTTCCATACAGAAAACAGAGACATTCAGTGACCAAAAATCTTTTCGGTCGGTTCATAAGATTTTTCTCTTAAAACATTTTTCAGAAAAATAGGATTCTCAAGTATGTTGTTAACGCCTTTTCTAATACTGATGGCAGTTTCCTACCTAAACTTTTGTTTAACGTAATGTGGAAAGTCAATATCATGATTATGCCATTATTTTCTCTTCGAGAAGCATGTGCTATCTGTTTTCGTTCTTGCTATTTTTAAATTTCTTCAATAGATGTGGCTTCTATTGCCTTTAGTGTTCTGGTTTTTTTTAATCACTTCACCTCAAGCAAGGTGATAAAGCCACTAAGATGCAAACGGTTACTGAGTGTGAATGAAACAGAGAGGACAATAAAAGAATGGGGTTCAAGAAGATAACGATTGACACTGTATTTTGCCCTAAGACACTTTTACACGCGAGGAGCGCTGGAGAAGAAATAATTAGAATAGAACGGTTTCAACTAGCAATTTCACGAGCGAAATTATGAGACCTAACTGCCAATCTAGTACTGCACTTAAATTCATGAACTTTATGTAGCAAAGAGAAAAGTTAATGAAAACAATTACCGTTAAAATATTTATAGAAGAAGCAGAGGGAATTTATGTTACGACAGATCCGAGTCATGAACAATAATGTTCAAATTCTTCTAGGAAGTTTTTCTATAATTAAGGCTCTTTGAGATTATGTAGCGCCAATTTATATAGGGTCTGATGAAGGATGGTCTTTTTTAAGACCTAAAGGATTCATTCGCTTGAAACCATTTTTAATCATTCATCTAAGAAAGTGATTGTATATCGATGATAGTTTAGACATTTCTAAATGAGATGTGACACCATGCTTGACATCCAGTTGAGAGTCTGGCTGATGTAATTATGCAGAATTAGATGAGAGAAAAACTGAGCCAGGAATCACCTCCGAAAAACAAAGGAAATGTTATAAAGTTGGCTCCCTAAGCCGCGCCATGAAATTGTTCTCACTTGCATGGAGATTGCTGCCATACATGGTCTGGAGCCCCTTCTAATTGTCTCAAGGTCCTTGATAAAATCCAAAGACGGATATGCAATGTAATTGGCCCTGATCTGGCATCTCGTCTGCAGCCGGTCTCTCAGGGACGTGCCGTTGCTTCCCTCTTTCTTTTTTACAAATATGTTCACGGTAACTGCTCCGATGAGCTGCTTTCGCTGGTTCCCAGACTTCATGAATTTAAGTGTTCTACTAGGCTGGCATCTCGCTCTCACCCTTTCACTGTCGAAACTGTTAAATGTAGCCGTCTCTTCTACTCCAATAGCTTCGTGTCTCGCAACTCTCGCCTGTGGAACTCCCTCCCCATTTCTTGTTTTCCTGATAGCTATAATCTCCAACTATTCAAATGTAACGTCAATCGACGTCTCCAGATGCCCCGATCTATCCCCTAACCTTCTCTTCATCCTTTCCTCTATCACTCCTCTTTGTTCTCGCTCCAACTCTGTAACACTTTGCATGCTCGTGGCTTCCCGCCTCGCTTGGGGTTGAATGCTTAAAAAAAAATTCAATTTGACATTAGAACCTGAATCAAAGGAACAAATATCCGGGCAGTCTTTATTATTATGAAATGTTCAGGGCATTTCTTAAACTGGACAAGGACTGAAGGAGTCACTTGTCTCTTAGCTGATAGGCATTATATTCAGCGTCCCAACTCCAGAGTTTCGTAGACGAAATTTGTCGTAATTGTTTGGACCACTTGTCAGGAGGCTTCAGCTATTGACTACAGATTATTCTCGTTAATTCATGCTAAGTTTGACGAGATTAAGTGATCTTTATATTATAAGCGAGGATCTCGGGACATAGCAACTGGGGCGAATTGCTGATGCTTTTCGCTGTTGTCTTTCGTCTCTTTGCCGGTCAAGACAACTGATTTCAAAATTTCTGATACCACTCTGGCACAAATATATTCAGTTATTTCTATCCAAGGCAACTTTCTCGAAGTTAGTATAAGGCACATTGATAGCTCAGTGGTTAATATATATATATATATATATATATATATATATATATATATATATATATATATATATAGTTGTATATTTAGGCAGCAATCCTTCGTTTATGCATGTTTCATTAAAAACGACAGACAAGGTAATACGGTTAAGTTTTTATTTAATTTTTCTTGTGTTCGAACAAGAGCTTTCTTTTCAGGACAAAGAGTGTGTAAAAACTGTCCAAATGTTTTATATTTGCGAGCGCTTTCGGCTATACCTTTAGCCATTATCAAGGATGATTTGATTTTTCAACTTCATTGAGTGTGTGCATTATGTGTATGTTTTAGTGTGTTGTAGAGATGTTTTTAATTTCCGAATACGGTTAGAACATTGTGGCCTTGTTCGTAGTTAATATTGTTAAGAGTTGTTTTTTTGTTTTTTTATTATTAAAACTTCCATTATTTTTAATATATATAGCATATCTACCGTTCCCCTTTAGGAATATCTCTAATGATTTAAGTAACTTTTTATACGAAATAAACAAGTACAGGGTTGGTACACATTGAATAAGATTCCAATAACCATTCTTAAAAGAGTGCTCGATGCCGAGTATAGCAAATGATATTTATCCAAAATTATAACATATGCATGTTATAAGATAACTACAAAAATTACTTTTATAATGATCTTATATCAGGCACGTATTATAAATTTGAATATATATATATATATATATATAGTGATATTCCAAGCTACGCTTGGATGTGGCACAAGGCCGAAAGTAAGTGGCACCCAGTGAGGATCGAACTCACTACTCAGACGTAATTGTTCTAGCGAGACAAGCTTGCTAACCATTACACCACCTCGAGGCGCCCCATATGTATATATATAATTGTAGAAATTCATCGAGTCTAGAAGAACAGAATGCAGAAAGAACTGGACGGCCATTTTGTCCTAATTTGGGACTCATCAGCCGTGCGCATCCACTACCGAGAACCGTTTCGATACAATACAAGCGTCATAGCAACTGTACCAACAGGCCTCGGTGACGAAGAAGAAACTGAATAGACTTGATTTACCGCCCCAAGAGCCACTACCTTCCTTTCTCCTGAACCGTCCGATCGCAGAGAATTAGTGGGTCAAGCAAGGATAGAGAAGTAATAGACTCGATGAATTACTATATTGATTTGCCAAAAACCCCAAAATTCTAATACTCCTATATATATATATATATTGATAATATTAGTGGTCAATATATATATATATGTGTGTGTGTGTGTGTGTGTGTGTGTGTGTGTGTGTGTGTGTGTGTGTGTGTGTGTGATTTATACGTATATATACATGTATATACATATATATAAGACATTGGTAAAAATGTTGACCCTGAAGATGAACAATGATGTTCGAAAGTACTCGGTTATCTTACGGACAATATTTATTTCGATATAATTTTCAAATAAAAAGTCTCATTATAAAATATGAGAAAATTCAAAAGAGAATGTGCAGGACTATAGTGTCTTTGACATTCAACACAATATATATATATATATATATATATATATATATATATATATATATATATATATATATATATATATAAATTCCCAAGAGGATAGAATCCAGGTAGAATTCAATGTCCAGTACAGAGTAAGAATATAATATAAAGGGCTCAAACACTAATATTCCATGGTTATAATTTATTAGATTGGAATCTTAATCACGATACAATTTATCAGACCTACAAAATTTGTAGGTCTGATGATTTGGATCGTGATTAAGATTCCAATGTAATAAATTATAACCATGGCATATTAGTCTTTGAGCCTTTTATATTACACACGCATACACATACACACGCCCGCGCGAGCGCGCGTGCACACACACACACACACATATATATGTTGCTTTATATATATATATATGTGAGTGTGTGTGTGTGTGTGTGCGCGCGCGCACTCGCGCGGGCGTGTGTCTGTGTGTGTGTGTGTGTGTGTGTTTGTGTGTGTGTGTGTGTGCGTGCGTGCGTGTGTGTGCGTGTGCTGTGTGTGTGTGTGTGTGTGTGCGTGCGTGTGTGTGTGTGTGTGTGTATTCAAAAGGAGTTGATGACAATGCATAAAAATGTACACCAAAAAATGATGTCGGTAGACTTTGTGAAAATAAACGGGAGACAGAAAGCATAATGGATACTGGAAAATCTGATGGAATATTTACAAAAACTTGCTCTCACTTGATCTTCATTATTTACTAACAGAACCATTAATAGGTAAATAGTAATACCACTTGTATTAGTAATTGTCGCCTAAAGGGTTAAGTCATAAAATCTGATCAAATATACCGTAAATTGTCCCTATCAATTGCATGCAACGATAACTGCCGACTCGTTTCCTCGTGTGCCTTTCGACAAGGTTCGCTATGTAATGCCTGTTGGGCTGAGCGGATATTAGCCACAGTGTCTGGGAAAGTGCGCATAATCTGGTTTGATCTAATTATAAATAACAAACTAAAAATATTCAAGTTGGGTTACAAAGGGAGATAACTTATAAAATATGTTTGCTAGTGATCTCCCTTAGATTTTTTTTCGATTGAGGACGTGCATGTCGCGGGTCCCGCGACAATTATTATATTTTGTCTAGGAAAGGTGTGGAAAGGATGATGCCATTATGCTGGAGGTCGCTATCCAATGTGGTGGTCACAATGCAATTTATATTTGACGTAAAATAGCCGATGGTATAAAATACAAGACAGAACGTAATGATTCAAAACATAACAACTGAATTTATTAGTGTTTCGTGTACATGCATATAAACTGAAAGGTTTGACAGAGTTGTGTCTCTTAGATTTGGAAATATTTGTACCTGAGCTCATAAAGGTAGAATTAATTATTAAACTGTAGTTTATAAAAATGAGTATGTGTTGAATGTTTGGAATTGTGTATTGTACAAGTTGGTAAGAGTTCAGAATTTGTACTTGCGTGATTGTTGTAAAGTTCTTTTACGTCTGACTGCATTAGTTAAGACAGGAGTTCTTTAAGGGTCACATTTTGGCAGCAGAGGTGAGACGGACGAGTGACGACAAAGAACGAGAGAGAGAGAACGAGAATTACTCGTGTTTGGTTTTTATAATCTCTTGTATCACGTGACAGGCTCAGACTTAGTTGGCTTAAAACAGACCTGTCGCGTGTAGGTGATTTGATTGGTCGAAACTGACCAATCTAGCTAGATTGAAGGTGATTAACTAATGAATACTCGTTGTATATTTTGTAAGTATGATGGTGGTGAAAATCACAACAGGAAGAGTGCATTTCCCAGCGGGGGGGGGGGTAACTGGCAGTCGTGGAAGATTCCACAACATTATTATTAATTAACAAAAATATAAAATAATAATAAATATCATAAAATAAAATAAAACAAATAACATTAAAACTTTGTAAATAATAAGATTTCTCCCAGCATGCAACGGGATACTTTCTTATTGAGAAACGGATCCTTCGCGCCTAAAAGCGCCCTACTCACTCTCCTTGCTCCCAACCTTTAAAGAGCCAAGACGTCTTTCCTCTCCTCGGCACCTTGTTTGCAATAAGTCGAAGTGACTTTCTTCCGATACTACAAGCAACCTTAAAACACATACAAATAAAATACACCCACACCAGTATACAGAAATAAATAAAATTATATGAGTTTAATTCACAATGCAACATGCTTTAATGCTATTTCCTTGTATGTTTTTTATTCCTGTGAACACGGGGCTATAATGGGAGTGAACCCACACCTTCGAGTCGAAACAGATATCATGATGATTCTATTTTTTTCTTTTAATTTTTAAATTTATGTTTGCTCATTGTTTTGTTCTAGTTACACATTCCATGCCTCTTCCCGATGTCTTAGTAGCAGTTATTGCCCTTTTAACTCAACTCTCCAAGTTTCTGCTGTAGGCAGGTATTGAACTCACAACTCTTTGGATCATGCCACCGGATTCAACCAACGCTTTTATCCACTGGGCCACGTTATCCTGGAAAGTTGAGTGAAAAGGGCAATAACAAACAGAGAGGTACCCGGAAAAGGCATGGTACGAGGAACTAGAACAATCTGCCTCGGTGGACGAAAGAAAGCCTTCAATTCCAAATTATAATCACCTAGAGGAGGCCGGAATGTACAACGGCCGAAACGTCGTGAATATGACAACAAAGATGAGGACAACAGTCCGAATAATGCAAATATTGTAAATAATTACAATGCCTCATCTCAGAAATATAAACAGATCCTGACGAAGGCCGGAGTGTAGAACGGCCGAAACGTCGTGAATATGGCAACAAAGATTGGGACAATAGTCTGAACGATGTAAATAGTGTAAATAATTACAATGCTTCATCTCAGAAATAGAGACAGATAATGAGTTGTTCGTCTTCGTTATTAGTTTTATGAATTTTCCAGCCCGAGTTTGATTCATTTTCATTTTTACTTTTTCTTTCTTTATTTTTCATTCTTTCTTTCGTTTTATATTTATTTCTATATTCTCCCCTTCTTCTCTTTTCGTTTTCTTTTATCTTTCTTTCCTTTCTCTTTCACCTTCTCTCTCACTCTCTCTACCTCCCCCTCTCTCTCTCTGCTTCTCTCTCTCACTCTCTCTACCTCCCTCTCTCTCTCACTCTCTCTCTCTCTCTCATTGTTTTCCTTTTCTTTTTTTCTCACCAACATTTTTGTTGTTGCTCTTACGTAATAAATTCATCCCATGCTCGCTTTAGAAATATGAAGGGGTTGATTAATTGCAAGATGCAAACCTGAAATAGAGTTTAACATAAAGATAAATGTCAAAATAGTTCATTATTTACATTATTCGGACTATTGTCCTCATCTTTGTTGCCATATTTATTACAACGTTTTGGCCTTTCAGTATCTGTCTATATTTCTGAGATGAGGTATTATGTACACTATTTACATTATTCGGACTATTGTCCTCATCTTTGTCGCCATATTTATTACAACGTTTCGGCCTTTCAGTATCTGTCTATATTTCTGAGATGAGGTATTATGTACACTATTTACATTATTCGGACTATTCTCCTCATCTTTGGGGCCGTATTTATTACAGCGTTTTGGCCCTTCAGTATCTGTCTATATTTCTGAGGTGAGGTATTATGTACACTATTTACATTATTCGGACTATTGTCCTCATCTTTGTCGCCATATTTATTACAACGTTTCGGCCTTTCAGTATCTGTCTATATTTCTGAGATGATGACACTGATGACAAAACCATTTACACCTACCGCGATAGTAAGGCTCATGAGTCGGACCAGGTCAAAATGGCACCGATGTCCAAAACGACTTCAAGTCCATAGTTAACTGGGGCAAAAATGTCTTGTTAATTTTAACGCTTCCAAGATTAAACTTCTCTCCATTAATCATCTGAAAGAACCCTCTCTGCTTTACATCAGAATGGCTGACGCTATCCTCCAGGAAAGAGAATCGTTGCGCCTTCGCGGGCTCACGTTCTCGGTTGAGACTAGGTTGAATCCATTGCTATGTCAGCTGCTAAGACAGTCGGTTCACTGTGTCGAGCGAGACAATCTTTCTCATCACAATCTATAAGTCTACCATTCATCCATGCTTAGAATATTGCTGCCACATATGGTCCGGTGCCCCTGCTATTTACCTTGAGTTCCTTGATAAAATCCCAATAAGAATCAGCAATATTATTGGTCTTAATCTGGCGGCTCGGATTCAGTCGCTTTCCCACCGCCGTAAAGTTGCCTCTCTCTGCCTTTTCTATAAATATTTAATTGTGGTAACCTGGTAATTGTTTCGATGAGCTCTTTGCTATAGTACCTGGCCTGTTTGAATTTAAGCAGAGAACTAGACTGGCGTCAAGATCTCATCAGTTGATACTTGGTCTGGCTAGATGTAGCCGTAAGTTCTAAGCTAACATTTTCTTTTCTCGCATGTCTCGCGTAACTTGTTGAATTCACTTCGGGATATATGCTTTCCAGCCAACTTTAATCTGCAAAAATTTAAATGCAATGTCAATCGCTATATACTGTCCACCAGATTGCACTTTTCTCTTCCTTCTCAGTATGTATGTTTCTGTTCCTAATTCTTAAACACCCTCTGACCCCTTGCGTTTTATTGTCTTGCATGGAGTGAAAAAATTCACAAGAAAAATGAATAAGAAAAACAATTAAATAAATAAGTAAAAATAACCAACTCCACGGGGAAAAAAAGTTTTCATTTTCAAGGGACGTAACTCAAGAAATAACAAGAGTTATCTTTCTTGAATTACGCTAGCCTTTTCCGCTTTGAAGATTGATTTATTGTTTTTTACGGCTTATCAACCCTTTTCGGTTTTCACAAATATTGAAATTTAAAATATTTCGTAATTGAACCATACGAAGGTTGACTATGGGTCTAACAGCTATGTTGATATAGGACCATAATTATCTCTCCACCTAAGTGTAGGGAAAGGTGAATTCATGACTTTCCCGAGTGATTAACGCCAATTGGTTATAAACTGGTTGGGTCAAAGTGAAACTTTGTTTTGTGGATTCGTTTCTCTGTCGTATCTTTAAGATCTCTTTTACCAAAAGCTTTTAATGGCTGCGTTCCTTGCTATCAAATAGGCAAATATTGTTCTGAAAGAAAGCAAGACAAAAACAAACTCTTTATGGTGCATATTCAAGCCAGCTTTAAGCAAAAAGCCTGTAGAGGCATGTTAAGAGGAATGACCATTGTGGGTGTCTGTTTACGGCTGCGTGAATAACATGACCGCAAAATTTATGTTAAACGTAAAATACCACAAAGCATGAAATACAAGAAGAAAGAACAAAAGGTTTAAAAGCAAGCGTGACATTGTATTTATTTGTGTGTTGACGTACATGCGTAGAAGTTAAAGAATTGATGGAGTTATGTCTCTTAGACTGGGAATATCTCTACCGGAGCTCACGAAGTTGCATTAATTATTAAACTGTAGTTTTAGAAGAATAAATTTCTTGTTGCATGTTTCGAAATGTTCTGTATGTTTGTAATGTAGGTTGGAAAAGTTCGTAATAGTTCGTACGTTCGTGAATGCGTGAAATATTATTTAACGTCTGACCGTCATGGTCGAGACGATATTTCTCTGCGATTACATTTTGCAGCAAGAAGAGAGGAAAAAAAGAGAAAAAGCCAGTCCCGTGTTTGCTATTTATAGATAATGTAATCACGTGACAAGACCAAAAGAACTTGGCGGGAAACTTGACTTAGTCACGCGCTGGAAAAATATATTGTGCGTAGGTGGATTGCAACGTCCACTTGGGTGTTTATTGACCAATTAGCGAGCGAGTTTTGGGGAGACTTAAGAAAACCTCTGGGATCCGATTCTCCCAAAAGTGCACGAAATCGACTACATGAAAATAGAGCGATTACAAAATTGTCGCATAGCTGCGATTTATAAATTGTCGCATTACACAGTAGTGTTGATTTATTATCCAATGAATGCTTGTTGTTTTATAATTTGAATTTGTATAAGTATGTATGTATATATGTGTGTGATGATGATGATCATTATAAGCCAATCAAGATAATTCGCCAGATGATTTTCTTCTCCGTTTCACACGTTCGAATATATTTGAAATTATTTTTGTTTGGCGTCATATTCTGTCATTCAATCTCCTTTGAACTATTTAATAAGCATTTTGGTGAGTAAGTAACTGACAAAATAGAACAAAAATATTCTTTATAACATTTTTTATCCTTCAAAGGGAATTCTTCAGACTAATTAATTCCTTTATTGATAGTGTAATGGATTTCTAACTCTGAGTAAATAATTAAAAATCCCCTAACATTTTTATTAGCAACCGCCATTAACTGGCTGAAAAACAGCAAGATGAAAAAAGGTGCCAAAATTAATGAAAACAAATTTTTATCGTCAAAATGATTATTAAGAGGAAATACCAAAGGATTTTTTTATTATTTTATTATTTTCTTTTCATTGCTTCTAGCACATTCGAATTTTAATTTTTGGTTAAAAATCATTTTTTTTTACATCAGCGGCCAGCCAAAGATTACTATGTGCGTTTTAGCGCCGTTCTTCCGTTAAAAACACATTGATTTAGAAATTCTTGAAAAAATTGTTGAATTTTAATAAAACTTTCGGGACTTGAATTAAATTATTTTTGAAATTTTTATTTTTAGAAAATCTTGAAATTTTTTTTTTTTTTTTTTACATATGTTACACGAAACGCCCCACCCCCGACTTAGTTAATTTCATGAAATTTCGAGAAATTAAATTCTATTTGCAATTTTTTTATTACTTAAAAACAGAGCTCCTTGGGAAATGTATTTTTTCTCAAACTCCTACTCATTTCCCGAAAATCTGCTCCGTAAAATAAAAAATGCAATAAAATTATGACATTATTGTGGAATCGTCCATATTTTTCCACTCACCCCCGTTAAAAAATAGACTATTCCATAAAAGCTAATTTCAACCAATCGACACCACACATTGTGAAACTCGGCTCATTATTGGTCGAGACAACCCCAGAATGTGTATCCATCGCCAAAAATTTTTTTTACCGCCAAAATCGCTGGAGCCTATTTCAACTTCTCAGAGTAAATAAAAGGACAAATTTCAGCCTAATTCACTAGTCAGTAATTCGCCTTCAGAGAGATTCCAGACAGATCCACGCGTGTCTACATTTTTACTAAAAGGACTTTTCGCGCGTCAACACTTGACTCAACTTTCAACCTCTTTCTGTCTCTCTCTAAATTCATTACACATTTCTAAAAAAAAGTGTTATCTACACTACTAAACAGAAACTGTAATTCAAGTATTAAGATAAAAAAAATACAGTCCAGGGTGACTAACTCTGTCAAAACAAGAACAAACAAAAATCAACAAAAATCTCGCATTACATTACTTTCAAATTTATCCCTCGATAAATTTTCCTTAATATTACATGTGAACATTTTTCTAAACAAAGGAACATTCCTGAACTGTAACTTATTGAGATACTTCTTTCACATTTCGTCAAACATCCATATAACCAAAACACAAGCTTTTCCAAATTGTATTAATTGTATATAAATGTTCAGTGTTTTTCTAATTGAATTCACGACTACCGTTGTTTCTTTGTTCAATTTTGCCTTGAGATTTATTCAACTTGTATGTCTATGCTTAATATTGTTGTGATTAATATGAAGAACATGCTTTTCACGCTTATCATCTCAAACCAAAAAACCTTCTGATTTCACACTCATTTCATAGCAATCCCAACATTATTGAATTGGAAAAGCTTTTAATTGCTTTTATAAATAAGATTTATTAAGAACGCTATTAAGAAAAAAAATTTCGATGAATAATGAATTTTTACAAAATTTTTTTATTCTTTTTGTTTAAATTTTAATTATAATAATTTATAAAGTTTCAAGTCTTTTAAAATTCTACATTACTTTAATCTCGTTATGTAATATTGTTATTAAGTGAAAACAATATTTACTAATCAAAGTTTAAAAGATTTATACAAATTAACACGCACCAAGATTTTGAAAATCATTTTTATTTATTTATTTTTTTTAGTGTATAAACATTCCGATTTTTGTGAGTATGGACGACCACACACGACATTATCAGAAAATAAGAGCTATGACTATAGAAAATTTAAAGTTCACATTTCTAAAATTAGATTACGTAGAATATTTTTTAAAGATTTCTGGGTACTTAAAAATTATATAAAAAAAGCGCTCACGTCATTTTCTTAAATTATGTTTTACAAATAAAGTTTATGTCGAACAAAAATAAAGCTCTTATCGCCTTTTCGTCACTTGTCAATCAAGTAAACATGGCTGCCGGTTGAAAATACAGCTAATGTTTGTTTTAAAAATGCATTTCTGTGTTATTTTAAAAATAAAGTAAATAATATTCATATTTGTTTCAAATCGGATTAATTATGCTTTAAATCAGCTAATATTCCTCAAATAAAGTTTCAGGAAAGTATATTTTATTTTTGGAAGATTTTTTAATAAAGTGAATTACATTGCGATGAAAGACGACTAACAAAGAGCGATAATCAGCTATCTTAGCCAAAAAGAAATCGATTAAAAATCAATATAATTTCTGTACAGTATTTACATTAGTCGGACTATTGTCCTCATCTTTGTCGCCATTTTTGTCACAACGTTTAGGCCGTTGTACGCTCCGGCCTTCTTCAGGTAGTTGGAATTTCGAAACGAACCCTTTATTTCAATACCCGGTTCAGGCAGTGAACAGTCTACCCCAGTGATCAAAATAAAGGGTTCGGTTCGAAATTCCAACCACCTGAAGAAGGCCGGAGCGTACAACGGCCGAAACGTTGTGACAAATATGGCGACAAAGATGAGGACAATAGTCTGACTAATGTAAATACTGTACATAATACCTCATCTCAGAAATATAGACAGACTCTGAATATAATTTCTGTTCGCATTTTGCTTACTGGAAATCGAATTCGGCTCTCCGAGTCCTCAATCTAAGCCTCTATCCACCATTCTTCCTTAAGGTTGAGTTAGATAGATAGATAGATATGAACAGACTAATGTGAATTATTGTGCTCAATTCGACGTTGATTAGAGCCTCTAATACAGAGGTTCTCAACCAATGATGAATTCTCCAAAGGGTTGGGGGGGAATTCACTCCCAATGGGAATTTCAGATTTTCTTTTACTTCTTCGTGTTTTTTTATTTACAGAATGTTGTTTCTTGAATCACAATCCCCTGGCATTCTATTGAACTTTTTGTTCATTGAAGTCATCTGCAGTTTATTTATTTAATAATTAGCTATGAATTAAAACAAATTACTGGACATGGATTCGAGTTTAAAAATCCATCATTATTTTCTATTGCTATTAAATTTATAAAACTCCTCTATAAAAAATAATCTACGTAAATGTCTATATCCTAATATGGAAAAGAATAAAGATTTTAGATAATATTTGCATATTATTTGGAATACACCTCCTGAATGGGACACTCTTGAAAAATGGCGGCTGGAATGGCATTCTGACTTGTGATGAAAAGGGTGCGTGATGAAAAGGGGAAATAAAGGTTGAGAACCATTGCTCTAATCCTTTGCCAAAAAGAGATTAGAGATTAATAGGGCGATAATTCGGGTGGGGGTCAGAGGGTTTCCTAGAGTTCTTAAAGACAGGAACTATAGAGAAGGACTTTCAACAAGTTGGAAAGCAAGAAGTATCGAGATATTTATTGTAAAGTTTGGAGAAAGAGAGAAAGAGAATGACGCCATTTTCCATTTTGATGGACCCACTCAATTCATTTTCTCTACCTATGAAGGCGGTTTGCTCACATATATAAGTTTAAGTGGATTATTCGAACATCTTTCCCAAATAGATCGAGTTTTCCTAACAGTTCAAATAGATCCTTTGTACCATACGTTGTCAAACTTGCATAAATTTTAGCTATAACCTTCTGCTCCATCCGATATCGTTCTGATCATAAATATAACATTTCTTGTTCCAGTGTACTTCACTACACTGTTCTTTTTTTTATACAACTGATTACCTAAAACAAGGCTCAAGAGTGTTATGGTAATTTATCCACGCCCGTATGGACTCTTCCAACTATAAATAGGAGCAGGTACTGCCTTTTGGAGAGGGAAGTTTCTAGCAGTCAGCTCTGACAGTCGGACCGAACATTCTTGCTGTAACGCTCACGTTTTTATATGTTTGTATTACTGTTCTTGTTAATATATTTGTTTAACCTAATACCTCTCTTGTGTCTTTATTTCTGGCCCTAACAAGGTCACAACAGAAAGAAAGAAAGTGTTATAGTAATTTACCCACGCATGCATGAACTCTCCCAACTATAAAAAGGAGTAGGTACTGCCTTTTGGAGAGGGAAGTTTCCAGCAGTCAGCTCTGGCATTCGCACCGAACATTCTTGCTGTAACACTCTCATTTGTATATATTTGTATTACTGTTTCTTGTTAATATATTTGTTTATTTCAATTCCTCTCTTGTGTCTTTATTTCTGGCCTTAACAAGGCTACAACAGAAAGAAAGTGTTATGGTAATTTACCCACGCCTGCATGGACTCTCCAAGCTATAAATAGGAGCAGGTACTGCCTTTTGGAGAGGGAAGTTTCCAGCAGTCAGCTCTAACAGTCAGACTGAACATTCTTGCTGTAACACTCTTGTTTGTATATGTTTATATTACTGTTTCTTTTAATATATTTGCTTAATACAATTCCTCTCTTTGTTTATTTCTGGCCCTAACAAGGCCACAAGAAAGAGCCACTCAAGATAGACGGTCACTGAATGCAATTGTTGTAAGGGCTTAAAGGGAGGAGATAAGGGGATTATTATGTGAATATGTAGGATACATAACAGATGACCGTAGATTTGAAATGGATAATATTGTAGTGATCAGGTCCATTGGAAAATCTGTGAAGGTCGGAACTGGTGGAATTAAAGAACGTAA
>OZ038502.1:2167500-2257500 GCA_964036315.1 Acanthosepion esculentum | reverse complement strand
CCTGCGTTTACAAGTGTTTTTTATAGATAAATGCCTACATTTTTCACCTGATGAAATTTAATCAAATGTCTACTAATATATAATCAATATCATCAATCTTTTTTTCAGTATTTTTGATCATTTTATTGTCTTTTTATCAATCAAATTTCATTAGCCGGTCTATTAAATTTAATAAAGACTCTCGTTACATCTCTCTGACCCTAGCTCAATTCGGACTCATCTAAACACATCCGGAAACCTACTGAACTTCATCCGAATCATAAATATAGTAGCCTCATCCACATGTAAAAAAAGACTAAAAATAATGGAAGCATTGATAATAAAAAAAAGTAAAATCCAACGCCAAATAACATCATCGATGAACACGGCCACAATGTGCTGACCGTATTTGAAAAAATCCTCAAAACCCTAGATACATAAATAAAAATCTACATATTCAGAATAAAAAATTTAAAAAATCTTTGACAATGGCTAAACGAATAGCCGAAAGCGGTCATATATACAAAACATTCGGACAATTTTTACACAATTTTATATCCAGAAAAGAAAAACTTATATGAACACAAGAAATATTAAATATAGAGCTTAAATGCTGTACCTTCTCAGTTGTATTGAATAAAAGAAAGATTACTGCCCAAATACACTATATATATATATATATATATATATATATATATATATATATATATATATATATATATATATATATATATATATACATACATACATACATATATATACATACATACATATATATATATACATACATACATATATATATATAATCTCTTATACTACTACTATAAATAATAATAATACTAATATATATATATATATTAGTATTATTATTAATAATAATACTAACATATATATTAGTATTATTATTAATAATACTACTAACATATATATATATATATATATTAGTATTATTATTATTTATAGTAGTAGTATAAGAGATTATAATAATAAACATGTTAAAATCGCTACATGTGAAAGATGTGAAAAGTGTAATTTTACTCCATTTGTTCTTTCTCTCATTTGTACATATATATATATATATATATATATATATATATATATATATATATATATATATATATATATATATATATATATATATTGAGGTTCGGCCCAACCGCAAAACCAGCCATCAGGGCCATCCAATACCACTGAGAAATAATTTTTCGTGCACTTCTTCATCAAGGTTATACGTTTCTATTTGTGATGTTTACTTAAAGGAGCGAGTTTGGTTGCGTTCATGCCTCCAGTCAGTGTTCATTATGTTATGCAGCGTTTCTGTCTGTTACGTTAAACATACACGCTTATTCAAATGTTGTTTTTTTTTTTGCTTATTACTTTTTTTGATTTTTTCCGAAATCACTTTTCTGACTTTCTTAAAGACATTTTCCCCTTTCTCTTTATACCAGTAACGTTTTCAATTTCCTAGATAGGTAAATAGATAAACTTAACAGAAAAATTGTGATTTAGAAATAATATATATATATATATATATATATATATATATATATATGTATGTGTGTGTGCGTGTGTGTGTATATATTCTTTGTCAAAAAGTTTGCACTGACCTGACAACGCCAAAGTCAATTCACACGCCATTCAGTAAATCAATATTTATGTTATGAGCGTAATATTTGCGATTACGAACTTACATATATATATATATATGTGTGTGTGTGTGTGTGTGTCTCTGTGTGAATATATATATATATATATATATATATATATATATATATATATATATATATATATATATATATGACATATGACTCATGGATTCATATGTTTTTGAGAGCCAAGCAAACTGTCGACATTCAGTCACTCTTTCTGACGTGGTGTTTTTGCAAAGCCGAAACGAAATGTTTTCTATGTGCCAATGTGTCCTTTTGGGTCGAACCTTTCCGTATTGGCCAATCAATGTATCTGTTATTTTATTTAAAACTTCTCAGACACAAAATATTTATGTATACGATGGAGGAAAAATGTCCCTTCACAAACATCACTCGCACGCACCATGAAAGAAAGAAAAAGAAAAAAAGAAGGCAAGAAAGAAAGAACGTTATATTAGCATACATATAATGTACAGACAATAATAGGTAAGAAGAAAAGTATTTTAAACAACAAATATTGTTTTGTTTTTCAATTCCCCTCCTTTTAATGCACTTAATTTAGTGATAACCATATAGATGGTTCGAAAACTCAAAATTTATCTCATAACTAATAGTGACCACGAATTCTTTATTAAAGCCAGAAACAGACTGTCGATATTGGGTATTGATATCTGTTTACACTCGGTTTATGGTGCTCAAAAGGATTTTACAATTGTATCTTATATGTGACAGAAGGCCGAAATTATGGTGCACCCAGTGAGATTCGAACTCACTACACAATCGAAATTCAAGATTGCTAACTATTACACCGTGTTGGACTATCCCAACCGACAGCTATGTATGTAACATATTTTGAAAATGTCTTCTTTCCAGTATTTAGCCAGTTGGCCTACACCATCAGAAAAATGGTTATATTTGACAAGAACACGAGTAAATTTAACGAGAAAAGAATTGTTATTATTTTGTTTTCAACTATAACAGAATAGTTATAGAAATCAGAATTTTAAGCAATTCCAACTGTTTTCATTAGATAATATTTCATTTCTATAACCATTCATGAGATCAACACCCCCCACCCATTAGAATGTCTGAAGCCCAACTTCTCGAGAGCTCCTCTCCGCGGCTGCTCGGTCTCACACTGTCTGCTGACCTGAGATGGAACAACTATATTGAGTCAATTGCTTCATCCACCGAAAGGAAAGTTGGTTCCCTCTGCCGGGCTAGGAAATTCTTCTCCCCTGAATCGATCCTCCAAATCTACAAATCAACCATTCGCCCTTGCATGGAGTATTGCTGCCATATATGGTCTGGAGCCCCTTCTGTTTGCCTCAAGGTTCTTAATAAGATCCAGAGACGGGTATGCAATGTAATTGGCCCTGATCTGGCTTCTCGTCTGTAGTCTCTCTCTCACAGACGCACCGTCGCCTCTCTCTGTCTCTTTTATAAATACTTCCATGGTAATTGCTCCGATGAGCTGCTATCGCTGGTTCCCAGGCTCCATGAATTCAAGCGTCCTACGAGGTTGGCATCCCGTTCCCACCCTTTCACTGTTGAAACTGTTAAATGTAGCCGTCTCTTCTACTCCAATAGCTTCATATCTCTCACCTCACACCTCTGGAACTCCCTTCCTGATTCCTGTTTCCCTGGTGACTATGATCTCCAACTATTCAAGTGTAACGTCAATCGACATCTCCAGTTGCCTTGATCTATCCTATATCCTTCTCCACATCCTTTCCTCTAACACTCCTATCTGCTCTCGCTCCAAATCCTCTGTAACCCCTTGCGTGCTAGTGGCTTCCAGCCTTGCCTGGGGTGAAAAGCTTAAAAAAAAATATATATATATATATATATATATATATATATATATAAATTCATGAATAAAATTCAAACTGATAGAGATATCACCTTAATAATCAATTACAACTAGAAGTAAACTTATATTTTAAAATAAAATTTTAGTATTTTAATGTAAATTCTATGAATATTTTTCTTATCGTGTATTTCATATTAAATCCCAAAAATTTTGGTAATAAAGTTTAAAAAAAAAAATTAAATCGCTAACAAACATCAAATTAAATTCCTTATAGACTGTTTAAACATTCAAATTTTTATCAAACATTATAATATTTATGAACTCTCAAAGCAAAACAACAGCGCTTATTTCAGGCCTTTCATTCCAAAGAAAGCTAGTGACACTTTCTCTCATGACTTCTTTCTCTCTTTTCCTCTTTATGCCTTTATCTCCTCTCCCCCTTCCATATCAATATATAACTTCCGTTAAGTTAACCGATTTAATGTGTCAATGTCTTGACTTCCTCAAATAATATTAAATTAGAAAGAATAGAAATTTTACATCTAACTCAATCATGTCTCTCTCCCCCCTCACTTCCTCACTTCGTTAATTTACATATGCATAGTACTGCTCGTCAAAAATGTGTAAATTTCTTTTCATTTTTCGTTTCAACCTTTGGAAGTAAAATCTGATGATCCGCGGTCCTTTAAAAGAGCTGTGGTGAAATAATTTATTACATGGAACCTTAAAGTGGTCGGTTATTATTTTTATTTAATATATATATATATATATATATATATATATATATATATATATATATATATAACACCGGCAAAGTGAAAATTATAACGAACGAACCTTATCTATGGATTCAAATGCTCCTTAAGGAATAGTGTTCCCGATCAAACCGAACTCATAAATAATTACATCGGTAACACTACTACATGCCTATCCAGACGCTTTACCTTACACCTATCTGATCATAACTCCATTAGAACCCATTTAAATACACCCACACACTTACCAGACTATATTTGAAATCTAGTAAAAGATATAAACATAATAACCTCATCCACATGCAAAAAAAAGATTAAAAATAATGGAAGGCCTAAAAATAAAAAAATAAAAAACCAACACTTAATAATATTAACGACAAACACGGCCACAATGTTCTAACTGTGTTCGGAAAATAAAACACTTGTTCGAACACAAGAGAAATTAAATAGAATGCTTAAACGTGGTTCCTTGTCTGCCGTTTTTAATGAAACATGCATATATATATATATATATATATATATATATATATATATATATATATATATATATATATATATATATATATATAGTCCTGGTTCTCATTATTAGCACTCTTTCATTTTTTGGTATATCTTCAAAAATAAGTAAAAAAGGACCAATTTTATACCAGAAGTTATTTAAAGAAATCTTTTTTATCCAAATTACATGTTATTATTTTAAAAATAAAATATGACATAAAAAGTAAGAAAAACAATCTCCTTAATAATTGACTGTACCCACTTTGGCAGTGATGACAGCCTTCAAACAAATTTTTTAGCCTTCTATAAGTTGCTTTCATTTCTCAGCTGGTATCTTCTCTCACTTTTCCTATTCCTATTGTTCAAGCTCTTGAACTTTTGCCGCCTTCAATTTCCCAACAGCAGATTGCAGTTGATCCCATAGATTTTCATTGAAGTTGAAATCAGGACATTGCTGGTCAGTATAAAACAGTCCATTTCTTCATTTTCAACCATACCTCTCTGAGCCTTGGGTTGTTAATTTACTGAGGAACCCATAATCTTCAACACAAACCTCTTTGTTACACCGTCTTACTCTAAAGTCCCTTGCTCATCCTCAGATTTCAGGGTCACTGTGATAGGGTCAAGGCTTTCAGTAACAATATGAATCATTCGCCATTTATTTATCTAGACATAGGAAGAATCCTTTTCTTTTCTTTTTTTAGTTTGGAAATTTCAGGTGAGCGTAAATCTTCGTCTTATTGTCACGTGGGTAACGTGAATCTCCTGGGCTAATGACTCGTGGGTCAATAGCCTGGAGGTTAGAATATAGTCCAAGTGTAAATAAGGTATATAATGATCCTTATCTCAGACATGAAGACAAGAAATGACTATTGCAAGAAAGAAAGAAAGAAAGAAAGAAAATGAAAAAAGAAAGAAAGAAAAAGAAAAAGAAAGAAAGAAACATAAAGAAAGAAAGAAAGAAAGAAAGAAAGAAAGAAAAAGAAAAAAGAAAGAAAATGAAAAAGAAATAAAGAAAAAGAAAAAAGAAAGAAATAAAGAAAACGAAAAAAGAATATCTATGAATTAGTAAAATCCTACATTTGACGGTTTACGGCGACATCACGCTGAAACACCGGTACCCGTACGACGACCGAAGTTAAGCAACGTTGAGTCTCGTCAATACCTACATGAGTGAGAGTTTGGGAATACCAGATGTTGTAATCGGAGAGTCGAGTTCCAATTACCGCTGAGGTCGTTCGATTCACTTATGCGCAAATACCCTTAGGAAAGGTATGAATCCACCTCTTCTGCCCTAGCTATGGGTTATTTAGTAAGACTTGTATCACTATAACATTTTCATCTGATAAAAAAATAGTAAATAAAAATTGTGTACAAAATATTTAGATTTCGCCATTAGATAACCCATAAAAGTTGATATGCCGCTAAACAAAAATAACCTTCATTATGACAAGACCAAAAAGAATTGACATTTTTTTATTCTTTAGAAAGAAACAACTAACAACCAAACTCTGTTAAACCGTGGGCCTCATAGCTACCCACTCAACGCTTGAATCATCCAGCTGTGACCTGATTTATTAGATAACCTATCAACTCGGAATATTTGTTTCCTGTTTAAGATCTTTAGCCTCCCACCCTGAGTACACAAACAGAGGAAACCGGGTGGTATTCTCATATAAAATCAACACACAGTCTGTCTGTTTACTAGTCGAGTCTCTGCAATCATCTGTAAACACCGAAATGCCAGCGATTGAAAATATGCAAAATTCTCAAGTAGAGAGGTAGGCTGGTAGAACGTTGTTGCAATATGCAACTCAGTATTAACCAAGAGGGGCGGGGTGGCTAGACAAGCAATAAATGAGAGATATCATTATTCTAAAACCTGTGTTCAAATCCAGATAAAGGCTTATTTTTTTAATTTAAAACGTGTTCATTTTACCGCATTCAATATGACGTAATACAATCTTCCGTAAAATATACCAAAAATAAATGTCTGCAATTTGTTGCATAAAAAAAATAGATTTGCCCCGACTACTTTAGAGTCAAACATAACCAAGATGTAATTCTAGATAAGCCTCGCCTTTGTTTACGCTGCCTTGCGGATAATGAACTATTTTCCGGCCCCTTCCTTACAGACGAAATGGCGGTAGCCCCTCGCTACACTATCGCTATTTTATACCAGATTTTCAGACGAGCTGCATTCCTTAGTTTCACTCGTTCAGACCTCTACATTTAGGGCTCTCCATGCCAGGTCCTCGGGGTCGACTCATCCACATTCCCGTCGTCTTCCATTCGTAAAGAGGAAGTTCCACGCAGACAGTTTCTAGCCTAGATCTATTGCTTTGTGCAACAGCCTCTCGAGTGCTTCCCCGAACCTACGATCTCAACCTCTTCGATTCTAGGGTCAACTGTTTTCTATCTTACATATCCTCACGTCATACTTCTTTTTTTACGTGTGGATGTGAGGGTGGTGTAATCGATAGCGGCTCAGAAAATGAAATCTGAGAAATGATTTCAAATTCCAATCGGGTTCGTTTCATTTACTTACACAATAAATCAATCATTTCTGAATACCAAACTCAAAGTCTTCGTTGAAGGTCATGTAAACTGTAAGCTTGGTTTTTATAAATAGAAAACAGTAGCGATGGTCAAAGATTAAAAATTGACAATAGAAAAAATCGAATTTTCCAACCAAGAAATATTCAAAATTCTCAACGAAAAAGAAAATTACAAGTAGCTGGTTAATTTTACAAAAGAGATACGATCAAGAAGAAAAAGAAGGAAAAAGAACCTGTAGCGCCATTTAATCAATTAAACGAACTGTAAGTGGAAGAACGACTCTTTAATTGGACATAGCAGCTCAAAGCACACACCCTGGGGTCTGTCTATCTACAATCTCGACTCAAATATTTCGGTGGGGGACCAGTGTGGGTTCATTAAACTGGTTGGAGAGAGGAGTTCAAGCGCCATAAGACGAACATTTCATTTCACCCGCTTACAACAGTCGAACCCGGCCAACACTACCAAGAATGACCCTTCTAAGAAGGAACTCTGTCTTATACTCTTTGCTTGCGTCCATTTTGTTAAGTCTAGTAGCAGCCGTTCCGTTTAGACGTTGAAGCAAACACCAGAAACATTTATTCGCATGATTTTTTTTCTTTCTTCAACAGCAAGGTCACTTTTCGATCGCCACAATTTTTCATTCGAGAAACAGTATCTAAAAGCTAACCAGGCCCTGATCCAAAGCGCAACGTTATATAGGTAAAAGATACCTTTAAACAAAGAAGAAAATACTAGAAACCAAACTTTGCTATAGAAATTTCACCAAAGGAATAAATAAATACCTGAGCAGTTTGTGGGAATCTCTTCCGGCCTCTTGCTTTCCGTGCAAATTTGATCTTCAAAAATTGAAATGCAATGTCAGTTGTTATCTTCTGTCTTCTTAACTCTTGGTCATTTATTGTTCCCTCTCCTTAATAATGTCTTTCCCAGATTCTTTCACACTCAGTAACACATTGCATCTTAGTGTCTTGATTTGAGTGAAATGATTAAAAATAAACATATTCCCATCATAAAAATATTCCAGGTCCTTCAGAAATTGCAGATGAAAGAAAAATACATAAAATGAGAAAACTGATGACAACACATAAAACTGTCCACCCAAGAGACGTTATATGAAAAGCAAATTGAAAGAAAGCGAACACGTTAAGATCTGGAATTGCGTGGACGCTCTAAATAAGGGGGTTGAAGAAAAGGCGACTATGGAAAGTTTAACTGCAACAGTGAAAGGTGGCAGTAGGACAACAGAACGAAGAAACACGCAAAGTAAAATCCATAACGGCATAACACAGCTATCCGGCCATCTTAGTGTTAAAGGGTCTCCCCTTTTTCACACAAATGGACTCAACCGAGGTATACATATACTACCACCAGTGAATACCCGGGAGGACGTTAAGACAGTCGAGGAGTAGTATCAAACTAGTATTAGAGGAGGGTAGCACAAGAGTCACCGTCACAAGAATCTAGACTCAGTAAGGAGTCATACCGCGATACTTCAATACCAAGACTGTATATATATTATTGCTACTAACCCGCATTCATGCATCTACTAACCCGTATTATCAGCTTGTATTATTACGTTAATACATTTATTTTCCTTATTTATTCCTGTCGTTTGTTATTTATTGATATCGGATTTCATCTCGGAATCCACAACACTTAGAAAAAAACTTCAATGAACAAAGCTACGCTGAGGAAACCTATAAAAAGAAAATTAGTCGCAGTTAATAACGCCATAAAAAAAAACAACGTAAGAACCGGTTATAGAAAAGCTAAGATAAATAAGATAGGTAAAATGGATGACATAGATAAGATCGACAAGACAGATGAAAAAGATGAGATAAATATGGTAGATGAGATAAAAGAGATATAGATAAGATATCGATGAACCAGATGAGATGGTTGAGATAAATCAGATAAATAATCTAGATTAGATCAATGGTTCTTACAACCCGTTCTCACGGAGACTTTCGTGTGGATGTTATGTATGGCGCCAAATCCGTTCAGAAATATCTCAACTTTCAGTTGAACACAACCGCTTCCTAAAATCAATGGGGGAGAGGCTTTGTGCGAGTAAAGCTTAAGCATCTTGGAAAATATAATCCTTCCTTGAACATTGTGGATTGGCGCTATAGAATAACCAACTAAGAACTGTACCAAATAACAAAAACCACATTACTTGAGGACTACCAATAGCAGCAACAACTAAAATGGATAGCGCATTAAAAGAGAAGCTGACATTCCACACTACTTAAAAAAAAAGGTTAAGAAAGAACCCTCCATCATTACTGGAAAAAAAAGAGATAACAGCTACTGATTTTGAGAAACCTGTTCTCCTTTAAAAAATATTTTCAGACAATGATTTTATAAATTTTAATCGAAAACAGAACTGGTTGCTCGTTCACAGAATACCAAATGTTTCTTTATAAGGAAACCGCTAATATTACCAGTACTACAAACGAATGGTTACTAGCATCTCACTACAATATCCTTATTTTTTATGGCAGACGTACTACCTACCTTAGTTTCACCTGTCCAGGTGTTCGTGGTAAGATTATTGACTCATATAATGGATCGCTAACATTCTAATGTCTCTTCTTGACGGTGAATATGAAATCTCTTCCAGTCTGTATATTACTGCGTCATTTGTGATTCTGTCTACGGAGGCGATGTCGATGAGATCTCATGTTTTGATTCACTGTAACGAAAATAAATAAATGCTGAATATGAAGATGATAGTAATATCTATCCCGGTCGATAACCTGGAAACAGTTCTGAAGAGGCTGCAAGAACTACAAATCCTTCAAAGAATAGAAAGCATTCTATTAAAAATAGCTAGAATGCCGAGGAGAGTCCTGAAATACAGGGTGTCCATAAAGTTCGCGTGCACTTAAAAAAAAATTATAACTTTATTTGTATTTGCGATAGAAATAATCTGTAAAAAATGTTATAAAGTTTAATGTACCTAGTTTTAAGTATAGCTAAAATAACTAATGTGATTTCAGGCATTACTGTAAATCAGTTGGCAAATGTTTTCCGTGAACTGCAAAATCGTATTACCCTTTGTATTGCTAATGATGGGGGACATGTGGAAACTTAAATAAAATTTCAATAAAACCTTAAAAAATATAGATTTACTTCTTTCTAATCCTTTTTACAAATTATTTCTATCGCAATTACAAATAAAGTTATAATTCTTTTAAAGTGCACACGAACTTTATGGACAGCCTGTATTTATTCTTGCTGTTGCTTTAACTCCAGTAAAAGACACCAGCCGCGACTTGTGTAATATCTAAACGAGAAAGAATGATTATTAATTGCTTCCTTGCGTTTGTGCTAAAGAGATCAACGCATACCGCAGACAAGACCCGACACATTTCTCTCAACTTTGACCCAGAAAGGTTTAAATAAATATGAGATACGAGTAACCACCACCCAAATCCAGGAGTAGGGGATGGAAGGGAATCGTTTGGAACAATGGCAAACATTGTGCCTGTCTTCTTTGTTTAGAGAGGGGGTTATCGATCCTTAGGAACGAGAAAAATGGCATATATGAACTGGGGTCAACTACCCAACCCAATGTCTTCCCATTACTGGTCTTTCTACAGTTTGGCATGAAAGGTTTAGGAATCTCTTGTTTTTCAACATTTTTTTACCGGGAAAACGACGTACGGATAGTATACGAAAGGATGCTAGAACGTTCTTGGTTTGATTCTCTTCCCAAAACCGAGCAAAAGAATTGAATCAGAATTTATTTGGTAATTTCTTTTTGGTTGGACTGAGAACTTTTCAAAAGCACCTCTTGAACCCGACCAGCACTACGAAGAATGAACCTCCTAAGAAGGAACTCTGTCTTATACTCTTCGCTTGCGCCCATTTTGTTAAGTCTAGTCGCAGCCGTTCCGTTTCGACATTTAAGCATAAGCTAGAAGGGTTTATTCACCTGTTTTTGTCATCCATGATTTTTTCTTTCTTCGACAGCAAGGTCACTTTTCGATCGCCACAATTTTTCATTCGAGAAACGGTATCTAAAAGCTAACCAGGCCCTGATCCAAAGCGCAACGTTAAATAGGTAAAAGATACCTTTAAACAAAGAAGAAAATACTAGAAACCAAACTTTGCTATAGAAATTTCACCAAAGGAATAAATAAATACCTGAGCAGTTTGTGGGACTCTCTTCCGGCCTCTTGCTTTCCGTGCAACTTTGATCTTCAAAAATTTTAAATGCAATGTCAGTTGTTATCTTCTGTCTTCTTAACTCGTGATCATTTATTGTTCCCTCTCCTTAATAATGTCTTTCCCAGATTCTTTCACACTCAGTAACACATTGCATCTTAGTGTCTTGATTTGAGTGAAATGATTAAAAATAAACACATTCCCATCATAAAAAATATTCCAGGTCCTTCAGAAATTGCACATGAAAGAAAAATACATAAAATGAGAAAACTGATCAAAACACATAAAACTGTCCACCCAAGAGACGTCATATGAAAAGCAAATTGAAAGAAAGCGAACACGTTAAGATCTGGAATTGCGTGGACGCTCTAAATACGGGGGTTGAAGAAAAGGCGACTATGGAAAGTTTAACTGCAAAAGTGAAAGGTGGCAGTAGGACAACAGAACGAAGAGAGAACGAAGAAACACGCAAAGTAAAATCCATAACGGCATAACACAGCTATCCGGCCATCTTAGTGTTAAAGGGTCTCCTCTTTTTCACACAAATGGACTCAACCGAGGTATACATATACTACCACCAGTGAATACCCGGGAGGACATTAAGACAGTCGAGGAGTAGTATCAGACTAGTATTAGAGGAGGGTAGCACAAGAGTCACCGTCACGAGAATCTAGACTCAGTAAGGAGTCATACCGCGATACTTCAATACCAAGACTGTATATATATTATTGCTACTAACCCGCATTCATGCATCTACTAACCCGTATTATCAGCTTGTATTATTACGTTAATACATTTATTTTCCTTATTTATTCCTGGCGTTTGTTATTTATTGATATCGGATTTCATCTCGGAATCCACAACACTTAGAAAAAAAACTTCAATGAACAAAGCTACGCTGAGGAAACCTATAAAAAGAAAATATTTTCATGATAATTTTTCTAGAATTTACGAATTTAAGCCCAGCACCAGATTAGCAGATAGGTCTTATCATTTTACAGTTGAATTGGCTAGATGTAACCGTTACATGCTAACAGTTTCTTCCATCGCACTTCTCGCCTGTGGAACTCTCTTCCGGTTTTCTTGCTTTCCAATCAATTTTGATCTTCAAAAGTTTAAATGCATTACCAATTGTTATTATCTGTCGTCTTCATTCCTCTTCATTTATTGTTTTCTCTCCTTAATAATGTCTTTCCTATATTCTTTCACACTCAGTAACACCTTAGGGATGCGACAAAGAATATAATCTTTTGTTAGCCTCTATAAGACATTAAATTAAGTCTCTGCTTACTACGATTGGCTTAGTTTTGAAAGAATATGTGATGAATGGCTGAACTCAATACACAATCATTAGGATTAAACAAACTAGCTCTTTAACCATTACCTTACGTAGAGGCACCCTGAACCTCTATATTTATACGCTGTCCATCTGATTTTACCTTAATAATATCCAAAATCATAATATTCTAACAAGGCCATAGAAGATGCTAACAGTAACTTACAAGTTTATATTGACTATATTCCCGAAATGAGGCATTGTAACTATATACACCTAAATAATTGGGACTCTGGTCGTCATCTTCATTGCCATATTCACGACGTTTCGACTATTGTACTCCCCGGTCTTCTTCAGGTGAAACATACATGGCCTAGTGGATAAAAGCGTTGGTTGAAGTAATCCAAAAAGTGATTTGACCCATCGAGACTTTCATAATGATGTCATGCACGGCGTCAAACTCCGTTCACGAATATCTAAACTGCCCGCTTCTATATAATCGCTTCCTAGGGTCAATGATGAAAAAAAAGCTATGACAGATTAAAGCATGAAGGTTTTTTGGAAAATATCCTTCCTTGAAGATTGCGGACTGGCTCTAGAGAACCATAAAGAACCGTACCAAATCACAGAAACCACATCACTTGTGGACTACCAACAGCTGCAACAACTAAAATGGGTAGTAGATGTAACGCGAAGAGAAAATAATGACATAAGATATTGGCATTCTACACTACTTCAAATAAAAGGTTACGAAGGGATATGGAAAGAGCGATAACAGCTACTGGACTTGAGAAACCTGTTTTCATAAAAAATGTTTTAAAAGAAAGATTTTATAAATTTCAACAGATAACATTACTGAATGCTCGGTCAATAAATACTGAATAGTTCTTTATAAGGAAACGTTTAATATTACCATTAGCATTACTATTATATTCCGTGCTAATAGGAATATATACTTGAAAAACAAGGTGGATAAAATAAGTAAAGGTTTATTGTAAAAACCAGTACAATAAGAATAAAGGTAACAGTTATACACAAGGTCGTCGCAAGTCAATCCAGTAGTGAGTGCTACTATTGGAAGGTCGGTAGTTCTTGCGCAAGTCTGAGTCGTACTCAACAGATCCCGGCTAGACAGTATTTACCAGCTTCCTCACGAGGTATGATGTGACACAAAGCCGAATTTACTGTGAGGCAATCCGAGCCCGTAGGCTCGGCCAAACATCCCCGTAAACCCGCATAAACGGGTTCGGGTCTGTCTACTTCCCCGGACGAGACTCTGCCCTTCGGCATAACCTCATCCGAGTTCATCTCTGCCCGAAGGCAGAGAGTTCGACAGTACAGCTGAAAAGAATTTAATGTGGGGCAATCCGAGCCTGTAAGCTCGGCCAAAAATTACAAGTAGACCCTATATAAAAAGAGGTCGGGTATCTGTTCTCCGGGATGAGACTCTGCCTCGTCCGGGGATCCTCTCTGCTCGGAGGCAGGGAGTTCGACCAGCACAGCTAGAACAGATTCGAGCTAGTGTATTTACTAACCTCCCCGCGCGATCACATGTGGCACACGGCCGGGTTTAATGTGGGGCATCCGAGCCCATAGGCTCAGTCAAAAATTCCCGTTGACCCCGTATAAAACGGGGTCGGGTAGCTGTTTACCGAGATGAGACTCTGCCCTTCGGCATAGCCTCGTCTGGGGATCCTCTCTGCTCGTCGGCAGAGAGTTTGTCCAGCACAACTGAAAAAGATTTCAGCTAGAGTATCTAACAACTGCTCCACGCAGTCACATGCGACACAAGGCCGAATTTAGTGTGGGGTTTCCGAGCTCGTAGGCCCGGCCAAAAAATCCCCGTAGACTCCGCATAACGGGGATCGGGTCGTTCTACCTCCTCGAACGAGCCTCTGCCCTTCGGCATAACCTCGTCCGGGTTCCTCTCTGCCCGAAGGCAGAGTGTTCGACCAGCACAGCTGAAAAAGATTTCAACTAGCCTCTGTAGTCCGTTGACTTACAGATACTTATAGGTAGTTACTACCTATAGTGTAATCACTCATGGGGATGACAGGTTATTCCATTACATCACCTACCATAGACGAATGGTTGCTAGCCTTTCACTACTCTATCTGTATCTTTATGGCAGGTGTTCAGGCGAGTTACCTACCTTAGTTTCACCCGTCGAGATGGTCGTGAATTATTGATTCATACGATGGATCTATAACATTTCAACTTAGATATTCTTGGCGATGGATATGAAGTCTTCCAGTGGGTGTATTTCTGCGTAATTTGTGCTGCTGTCTCTGGAGCACACAAAAAGTTGTGAGTTCAATAACTGGCCACAAAAAAACAAAAAAATAACTTGAAGAGTTGATTTACTGAAGGGAAATAACTGAATCAGAGATACCCAGAAAAGACATGGGACATGGAATTAGAAAAATCTACCACCGGATAAAGGATTCGGTTCGAAATCTCAACATTTCTCATCTGAAGAAGGCCGAATCGTACAACGGCCGAAACGTCGTGATTATGGCAATAAAGATGAGGGCAAAAGTCCGAATGATATAGATTGCGTAAATGGGAAAGTTCTGCTGGTAAACGCCATAATCAGTTCAAATTATGTGAGAAACCTGATGAATGTTCGGTGATGGTCCTCAATGAGGAGTTCGCTAATATTTTGGACATTTTCTGGCGTTTGGCTGGTACCAGGTTACTTCATCTTTGCCAAAACGTAAATCCAAGAAAGTAATAATAATAATAATAATAATAATAATAATAATAATAATACTGAGGAACGGTGTAAATCAGAGAAATATACCAAACAACCCCTTAAGTTTTCCCTGTTTGTGCTTGGTTCACTCAGGACTATAGCCAAGGAGCACATTAGCGATGCCTGACAAGTGACAGCGCTTGAAACAGCTAATATGCTGTGAAAATCTGTGGGGACTAGCCGAGATAGTTTTATGGTTGGAATGTGAAAATAAAACATTTAAAGAGCAGTCAGATTGATCATAACTTGTTTTAAAAGATCATGCTGACAATTAAATGAAACCTATTATTATTTACATAATTAGAACTGTTATCTACATCATGATTGCCATATTCACAACGTTTCGGCCGTTGTACGCTCCGGTCTTCTTCAGGTGATTGGAATTACAAGTACACATGTCCCAGTAGATAATGAGGTTGGTTAGATCTAATGAATAGACACAAAGAGCTGTGAGTTCAATACCAGGCCACAATACAAACTCGGAGAGTTGAGTTAAAGGGAAATAACTGAGAAATCTGGAAGAGGCAAGGCATGTGGAACTAGAACAATCTACCGTGGTGGACGAAATAAAGGGTTCGGTTCGAAATTCCAATCACCTGAAGAAGGCCGGAGTGTATAACGGTCAAAACGTTGTGAATATGGCAATCATAATGATGTAAATAGTGTAAATATTATATTTGAAAGTTCCCTGATTAGGTTCTACTGGCAGACGCCATAATCGATTCGAATTATGTGAGAAACCTGATGAATGTTCAGTGATGGTCCCCAATGAGGAGTTCGCTAATGTTTTGGACATTTTCTGGCGTTTAGATGGTGACAGGTGAATTGCGCCTTGGTGCTCTTTTTCTCAAAGACGGTACACAAATGATCCTACTATACTGTGCATTCGGCAAAATCAAAAACAAAGAATGCGCATGCGCGAAATTAAAAATATAAAATGGCGACAATTTACCCATCATATCCTGTAAATATGTTCTAAGAATATCTTTGGGAAAAATAGAATTAGCATCCATTGAGGATGCATCCTTCTCCCCCCACTTACATATTATACTAAGCTCATCTTAGACTGACACAAGGCAATAATAATGGTGTTATTAGCCGTTTCCTTGAATGGGGGAATGTTCAGCAATCATTAAAACCATTTTTCAGGAAAATGTTTCTACAGTGCAATAGGCTTACAACCATATCACGTTGAGCAACGTCGAGCCTGCTCAGTACCTAGATGGGTGACTGCTTGGCAATACCAGATGATGTAAACTTGGATGTGCAGGTGGTATAATGGATATCGGTTGGGAGAGCCGAGTTCAAATTCCAGTCGGAATCGTTACATTCACTATAAAGGTAAGAATCCGACTCTTCCTCCAGTCTATGGGTTAAATAGTAGGGCGTGTATCTGAAAATTATTATCTCCAAACTCGTTAATACATTATTTACTCGCAAATAAAAAAGAATTATTCTGACAATTCAAAAATATGTTTTTGATTTAAATAACCTACAAAAGGTTTATAAGCTGTAAATTACTCAAACTGGTATCTTAATGATGGGGGCTGCCTTCCTAACTTTTGGTTTGATGCAGTGTCGCTAAAGATCGAACTCACTATTGCAGTAAATGGTTTGCAAATTTAACATCTTCCCAGGCGTAGACGTGTATATACGTTTTTACTGAAAGTGTGTACTTTAGACACGGACGAATAAACACGCCTAAAAATAACGTTAAAAAACCGGCTACAGACATGTCCAATTGTCAACTCATAGGTCTGGGAGAGGTGCTAGCCACCGCTACGGTACTTCAAGATGTGTCAGTTTCTTAGTTACTACATAAAAAACAAATAAAAAAGAAGGTGTTAATTTACTGAACATTGATCTATGGCAGGCCCTCTTTCGATATTTCCCTAAGCTAAGTCTGACACAAGGCTATGAAATAGGAGGGACAGAATGAAGATTCATTTGATTGATAGTGAATAGTCTACGAGTCTAACCTGCAATATAGATACCCTCGCAGATGTGCTATCTATAATGAAAACAGGTTTTATTCGAACTGAACGACCGAGATAAAACTTTAAGTCTAAAACTCGGATTGGTATCCAGAACTCCCCAGTTTTGATCCTCACACCCGAAATGATCTTCAAGGCGCAATATTTAAATAGTACGCGGAAGCATACATCAGCGTTCGTCGCTTAGTGTTCCGCTGACTGGAGAACTTCACCCCGACGTTGTGATTCCATTTGTGTTTGCATCGTTGTTCACAAAAACTGGAAAAGGAACGGAAGTATCGCCATTACGGGCAAAGGAAATACAAACGTTGTTTTCAATATATTGAGTTTTTCATTCACAAATCTACTTTTCAGTGTCTGGGAAGTAAGTAAAGGTCACTTGGGGCATCTTCACTGCTATGTCTGTCTTCTCTCACGACAAACTAACGGACCTGATCATTCTTTGTCTCCATCTGTTTCTCTGCTCGTTTCTGAGTCCAACTGTATATACATATCGATGGCCACTCCCTCCGTCTAGCCTGACTGTCCGTATATCCCCATTTCCATTAATAGCTTATCATCAGCTTTACAACAGACTTGCTATTACTGTGATTCTTCTCGCGACCGGAATTCTTTACCACCGGCCACTTGGCACTTGATCCCAAAATTTTTCATGTATTTATTTGTTACTTCATTTCCTTTTTCATGCATGTGGACAGCGGTTGCTTGATTTGAAGATAACACGTATAGACTTAATTACTGGTCATAAAACCCGATCGCTTTAGGCCCAAATAGAAACCATTTAACGTTTGCTTTATTATGTGAATGTTCTGATCACGATCATCGGTATATTGTGTCGCGTTAGTTCTCTGAACTGATTGAACCTGATTCTTTTCATTCGATGAATTTTCTGAAAATAGATCTAAGAAAACAGAATTATATTGAAAAGAAAAGAAAACACGGGTAAAATGTTAATTAGGAGGAATTATCCATTTTTATATAATAAAAACACGAGTTGAATAAGATTCCCGTCGTAATATTCCCTTAAAAGCTCTTCGATAAGCACTGGTGACACTATAGACAAAGAAATTCATGCAATAGTTTATTTTAATAAGGCCATGTCCAAATTTAGAGATGATGTCAGTCACGTCTTCCCCGCAGTAGAATTGTTCGCAGACCCTGATTACAAAATATGGTAACCAAATAAAAATGAATAATCCCAGCAGTAGAGTACGTCTTTTACTTCTCTGCATCTTATATTTGGCCTCAGGACTATTGTCCTCCTGGGGATGGATCATCCGGAGGTGCCTTATAGTCGCGCGAACTACACTAATGTAGAGGAAAAAAAACAAAATAAACTCAAGCATATTATAGACAAACCAAGAGTAATAAATATATTGATTAACCCTTTCAGTTATTTCACAAACACAAGCTCTGTGTGAGAAGGAAGAGCCATTTTGATGCATTTTATCCCAGTTAGTGTTTGTTGTAAGAACGGAAATTAAACTGAATGTTATGTTTGAAAGCCAAGAATATAAGATGGCGCCTGTGATGCTTTTATTTGTCACAAGAGTCTCGTAGCGAAACGGGAAGTGTACCGAGAGGTAACGTTCGACTGCAATGAGCAATGCATTCGTCAGCGATATGGAGAGTCCACTACGACTGAAGATGGCGTACAGATCGGTGAGTGCTTTTTGAGAAATGCTACAAAACGGAGGCCATGAAATGATATCGAAAAGAATTACTGCAGTGCCGAAAATAAGATCACTGAAAGCAGTGTTAGCAACCATGACATACGAACGTGTTTGTAGGTGAGAGAACCGCAGGGTGCAGATGACCAACAAAAGGTTTCCCGCGAAAACAGGAACGAGGAGGAGAGAATTCAAAACGAGGGCGAACGTGTGGAAAATCTCGTCCTCAGATTGTGAACGCTCGTTTGTAGGAGGAGTTGATAAAATATTCGTTGAAATGTCCATGCTGATTTCAATTCCCTTTTATTTTAAAATGACTGCCTAATTAGCATAGCTAAAGCAAAGACTATATAAATACCCAAGCAGTAACGGTAGAGTAGCTCTCAGTATACGAGATAAACGACTACAGCTGGACTTCATTACAATTGTATTTCTTTCAAATTTTACCGTTCCTTTTTGAAGGATGATTTAGTTATTTTCAGTGAACCTCATTCTACTAAAATATATTGTTTCCTGCATTTATTATTTTGGAATTAATGTTCATCAACTGAGTTCTTCCATATTAACTGTCACATAGATAGATAGATAGATAGATAGATAGATAGATAGATAGATAGATAGATAGATAGATAGATCTGAACAGAATAGAATAGATAGATAGATAGATAGATAGATCTATCTGAACAGTATAGGATAGATAGATAGATAGATAGATAGATAGATAGATAGATAGATAGATAGATAGATAGATGTTAACTACTTTTTATAAGAATGTAGATGTTTACTGAGACTACGTTTGGAAGATTACCATGACATCAAGAAGATCTGAATAACCGTGAAATGATTAGTCAAAATAAAATATCTAAAACTCAAAAGCTTAGATTTGCATTGAAAACTTGTAACTGTTAATCTTCGTACCCGAAATGAGCTTCTAGGCGCAATCTATTTTACAGTTCATTTACAACAGTCGAATTCCCATTTTATCATTAAATTTTAATTAATCGGTAAAAGCTATAATTACAGTTGCTTCCTGAGTGTCTTTTTCTTTCTCATTATGCAAATAATTCATTTTCTTTAACTAGTCTGGCACAAGACTATCGTATGGGCGCAGTCAATGAAGTTAGAATCCACTAGATATGACTCCATCATCGGTTTCTAGTTTGAAGTCTCGTTTGAAGTTTCGTTTCAATCTCGTTTTCAGTTCTTCAACTTTGATCACGGCGTTCGTTTTAGTTTGACTCTTTCCCGATTTTGTATATCCTGGCATCTATTCTACTCGGACGACCTTCAACAAGTGAACAGACATTTTTAATTACTCGGCAGCATTTCCCTGTTTCTTCGACTTCAGAAAAAGCTCCGATCATCAGCGCAAAAGTTCGCGTTTGGTTTGAAGACGCTTTTACTATAAAACAAAAGAGCGAGAAAGAAAATGATTATATACAATGGTTGAGATAATAAAAAATGGAGACCTCAGATTATTCATATGGGAATAGATATAAATTAGGATATATATCAGAGAAGACACCGATACGAAGGCATGTGTTCAGAAATACGGGGTGCGATGGGTAAATTGTCGCCATTTTATTTATTTATTTATTTTAATTTAGCGCATGCGCGTTATTTGTTTTTGATTTTGTCGACTGTACAGTATATTAGGATCAGTTGGGCACCATCTGTGAGAAAAGGAGCAACATGACGCGATTCACTCTGCCAGAAATTTGGAAACGGCATGCTGTACTGCTTGGCATTCGCGCCAGAAGCTCCAATACGAATAATTCAGAAGTGTTTGGGTGTCAATCTGTGAACAGTGCTGAGGATTCGGAAAGAGTTGGCAGAGTCTAATGCTGATTATAAAGATATGGCAGCTCGGAAAATTCACACTGATCGCCTTGATGAGAAAAGAACTGAGGAGGTAGTTCGGCCCCGGGTCAAGAGGGTGGCTGCTGGAAGACACTATGTCTGGCAACAGAACTCTGCCCCGTGCCTCACAAACAGGCGAACCTAGACTGCAACACTTTCGATTATTATGTGTGAGGCGCTGTTGAGCAAGAGACCAACAAAACTGCTTCTAGCACCAAAGATGACCTGAAGGCGGCGATTATGACAGCATTCGCCAATTTAATCAAGGAGACGGCCCAGAATAGTTGGAGAAGATTCCGTAGTCTTCTGAAGGCTGTGCCTGTAGCCAATGGTGATCTTATTGAATAAGTTTACTCTTTAGTGTTTGAAGATATTTTTGCGTAATTTTGTTAAAATTAGGTGTCAATGTTATTTTCATTTTTGCGTCATTTAGACGACAATTTATCCATCGCACCGTTTATATGTTTGTAAAAAGGAAACATTAAAACATTGCATTTGATTAAAAAGATATGAATAAATAAAAATGAATAGATTGTTTCATATACAAACCCACTTTTCCGTTTTAAAAAAGCCGAAATTATTAAATTTCTTTGTCATAAATCATCTGGAAGAAATAAGTTATATCATGATTCAATAAAATTAATCAGATTTTTATCCTTAAGGTAATAATTACAGAATTTTGTTAGTATAGATACTAATAAAATATCTGGATAAATGTTAATTAAATTTTATGCTTTCCTTAACACCTAAATAAAATGAATATTTAGCTATCAGCTCCTCCTCCTCCAAACGAGAGTTCACTATCTGAGGACGAGATTTTCCAAACGTTCGTCCTCGTTTTGGATTCTCCATCCTCATTCCTGTTTTCGCGGGAAACCTTTTGTTGGTCGTCTGCACCCTGTGGTTGTCTCACTGACAAACTCGTACGTATTTCATGGTTGCTAACACTGCTTTCAGTGACCTCATTTTCGGCACTGTAGTAATTCTTTTCGAGATCTTTTCGTAGCCTCCGTTTTGTAGCGTTTCTCAAAAGGCACCAATTTTAGTTGTAGTGGACTCTACATGTCGCTGACGAATGTATTGCTCATTGTAGTCAGAGGTTACCTCTCATTACACTTTCTGTTTCGCTAGGAGACTCTTGTTACAAATAAAAGCATCACAGGCGCCATCTTATATTCTTGGCTTTCGAACATATCATTGAGTTTAATTTCCGTTCTTTACAACAAACACTAACTGGGATAAAATGCATCAAAATGGCTCCTCCTGCTCATATAGAGCCTGTGTTTGTGAAGATATTCACCTACGCGGTCGGATGTGACACAAGGCCGAGTTTATTGTGGGGTATCCGAGCCCGTAGACTCGGGCAAAAATTCCCCGTAGAAATTCCCCGTAGACCCCGTAAAAAGGGGTCGGGTAGCTGTCTACCACCCCAAACGAGACTCTGCCCTTCGGCATAGCCTCGTCTGGGTTCCTCGTCTGGGTTCCACACTGTGGAAGACCTCAGTGAATCAAGCCTGTGTTTATGAAATGTCTAAAAGGCTTAATCAATATATTTATTACTTCTGGTTTGTCTTTATCTTTTTTGAGGTTATTTTGGTCTTTGGAAGAATCCATTGCTCGTTGCAGTCGAACGTTACCTCTCAGTACACTTTCCGTTTCGCTACGAAAATCCTGTCAAAGAGAAAAGTATCACGGGCGCCATCTTATATCTTGGATCTGAATAAAAATGTTTTAAAATTTTATTTTCTGATATCAAATCATCATATTGACATTTTAACATATTTCCTTTCTACAAATTTCATTGATTTGTTCACGGATATCGCTTTTAAAATTGTATTAACTGTTAAATATTTTCAAATTAATCACAGTTTTTTTTAAGTAAAAAGATTTTTTTGTTGTTTGAAAATGCTCGTATAGAACTAAACATTAAAGAGGAAAATAAAACATCCAAATATTTTTCACGATGAATTAAAACTTACATGCATTTTTTGGTCATTATATATATATATATATATATATATATATATATATATATATATATATATATATATATATATATGACATTTTTCATGTTTATACGTTATTTTTATACATACAAATATTTAAGTAAATGTTCTGTTTATAATAAACAGTATTAACAACATTTACCGGCCTGAATGTCCGATAAATATTTATAGAAAATATGCGTCCTCCAACAGGAATCGAATCTGTATCATATACGGAACTACCATATAGCCTAACGTGCCTTAAAAGATTGAGCCACAGAGGAGCGTTTTGGTTAGCAAGGTCGATTTTACTGTTTTTAAACACAATTCTCCATGATTTTCTCATACATTCATATTTGCTCAATGCGTATCCAAATGTAAACAAATGACGTCACACATTTTGAAATGGAGAATCCAATCCGATTTAAACTAGAAAGTTTTTTTTTAAAAAAGCCAAAACTTACAAACAATCATACGAACATCTGCAACCTTTGCCAACAAGAAAAATGAGCTATAATATCATATCCAGACCCAAAAAAAATTTGAATGAGAGATCGGAAATTATGACCCGTTGCATACACGCTAAAAAGTTTCTTTTGAGTTCGTATGAACCAAGATGAAAAGAAAGTATGTAGATTTCATTTAACCCTACCCCCGACCGATACATTTCCAATACAATTACTTTTCTAATCCTCCTCCATCTCCTCCGCCATATCCTCCTCCTCCTCCCCTTCTATCACACTTCACGTCCTGCGTTTATTTATTTCATTTGAAATAATATATCGTTCATTAATTTAAAAAAAAATATATAGCATTAAGAATTCAACTGTGCGAAATCACTAAAGATTCCAAAAGGTTGAAACCAAAGTAGTGGAAGCGGCTGGTCTCTTTTTTTTATACTTAAAATCACTACAGGTTGATTTTTTTAATCTTTTTATATATGTTTTCAGCACTTTTTAATACTACAGTTTTCTGGTCTAATTCAACTCTGACCATTAACATTTTCCTTATACATACATACATATATGTATACTTGTATCTATAAAAATAATTTGAAACATAAAAATGCCTTTAAAATAATTGTCGGACTTTGTCCAATTCATAATGTGTGACGTCATTTGTTTACATTTGATACGCCATGAGCAGTTATGAATGTACGTGAGTGATTCATAGAATATATATATATATATATATATATATATATATATATATATATATATATATAAGAAAGAGGTTATAGTAGTTCTAACGAGAGAAAAGTGTGTATATTAAAAAGAAGAGAGAAACCGCAAACGTTTTTGTTTGTAATGTGGATTTTAAAAAAATATTATGCTTTATTTTCCATAAACACACAATGACTGAGAGAAATCAATTCGATTTAACGAAGAGTCTTGCATTATTAGTCGTAATAGTCACTGTTTACAAACCCACACTTCGTGCGCGCGTGTGTGTGTGTGTGTGTGTGTGTGTGTGTGTGTGTGTGTGTGTGTGTGTGTGTGTGTGTGTGATTCATAAAGAATTTAGAGTATATCGTATATTTATGGGTAAAAATGCTGAATGCCAAAGATAGATCATATGCAAATATAAAAGTGGATATTGAGGTCAACACTAAGCGGCAAAAGTCTCTTTCATACTCGAGCGTAATCTTCAGGCCATGTGTATTGTGTATTTTCTCGACTATTTATATATGCTGGTCAATGGTGCATTATGGACAATAAGTTCTATTGTATTATCTTAATGGTTACTGGGTGGGCGATGACAGTTTAAAATTATTCTATAGGGTCCGAGTAGGAATAATTGTGGATCCGAATGCTATTATTTGGAGTTATTTTATAATATTGTTAACCTTTTACTATTAATTTATTATTGATTACTTAATTGTTTGTTGTTGATTACAATTACATTTAATTGTGTTTGTGTGCGCATTTGTAGTTTGTTAATTTGTTTATTATATGTTTAGTTTTTCCTTCCGCTTGTGCTGTTAGGCGTCGCGGTGAGACACAGTCGTCTGTCAGCGGCAAGGCGAGTGGCCTGGAGGAGAGATATCTTGTGGGCTCTGAGAATTTCTGCCAGTGCGTCGCTCCAGCGTCTTTTTGGTCTGCTTCTCGCTTTCCAACCAGAGTACATGAGGGTGTATGCTCGTAGGGCTAGTTGGTTGATAAGCATACGAGTGAGATGTTCGAACCATTTGATCCTCTGTCGTTTGATGTGTTGTATGATTGGTATTGCTCCTACCATGTGTCATATTGCATCATTCCTGATCTTGTCTCACCTGGTCTTGTTCATTGCTTTCCTTAGGCATTTCATCTGACAAGTGATCAGTTGCCTCTCAGGAGTTTTTTGTTCCATCAGTGAAGCATGGTGGTGGATCAGTGATAGTTTGGGCCGCCATATCATGGAAATGCCTCGGTCCAATAGTTGCCCTGCATGGTAGAATCAACAGCAAAGATTACCTGAACATTTTGGGAAACCATATTCATCCAATGGCCCAGACTTTATTCCCTGATGGTGACTGCATCTTCCAAGACGATAATGCTCCAATACATACCGCTCGAGTGGTTAAGAATTGGTATGAAGAGCATGAAAGTGAGCTAGAATACATGGAGTGACCTCCCCAATCTCCAGATATCAATATTATTGAACATTTGTGGTGCATTTTAGAGCGACAAGTTAGGAGCCGCTATCCTCCACCGTCGTGTCTTAAAGAGCTGGAGCAGGTGTTAATGGAAGAATGGCTGAAAATTCCTGTGGATGAAGTCAGGAAGCTGTATGATTCCATTCCTAGACGTATTAAAGCTGTATGTGAGGCGAAAGGAGGACCAACTCCATATTAAATAAATTCTCTTTCAATTTAACAAGTGTTTCAATTATTTTGTCCAACCCCTGTATGTTCAATTACAGGGAGCCAGATAGATTCTTGCTCCATTGATGGCAAGTGTTTGAACGATAACATAATATATATAGCATCTGCGAAATTAGAATGCGTCATGAATCAATATTGTATCGCTTCGACAGTAGAGAGATCTTTTAAGCAAAGGTATTATAATCACAAGATATGAAAGGATAAATAAAGTGTAAATATGAAAACATAATAACCCTGTCAACGTACAGGTTGCCCTCAAACAGTTGACATCCTTTTGTCAACTCAAATAATCTCAAATTTGAACAAAATGCGTAAAACTAAGTTGTCTGTCTCAACAAAAATCTACCAGGAAGATGGATCGGGCGTGCCAGTGATAATGACAATGTGCTGTTGGAATGGCCACCACGTTCACCTGACTTGATTTTTTTCTATGGGGCTATGTGAAAGGCCAGGTCTATATCCCCCTTTTCCTACAAGCCTAGAGGAACTTAAGCGGAGAATCACTGAGACTCAGGAGAATGTTACGCAAGATATACTACAGCATGTTTGGCAGGAGCTGGCCTACCGACTTGACGTGTGTCTTGACGCGCACATTGAATATTTGTGACGCCCTGTGAAGTCGGTTATAAGATGTACATCCTTCTGAATATCTTGTTCGAATTTTGATAAATAAATATGTGTTATTATCCAACGTGAGGCATATTTAGTCCGTTTGTATGGGACGTGTAGTTAGTCAGATATTAACATTTTAAATTTTGGGGATGTCAACAAAAACTCGTTGCCACTTTCGTAGTGCCAACGAATACTCGTTGTCACTTTCGTAATGCTCGTTGTAGTAAAGACGTTGCAATCGCAGTTACAACTCTAGTAACGTCCTTTGAGCAATGCTGGTGTCAGACGCTTTCGAATATCACTCGTACGAATAATACTTGCTCGATAATACTCGCTCGAATAGTAATCCGAATAGAAAATAGTATAGTGAATAGAGTAGAGAATAGCGGTCTGTATAGTAATAGAGGATAGACTAGAAATGAGGATCGGTGGTCGCCATGTGACTTCCTACTTATGCGTTTCCTCTATGGTCACGTGGTTTACTTAATTCAATAACATAGATCGCAAGTGAGCAAATACAGGCGATCTATGTTCAAAATCAAGTGTCACTTTATTCCTATGTAACATAAATGATGTTAATTTCTTTCTTGGGAAGACGCCCTCCATTATGGGAAATGGACGATAAAATTGTAAGAAGAAAAAAACAAAGAGACTTTCTCCTGAAATTAATTGGTGAGTTTTGATATAAAGTGGGATCGGATGTTTGTTATTTGTGTCATGAGAAATAATATTTTTCAAAAGACATTATCTGCATTTTCTAGATGATATAGGAGACTGTGGCATTTTTGTAATGGTGTCTGTCGTGATCAACTTGAGAGTCTTGGTGATAAAGTAAAACGTAAATGATGACATTTATCAAGTGATGTTCTCAATATATAGTCAGTATCAAGGTACTCAATTCTTGCTGAGAAAGGATACATTATTATACATGACAGTCTAGGACAATATATTGATTGGCATATATACTTGAGCTATGGTAGTGAAGTCTCAGATACATTGTACAAACAGCACCCAAATGATTTCAAAAATGTTTATGGAGTGACTTTGGAATTTCCCAAATCCTCACAGACAGAAACATTCATGCAAATAGACCAGACAGTCATAAACAAAATTTCAAAAATGGAACCTGCCATTGAATTGATAGGATTTGTCCGCAGGATTCCAATGTTTCTAAAATGGGATTTCAAAAACTATCAAATTATCAGAACCTTCAAATCAAAATAAAAAAAAGATCTGGAAACTTAAAACTACGATGATCCCTGTTGTTGGGATAGGGGGTGGGGCATTGTATAGGTTAAAGAAGGGTACCGAAAATCATGTGTGTACAATTCCTGGACACATCAGCACCTCAGTGCTGTAAAAGATTAATTTGGGTGAAGCTGCACATATCCGCAAAACTCTCTGCATCTGAACAAAACGCCCTAAAATGTGCGCAGATATCTCTCTCCTGCACTTCCCTTTTCTTACATATAGTCACCGGGGGGAGACTTTCGGTAATTAGGCACTTAAAGTTACTCTATGTCAAGATGATAACACGGACAATAATAATAATAATTACAATAACAACAATAAGTTCAACAACAACAAAAATAACAATAATAATAATAATAAAGATAGATGAATACATGGTCTGAAATAAGAAATTAATTAAATTCCTTAAAAAGTCAAATGAATGACGTTGCAATTTTTGTCATGCGTACATAAATATGTATATTAGATATGAGCTTGTTTAGATAGATAGATAGATAGATAGATAGATAGATAGAGAATGAAATAGATAGATAGATAGATAGATATGAAGAGAATGAGATAGATAGATAGAGAATGAAATAGATAGATAGATAGAGAATGAAATATATATATATATATATATATATATATATAGATAGATAGATAGATAGATAGATAGATAGAGAATGAAATAGATAGATAGATAGATAATGAAATATATATATATATATATATATATATATATATAGATATATATATATATATAAATAGATAGATAGATAGATAGATAGATAGATAGATAGAGAATGAAATAGATAGATAGATAGATAGATAGAGAATGAAATAGATAGATAGATAGATAATGAAGAGAATGAGATAGATAGATAGATAGATAGATAGATAGATAGATAGAGAATGAAATAGATAGATAGATAGATAGAGAATGAAATATATATATATATATATATATATATATAGATATATATATATATATAGATAGATAGATAGATAGATAGATAGAGAATGAAATAGATAGATAGATAGATAGATAGATAGATAGATAGATAGATAGATAGACAATGAAATAGATAGATAGATAGAGAATGAAATAGATAGATAGATAGATAGATAGAGAATGAAATAGATAGATAGATAGAGAATGAAATATATATATATATATATATATATATATATATATATATATATATATATATATATATATATATATATATATATATATATATAGATAGATAGATAGATAGATAGAGAATGAAATAGATAGATAGATAGAGAATGAAATATATATATATATATATATATATATATATATAGATATATATATATATATAGATATATATATATATAGATAGATAGATAGATAGATAGATAGATAGATAGATAGATAGAGAATGAAATAGATAGATAGATAATGAAGAGAATGAGATAGATAGATAGGGAATGAAATATATATATATATATATATATATATATATATATATATATATATATATATATATATATAGATAGATAGATAGATAGATAGAGAATGAAATAGATAGATAGATAGATATGAAGAGAATGAAATAAATAGATAGATAGATAGATAGATAGATAGATAGATAGATAGATAGATAGATAGATAGATATGAAGAGAATGAAATATATATAGATAGATAGATAGATAGATAGATAGATAGATAGATAGATAGATAGATAGACTTACCCTCTCAGTAATTGATCATAGTTACATAAATGAAAGAAATCTACTTCCACATAATGGTAAATAATTTTCCTTATTTATATAAGCTTTTCAAATCGCCATTCTATGTTTTTCTCATATTAAATTGTCTTCCTGAGAATTTCATATTTATTTGAAGACGACTCCGGCTGAATAACACACGTGACGCTTCAATGTAATGATGCGCAGCCAATCGATAAAACCGCATGAAACATCAGACAGATTTATCTTCAGCGTCCTAGCAGATGAACCTTCATCCACACACTTAATTGGCCTGTACACTTGTCGCTGCAACTTGAACGGAAGAGACGCGGTAAAACGAAAAGTTTCCCGCCCATTTATTTATCGGATGCACATTATTCCTAAAACGCGATCGACTTAGAATTTTGCATTGTTTCACTTTTCACAGCCAATGAAATTAAAATTATGTTTAAAAAATATCTATTAAGGTTTTATTGAAAACAGGGCAAGCCACTATTTAATACTTTCATCCACCCATTACAAGGCCCAAGAGCCACTCAAGCTACTGAATTAGCTCGCTGTAAGGGCATAAAATGAGTAAATAAGAAGAAATGCTTATTATGAGGATAGGTGGGATAGATAACTGTTGTAGTGATCGATGAAGCGTTCTTTCGGGAGTCTGTTCCCCAAAGCAACGGCATTTGTAAAGAATCTGATCGAATGGAACTTCTTCCTTAACAATGGTATATGAAGGGAATGAAGATGATTCAATCCCGTGGATATGGCATGGTGAGTATATATATATATATATATATATATATATATATATATATATATATATATATATATATATAAAAGTGAACATTGAAGTCAACACTTAGAGGCGACACGCTGTTTCATGATAGACAGGCCACGAGTTTTTTTTTCTCGGCTATTTATATATACGGGTCTGTGGTGCATTGTGGGTAGTTTATTTTGCCGCTTGTTTTGCCGGAAGTCGTTTATTTGTTAATTTATTTATTATTTTTTCTTGTTTTTATTTATTTTTATTTTTATTTCTTGTCTTATATATTTATTTATTTATTTTAATTTTAATCGGTGTTTTATTAACGTAGTAAAAATTTGTTTATATCGCTTATTTAATAGTTTTGTTTTGGTTTGGGAAGATAATTAAAGCTATTTATTCAATTTTGGGGTTGATTGCTGTATATTATGCTATGATTTTGGCGGGAGCAATTTTTAATTTGTTTATTACTTCATTTATTTATTTGGGTTGATTATCTTTACTTGTTTTTTCTAACGGTTAATTTATCGGGATCGGTTTGTTAGTTTGTTTATTTATTTGGATTAATTTAGATTAATTTATTTTACTTTTTTTATTATTTATTTATTATACTGTATATTTTTATTTACTCTTTTCGGTTTTCGATTTTTAAGTAACGTTGTATTTTTTTATCGTTATATAACAGTTATAGCTATGTTTTTCGTCCGATTTTTGGTTTCATTTTTATAGTCTAACTAATATTTTGGTCATAATGGTTTGTTAATTTGTTTATTATTTACTTTATTTATTTGGGTTCATTGATTTTGTTTTTTACTTTTTATTTATTTATTCTATTTCGTCTATACTAACGGGTGTGATTTGGTAATTTGTTTGGGTTAATTTATTTTACTTATTTTATTCTTATTTTGATTATTTATTTATTTCATTTCATTTTTTTTTTTCAGTTTTTTATTTTTAAGTAGGTATATACTTACTACACGAACTAAGTAAAATAATAGATAGAAATGACACAGGACTCTACAGGGACGACGGTCTCATAATCTTAAGAAACTGCAACAAACAAAACAGAGAAAAAACTAGAAAAGCAATAATAAAGATTTTCAAAAATAACGGATTCGACATTCGTATAAAAACTAACCTAAACGAAGTAGATTTTCTAGATGTTACCTTCAACCTAAGAAAAGGCACATACAAACCATACAGAAAACCCAATGATAAACCACTCTATATACACACACATCTTCCAACCACCAACCTTCTATAAAATCGATTAACCGCAGGCTTTCCAATAAATCCTCCAATGAATCCATATTTAACAATGTTAGAAAGACTACGAAACAACCGTAAAAGATAGCGGATTCCCAGCAACACTCACATACTCATCACAGAACACAAAAAAGGCCAACAGGAAAAGAAATATCATATATTTTAACCCACAGTACAGAAAAAACGTAAAAACAAACGTAGGAAAAATATTCTTCAAACTCTTACATAGACACTTCCCGGAATCAAGTGCCCTACACAAAATATTCAACAAAAACACAGTAAAAATCAGTTACAGCTGAACTGAGAACATGGCAGAAATAATAAAAAAGCACAACAGGAAAAAGACAAACCTTATATGGTGCAACATGTTTTAACTAAAATCTAAGAAGAAGCAATTTTCAAATTTCAAAATCTAGCAAGATTGTAGAGTCAAAGATATATGTTTACAATTAACCGTTAATTCAAATCTTTGATTTAATAAAGCATCGCTATTCAAGAACCTGATAATCTGCATTTTTTCCTGTAAACAGAGAAAACCAGATTCATATAAAGATCAACATGTCTTTGACAGTTTTAAAATTTTCCATTTCACTTAGGAGTTTTATTTTCATCTTTTAACCTTCAAAAATATTTTGAAAGTGAAGCATTATTTCTATAAGTATTATTAGTAAAAGACGATATATGTTGATACCACCGGGTTTTGAGAGAATTCTTAGTACTACCAATATAAAACTTTTCAACCCTCGGATTTTTTTTATTTTAAGATAGAACAAAAATACCCAAGGGATTCGGTTAAACATTTGTTTGACAATGGGCATTGGTTAAGATTTCTACAATTACATTGTTCAGTATCCTTAACAATATTTTCATTGATACTTGTTTTATGATTAATATTATTAAATTGGTTTAGAGATGTATTGTTGAGCAACTTTATGATTTTTTCGAGATTATTGGTGCAACTATAACTTAGATTTAATGTATTTCTATTAAATATTTTACTAAGAGGGTTGCTTTTCGGAAAATGATTATCGATCAATTTGAGAAATTTATGGCGTATCTTAGTAGTGACTAATAAATTAAATGGGGGAGTGCCAGATGATCTTTCTATTTCTTTTCTTTGAATTACCGCCATCACATATTCTAAACTGAATTTTGGCGCAGTTATACCCGCTATCCTTAAGAACTTTATATTACACACTGCTATGTTTCTCAAACACAACTTTGTCAGCAACCACTCCTTTTTACTTTTATAGTCGCCCCAGGTTGCAATCATTGCATTCATCCAGTTTGTCACTCTGGTTCCTTTTATTGCCATTACCGATATTATTCTATCTTTCTGTCTCAAGCATTCATTACTGACGAGATGATAATTTCATTATGGCTGGAATCATTTCCACTAAACCCCTTTGAAAATGTTTCGTTCATTTACACGGCCTTGTGGGTGATGAATTATTTTCAACCCTACAACCCATGTTCCACAGACAAAACGTAGCCTCTCACTACTCTCTCGCTATTTCTATGGAAAATGTTCCGACGAACTACATTCCTTAGTTCCCCAGCGAGTAACCACCGTGCCACCTACACAGGATCAGCTCATCCTTATTCCCTTTGTATTCCATTGGTAAGGAGGAAGTTTCACTCAGACTGCTTCTTCCTCAGAATGGTTACTCTATGGAATAGACACCTGAAAGAATGCTTCCTCGATCACTACGGTCTTAAATTCTTAAAGTCTGAGATCAACCGTTATCTATCCTACATATCCTCATGATAATCATTTCTTACTTCCTCCTTTTACGCCCTTACAATCTCAACCAGAATAAGAAAAACGGTAAGAAAGAGAAGAGAGGGGATAGTAGCAGGGTTTGTTTTGTTTATATCCAAATCAACCAATTGGAATGGCCCAAGCTAAGTTCATTAATTCGTTTCCGTCGGTTTATCAACCTTATAATTACAAAATTTACATAATTTAAGTGGATTAAATCTTTGGTTCGTGGATTTGGTAGTATAGTAATTGCGAGTTCAATGCCTGTGCCGGACAGTGTGCACGTGGACTCAGTTGAAACGAAGAGAGCGGTATAAAAATATGAACTAGATGAGGTATCCTTAGATATGGTCGGGGAGACGTGAACATCTCTCTTTGTTGATTAAATAAAGGGTTTCAGTTCGAAAGTCCCTGAGGTTTACCCGGATTGACAAACACCTGATAAATACCGGAAGGCACTTTGGCCAAAACGTTACGACAATAACAATAAAGATGAGGATAATATTCCTCATGTGAATAACTCGTCATTCTCAACATCGAGAAACAAAAATTATTGCCACTTGTTCATTTGTAAAAGACGTCGATTAACTCTGATCTGAACGATAAAGTTAAGAGTCATTAAAAAGGTACCACTCTTTTACTGTTATTCACGGTGTCCTGAGTGGTAGCGCCAACAACGATGATGACGGTGTTTCATTTCGATAGAAACGCATGCAAAATATATATTTACCGACCAACACACGCAACAGAAACTTTTAGCGATAATCTCCAGAGTAACCAGTTAGCGACTTATTGATTCTTCGACTTTCCCGTGTCTCTATTCCGAAACAATGAGTGGGGCGAGGTGGGATCAACACTGGGCTCTATCGGCGAATATGTATGAGGATTTATCTGGGATTTATTCTGTGTAACGGATGTGAAATATACGACTTACGACTAAAAGTCCATTAAGGCGTGGATATTTTCGTTCTTTTTTTTTTTTGTTGTTGTTGTTTATTTTTTATTTATTTATTTCTTTAATTTTATTTATTTATTAATTTTTTTCTTTTTTTTTTGCTTTTCTTCAATTTTTTTCTTTTCTTTTCTTCTTGGGCAGGTGATTAATAATGTGTAAGAAAGAAAGAAAGAAAGAAAGAAAGAAAGAAAGAAAGAAAGAAAGAAAGAAAGAAAGAAAGAAGAAAGAAAGAATGTTTGCACTAGAAATAAAGAAAGAAATAAAGAAAAATGTTGGAAATAGAAAGAAAGAAAGAAAGAAAGAAAGAAAAATGTTGGAAATAGAAAGAAAGAAGGAAAGAAAGAAAAATAGAAAGAAAGAAAGAAGGGATATGAAACAGCAAGAAGGAAAAGAAAAGAGGGAGATAAGAAAGGAACAGAAAAAGCGAAAGAGAGAAAGGAAAATGTAAAACAGTAAAGAGATTGAAAGAGGAACAAAATAAAGAGAATGACTGAGAATGATGCAGAGAAAAGGAGAAGAGAAGGAAAAAGAGAAGGAAAAGAGAAGGAAAAGAGGATGAAAAAGAAAAGGGGAGAGAGATGAGCGGCGTCAGAAAGGGAATAACGGTAGAAAAAGAATGAAAAGAAAGGTGGGAGAAAAGAGAATGACTTTATTATGTTAGATTTAATGTTAAATTGAACAGCTCTCTCCTAGAGAGTTCCTGTCTCATATGAGGTAATGTTTTGTTTCGAATTTTCAGATTTAATATCAAGAATATAAAAATGAAAACCGTTGTCAACAATCGTTATATATGCATCGTTGATAGATAGATAGATAGATAGATAGATAGATAGATAGATAGATAGATAGATAGATAGACGAACAGAGACTGGGATAGATAGATAGATAGATAGATAGATAGATAGATAGATAGATAGATAGATAGGCACTGAGAAAACTATATAAGAACAGAATAACATAGATAGATAGATAGATAGATAGATAGATAGATAGATAGATAGATAGATAGTAATTGATTCGCATAGATATGTCTACATTTAGGTAGGCTTACAAAAGAGTACAAGACAACAAGAAACGAATATACATCAGCACCCGTGTTTACGTGATTGCGTGCGAATATTGAGAGGCCCTCACAATAAATATCACCATTGTTGGCCAGAGTTGTTAGATTGACTCTTCTAATCGGCTATTTGTTCCTCGACTGACGATTCGGTATTTGACCAACAAATTATATAAAATGTGTCTCTTCCATTTTCCTTTTGTTGTTATTGTTCGCGTCAGAACGAAGTGGAATGCTTCCTGAATGTCATCCTAAGTCGGTGCATTAAACTCGATACACGAATCAATATTTAGACAGGTTATGGAAGTACTTGAAGTGATAGACTCATCTATAAAAGATTCCTGTCAATCGATTAGAGACGACATGCAACTTGTCTGTTCTCGAGATGCAAACAAATCATCATCGGTTTGATATCCCCTGCGTTATTTAGACGCTAATGTATAAATGCTATTTCCCGCGGTTAAGTGTGTCGATATTGGCATATTGGTGGAGAACAATATTAAGGATTATGGGAACAAGCTTTTGTTTTATATGGTATTCGATATACTGACATTTTGTGCAATTTTTAATTAAGGTTTTTCTTTATTAGACATTTTAAGAATATGTAATCTGTAAATAGAAGTAAATAGATGCATTTTCTTCCAGCCCCCCCCCCCAATTTTAGAACATCAAAACAAGCACCCAGAGAAATGTAGATATTTATTAGTACGGCAACTCGAACGCAAGGCTAAATTTAAATTTGGCGCTTAAACGTACAACATCTAAAACAAATAATTATTTAAGCCTCCACGGCACTTCTTATGAAGATACTTCAGCCAACAACTAATGACCCTAGACACTGTCGAGGGCGAAGTATTGCCTGGGTCGATGGCAAGAAGGCATGAGCATCATATACTAAATGTTAACGTACGGCCCGGTTACGTACAGAGGGAAATCAAGACTACTACATACACAGACATACTTACGAGGCTGAGTAATAAGACCGCAGATTGACACACTTATTAACTGGATTTATATCTTTTATTTTAATCGGTATTACCCCATGAAAGGCAGTAAAGCCACTAAGACAGAGGGAGTTACAGTGTGCGGAAGAATTAGGAACAGACACATTATTAATCAGCGGAAAGAGAAAAGAGTAACCAGGAGGACAGTAGATTGTTATATAGGAATAAAGTGTCGCTACCGACACTTGAGTTTGGACATAGATCGCCAGTGAGCAAGCTCAGGTGATCCCATTATTGAATTAAGTAGACCACGTGACTATAGAGGAAACGCATATATGTAAGAAGTACCTGGCAACTAACGATCTCCATTTCTAGTCTATCCTCTATTACTATACGGATCTCTATTTCTAGTCTATCCTCTATTACTATACGGATCGCTATTTCTAGTCTATCCTCTATTACTATACGGATCGCTATTTCTAGTCTATCCTCTATTACTATACGGATCGATATTTCTAGTCTATCCTCTATTACTATACGGATCGCTATTTCTAGTCTATCCTCTATTACTATACGGATCTCTATTTCTAGTCTATCCTCTATTACTAAACGGATTGCTATTTCTAGTCAATCCTCTATTACTATACGGATCGCTATTTCTAGTCTATCCTCTATTACTATACGGATCGCTATTTCTAGTCTATCCTCTATTACTATACGGATCGCTATTTCTAGTCTATCCTCTATTACTATACGGATCGCTATTTCTAGTCTATCCTCTATTACTATACGGATCGATATTTCTAGTCTATCCTCTATTACTATACGGATCTCTATTTCTAGTCTATCCTCTATTACTATACGGATCGCTATTTCTAGTCTATCCTCTATTACTATACGGATCGATATTTCTAGTCTATCCTCTATTACTATACGGATCGCTATTTCTAGTCTATCCTCTATTACTATACGGATCTCTATTTCTAGTCTATCCTCTATTACTAAACGGATTGCTATTTCTAGTCAATCCTCTATTACTATACGGATCGCTATTTCTAGTCTATCCTCTATTACTATACGGATCGCTATTTCTAGTCTATCCTCTATTACTATACGGATCGCTATTTCTAGTCTATCCTCTATTACTATACGGATCGCTATTTCTAGTCTATCCTCTATTACTATACGGATCGATATTTCTAGTCTATCCTCTATTACTATACGGATCTCTATTTCTAGTCTATCCTCTATTACTATACGGATCGCTATTTCTAGTCAATCCTCTATTACTATACGGATCTCTATTTCTAGTCTAATCTCTATTACTATACGGACCTCCAGGGATCCCTTCAATTAGTCTACTGGAATCTTTTCCAACCAATCCTAAGGCTCCAACTACAACAGGGATTGTTGATGTTCCCATGTGCCACATTTTTTAGATTTCTATTTCAAGGTCCTTGTATTTTGATAGCTTTTCGAATATCTTCAAAGATACATTGCAGCCTGCAGGGACTGCCATATCAATAAGGAGGCACCTTTTTTTGTTTGTGGTCTTTAATAACAATGTCTTATTATTATTATTATTATTATTATTATTATTATTATTGATTCTGAATGTATCATGGCGCGTTTGTTGTGAAGATGTCTTGGGTAAAAAGGAAAGATGCTGACTTTCAAGAACCTCGGGCACACAGTACTTTTCGAAGTCTGCTTGCTGTAATAAATAAGACAGATTTTTGTAGCGTTCACAAAGTTACACCAAGTTGGTCGAGATATTCTTTAAACTGCAATGAGATGGAGATGAGTGCCCCGGTTGCTAGCATGATGACTTGAACATTTTTCTCCAGTTTCTTCCACAATCTGGTCATCTTAACCTTAAGGTGTATCGTGAGTCTTCGTGTCAAACATGTAGCATGGTTATATAATTGTTTACGAATTTTGATTGATCAGGAATACAGTCACTTAATGAACATTTTTAGTTCAGATTAGTTGCTGGTCTTTTCTATTTGCTTTGTTCTTATACTGCAGACAGCAGGTATGGCCAACTCATTTATTTGGCACTCATTTTCAATCGTGTTGAGGAATACTGTATCCGGTCTTCTGTGTTCAATAATTCCATCTGTTTGAAAGAGATTGACTTTGTTTTGCCTTCTCCATTCATTACTCTAAATGATACGTGCTCGTACTGATCATCATTATTATTATTGTTATTATTATTACTATTGTGACGTCCACCTCCCCGCTGGTTCGTTCGTTCGGGTGTCGCCGCTCCAAACGTGATGTCCGCCTGTCTGCGTCAGTCGTGCTATCCCGTCATGTGACGGCCAACTGGCTTGGTATTGGTCACGGCATCCAAGTGTGACGTTCTAACCTTTTGGTGATTCGGATGGGAATCGGGTTAGATCCGATAACAGCCTCGTCGTTCCCAACTCGCCTCCAATGCCTGGTTACCGAAGTAACTACTTTGACCCTCAGCCTGCCTACCCACGTTGTGAATTGATCTTAGGCAGACGAAAATCAATCAGTCGTCGGGGCCGTAATGCAAGTCGGGTTCGAATAAGGGTGGTATCGCACAAATAGATGTAAACGAAAATAAAATAACAACTCGAAAATTCAAAAGTATTAAAAAAAAGGATAACAATATTTTATATCTTGTTGCTGGATACAGGGCTACGTCTATCTCCCAAACCGCTATGTGGATTCGTGACACGTTTTTGTTAGGCTAGTCTTAACATCTAAGTTGTCTGTTCTTTAAGAAACTGGTTCTTGATGTGTCTTCGGCGAAATTTGTAAAACTTGTTTTGGTGGTGTGAGTCTAAGTCGTTCTTCAAAAATAAATTGTTCTTGATTAGAAGATGAGTTCGGAATTTGCGCGAATCTTGGTCAGCGTTCTGTGACGTGTCTGGATCTAACTGTCTGTCTCCAACTGGAACTGGAAAACTTGGACTCGAACTGGGAACTCATTTTCGCTCGCTGCGGCGTTGTTTATATGGAGGTCAACCAGAGCCGGGGTGGGGGCCCGTCGGGGTTGAGGTTCCTTGATAATTCCAAATCCACGGTCCACCTCCATATTTTCGGTCAGGAATTTTCCATTTTTGGAAGTCTTCTTCCACTCCCACCTTCTTCTGTTCTCATATGGGTATCTCACCATACTTTAGAGGGCGTCAACGGTTTTCCCACTTCCTCGCAGTAACATCTCATACCTATCCTCTCAATGGGCGGTGGCAGGTCTCCCCCCTGCGTCACATGATCACCTCCGCCTGGCTATCGTTACTATTCGGCCAATGGGCGTCCAATAGTGTGGGTGTGATAATCTCAATTTTTATCCAACGTCACGGCATATGGAATTCTTCAATCAGGTTTTCGCCAACATTAAGTGTATGGAATTTTGGTGAAATTGAGTTAATTAAAAATCCAATAACATAGCTTTGTTATCATAGGCGAATTAGAGGCTTCTTTTACTACAGAGTAAAGACACTTACTACTTTCATGTTCCTTGACACATACCATCATCCAGTCTTCTGTATTTTCCAAGTATCTTTGGAGGCCAATTGTTGTACTTTTGTAGGATAGTTCTAGTTGAACTAGTCCTCTGCCTCCTTCGGATCTGGGCACATACAGGCGATCAATATCAGCTTTGGGATGATGCATGCGGTAGCAAGTGAGGAGCTTAATTTCAGCTATGGTCCAGTTAAGTACATTAAAGCTGTATTGCACCACAGGAACAGCTAAGGTGTTTATAGCTGATATTCAGTTTTTTGAGTTTAGCTCGGTATTTAGTACCAGGAGTACACGCCTGTAGTACTCCTTTCTTGCCTTCTCTTTCATTTGGGAGTGTTGTATGCCATCTCCCTCACTAATTCCTAGGTACTTATAAGCTTCATCATGCTCCAATTCTCTAATCTTCGTGGCAAAATCTAAATCTATTAAGGGTGTTTCTAAAATTCTACCTTTCTTAAATGTTACTTTAGCACATTTATCTAATCCGAAGCTCATACATACGTCGTGACTAAAGTATTTTACAATATTAAGTAGGCCCTTCAACTCATTGTCGTCTTTGGCAAAGACTTTGAGATCATCCATGTAGAGTAGGTGATTGAATATGTTGTTATTTATTTTGTAGCCATAGCTACTGTTGTTCAGTTCATGCGTAAGGTGGGGGGTAAGGACAAACAAAACAGAAGGGGAGATAAAGAGTCTCCAAGAAAAATTCCACGTCGGATATTTAGTCGGTTGGATATGGCAGTGCCCCTGGTGTGACTAAGGTATAGTTTGGTGTTCCACATTCCCATGCTGTGCTTAAGGAAATGTAATACCACAGGGGAGACTTTGTACATTTCCAAAGTCTTAAGGATCCAAGAATGTGGAACACTGTCAAAGGCTTTACGATAATCAATCCACGCTGCACTGAGATTTCTACGTCTGCTCCTGCAATTTTCCAGAATCATTTTATTTATTAGTTTATTATTATTATTATTATTATTATTATTATTATTTTTATTATTATTATTAACATTATTATTATCATCATCATCATTATTATTTTTATTATCATTATTATTATTTTTATTATTATTATCATTATTATTATTTTTATTATTATTACTATTATCATTATTATTAATTTTATTATTATTTTTATTAACATTATTATTATTTTTATTATTATTATAATCATTATTATTTTTATTATTATTATTATCATTATTATTATTTTTGTTATTATTATTATTAACATTATTATTAATTTTATTATTATTATTATTATTTCATTATTATTATTATTATTATCATTATTATCATTATTATTATTATCATTATTTTTATTATTATTATAATCATTATCATTATCATTATTATTATCATTATTATTATAAAGAGATGAAAAGGCAGGTGAAACAATGCAAGTATCAGTCATTGATTTCAGATATAAAATAGGTTTCTATTTTTAAGCAAACTCACTGCGTCGCCATTGATATAGAATCTTAAAAAAAAAGAACTCTTCTCTCTTTTCAGAAGGAAGTGAATGAAGTAAATGCAGTCAATAAACGTGACGAAGAAATATTTTTGAGACTTCTCAGCAAGAATGGAGAACATTTCTCCATTGCGTCAATAACACGCCGACTATTATGGGCAAAAAAAAGATGTCACATTGAAATTCTTCTCCCAACGAATGTGTTATTTATACAGAGAGAGAGAGAGTATGAGTAGGAGAGAGAGAGTATGAGTAGGAGAGAGACAGAATGAGTAGGAGAGATAGAGTATGAGTAGGAGAGAGTGGAAGAAGGAAAGTGAGAGATTAAGCAGAGGAGGGGAAAGCAGGAGATAGAGAGAATCTCATGTGCATTGAAGGAACAGTTGTAAAAAATATACGACAAAATAGCAGGAAATGGCGGGAAAACAATAGAAATGTTCGTAGTAGAAGAAAAGGAAGAAGAAGAAGAAGGAGGATGAGGAGAAAGAGAAGAAGAAGAAGAGGGTTGATACAATAGAAAGAGAGAAAGAAAAAAGAAAGAAAAATACTTTGAAAAGAAAGGAATTAAGTAAAGAAAATATAAATATACAGATGTAGAGTAACACAAGTGAGAAGCGGATAGAGTCGAGTTCAATTTCCGGCCTAAACTTTTTGCCTTTTTTTTTCTTTTCTTTTTTTTTTTTTTTTTTTGTAATAACGTACTTGAAAAGCATAAAAGTTCAAAGGCCAGATATGGTTTCAGTCACCGGCTAGATACGGTCTCAGTCACCAGCCAGATATGGTCTAAGTAACCGGACAGATACGGTTTCAGTCAATGGCCAGATATATACACTCAGTCACAGTTCAGATATGGTCGCAGTCATTAGCCAGATAGGGTCTCAGTCACCAGCCAGATAAGGTCTCAGTCACCGGCCAGATATCGTCTCAGTCACCAGTCAGATGCGGTGTCAGTCAATAACCAGACAGGGTCTCAGTCACTGTTCAGATATGGTCGCAGTCATCGGCTAGATAGGGTCTCAGTAACCTTTCAGATACGGTCTCAGTCACCGGTCAGATATGGTCTCAGTCACCGGCCAGATACGGTCTGAAGTACAGGCCAGATACGGTCTCTATCAACGGCCAGATATGGTCTCAGTCACCAGTCAGATACGGTCTCAGTCAATGGCCAGATATATACACTCAGTCACAGTTCAGATATGGTCGCAGTCACCAGCCAGATACGGTCTCAGTCACCGGCCAGATACGATCTCAGTTACCGGCCAGATACGGTCTCAGTCACCGGCCAGATACATTCTCAGTCAACAACCAGATATTGTCTCAGTCACCTTTCAGATACGGTCTCAGTCACCAGCCAGGATCGGTCTCTGTCAACTTTCTTATATGGTCTCAATTACAGGCCAGATATGGTCTCAGTCACCGGCCAGATATGGTCTCAGTCACCTTTCAGATACAGTCTCAGTTACCGGCCAGATACAGTCTGAGTTTCATGCTAGATAGGGCCTAATCAGCGGCCAGATATGGACTCAGTCACCGACCAGACACAGTCTCAGTCACCGGCCAGATATGGTCTCAGTCACCTTTCAGATACGGTCTCAGTCACCGGCAAGATATGGTCTCATTCACTAGCCTCATCCGCTCTCACTCACCAGCCATATATTGTCTCAGTCTCCGGTCAGATATGGTATCAGTCATCTGCCAGATATGGTATCAGTCACTGGCAACATTCGGTCTCAGTCACCGGCAAATAGGGTCTCAGTCACCGGCAAATAGGGTCTCATTCACCGGCCAGATATGGTCTCAGTCACCTGCCAGATACGGTCTCAATTACCTTTCAGATACGGTCACGGTCACCTTTCAGATATGGTCTCAGTCACCTTTCAGATATGGTCTCAGTCATCGGCCTGATACGGTCTGAGTCTCCGGCTAAATAGGGATACATCAGATGTTCAGATATGGTCTCAGTCACCGGCCAGATACAGTCTCGGTCACTGACCAGATACGGTCTCAGTCACCAGCCAGATATGTTCTAAGTCACCGGACAGATACGGTTTCAGTCAATGGCCAGATATATACACTCAGTCACAGTTCAGATATGGTCGCAGTCATTAGCCAGATAAGGTCTCAGTCACCGGCCAGATATCGTCTCAGTCACCAGTCAGATGCTGTCTCAGTCAATGGCCAGATACGGTCTCAGTCACCGGCCAGATATGGTCTCAGACACCGGCCAGATACGATCTCAGTCACTGGTCCGATATGGTCTCAGTTACCAGCCAGATAGGTACTGTCTCGGTCACCTTTCAGATACGATCTCAGTCACTTTCAGATATGGTCTCAATCACCGGCCAGATACGGTCTCAGTCACCTGCCAGATGCGGTCTCGCTCACCTTTCAGATATTGTCTCAGTCATCTTTCAGATATGGTCTCAGTCACCGGCCAGATACTGTCTGAGTCTCCGGCTAGATAGAGCCCCATCAGCGGCCAGATATGCTCTCACTCACTGGCCAGATATGGAATCAGTCACCTTTCAGATACGGTCTCAGTAACCTGCCAGATATGGTCTCTGTCACCTTTCAGATAAGGTTTCAGTCACTTGCCAGATTTGGTCTCTGTCACCTTTCAGATACGGTCTCATTCACCAGCCACATACGGTCTCAGTCACCGGCCAGATATTGTCTCACTCTCCGGTCAAATACGGTCTAAGTCATCTGACAGATATGGTCTCGGTCACCTTTCGGATACGGTCTCAGTCACCTTTCAGATATGGTCTCAATCACCGGCCAGATACGGTCTCAGTCACCTGCCAGATTCGGTCTCATTCACCTTTCAGATATTGTCTCAGTCATCTTTCAGATATGGTCTCAGTCACCGGCCAGATACTGTCTCAGTCACCGGCCAGATATGGTCTCAGTCACCGGCCAGATATGGTCTCACTCACTTGTCAGATACGGTCTCAGTCACCTTTCAGATATGGTCTCAGTCACCGGCCAGATACGGTTTCAGTCAATGGCCAGATATATACGCTGAGTCAACGTTCAGTTCAGATATGGTAGCAGTCATTAGCCAGATAGGGTCTCAGTCACCAGCCAGATACGTTCTCAGTCGCGGGCCAGATATGGTCTCAGTCACCGGTCAGATGCGGTCTCAGTCAATGGCCAGATATGGTCTCAGTGACTGTTCAGATATGGTCGCAATCATTGGCTAGATGTCTCAGTCTCCGGTCAGATACGGTCTAAGTCATCTGCCAGATATGGTCTCAGTCACTGGCATGATACGGTCTCAGTCACCGGCCAGATATGGTCTCAGTCACTGGCCAGATACGGTCTCAGTCACCGGCCAGAATTGGTGACAGGCACAAGCCATATATGGTCTCAGTCAGTGGCCAGATATGGTCTCAGTCACCTTTCAGATACGGTCTCAGTCACTGGCCAGATATGGTCTCAGTCACCGGCCAGATACGTTCTCATTAGCAGAGCAGACTGAGATCTCTGTAGGAAGCAAGTCTAGGAGAATGACTACTCTGAACTTAAATCCATTTAAAAGGCAATAGGGAAACACTTCACCATCTTTCACAGGAAGTCATGGCAATTCATAGATAATAAAGAAAAGAAATCAATGGAGAACCATGATTATATACATCCTGATAGAACATGGCAATTTTAATCCAAACATTTGTATTTCAAGATTTGTAATTAAAACATATAAAAACAGAATGAATAAAGACGAGAAAATAGAAAAAGTAATGTTTGGAATAAACAGAACAAAAAAAGTGTTAGTGTAACGATATCAGGGTTAGTCGATATCTTGTTAAATGGAAATATATTTGCTGTCACAAAAATAGTTTCAAACATGTATCGCCCTGATAATTATCATCTAAGTGAGGTGGACTTCACAAAGAACATGGTAAACGGCGCTAATAAAAAGTGTCAGACTTTGATAGATTATGTTTTTAGACAAAGATCAAAAGACATGAACAATGTCTCTATAAGACAGTGGTCACTACCAGCGGAAAACAGAGAGACCCATAGACAGATACGGAGAAGGACAGGAGACCGCTAGCTGCTACGCGAAAGGGAAGAGGCCCGTTAGACTGTTCACCTCACTATATTTCTGCATAGCTCGTCTACAGTAGAAGGTTACAACCGAATACAATTGATAAAATCGGCTCAGGGTCACAATTCGTGCGTAACTATCTGGTCATTGGGGGATTTTTACTTCACAAGCGTTTGACTGGAAGAAACTGCACCTTGAGAACGAATCTGGTGTCTGGTCTGAGTCAGAACGCTACATTACGCGAAAGAAAGAAAGAAAGGAAGGAAGGAAGGAAGGAAGGAAGGAAGGAATAAAGAAAGAAAGAAAGAAAGAAAGAAAGTGTGAAAGAAAGTGAGAAAGAAAGTGTGAAAGAAAGTGAGAAAGAAAGTGTGAAAGAAAGTGTGAAAGAAAGTGAGAAAGAAAGAAAGAAAGTGTGAAAGAAAGAAAGAAAGTGTGAAAGAAAGAAAGAAAGAAAGAAAGAAAGGAAGGAAGGAAGGAAGGTAGGAAGGAAGGAAGGAAGGAAGGAAGAAAGAAAGAAAGAAAGAAAGTGTGAAAGAAAGAAAGTGTGAAAGAAAGAAAGAAAGAAAATATTTGTGGAAGAAAACGTTGAAAGAAAAAGATAACAGAAAACGAAATAAAAAAATATAATAAAAAAGCAAAGTAAAAACTGAATGAAAAAGCAAAGAAAATGTATTCTATTGCCGATCAAATGACTGGGAAGACGTTTAAAAAATGAAATAAAGAAACATTCACAACATCAACTGACACTCTACTCGCCAACAATATTCAATGCACTGATTCTCGTTTAAGTAGAATGAAGTGTCGCATCTGTTTGCAATATGACTTATCTAAAAGATAATATCGTTTGTGCAAACAAAAAGGGAATTAATCATAAAAAATAAATAGGAAATTGGACACAATACGTTAACGAATCGGGGCTCGGGACAGATTTAGAATTGTCCATTGTCTACCAAATACATTTAGGTAAAGTGGTGTAGGCCGGCATTAGAATCTGACTATTGTCCACCCAATTTTCTGAACGACTGCAGTCCAATTTATAGTTTTAGCTTCATAGCCAATATACAGTCTTGCTTTCACTAAAGCCATTGATTCTCTTTATTCTCAAGTAGTTTATAACCCAGATGTATTAGAAACGATTAATGCAGTTATTGTAAAGCTTTTTCGGCATAATATTCATAGCGAACCAAGTTCAGCTGTTCATATTTACTTAGTAGTCTAGGAAAAGGTAAGAATTTATTTCGCCTTTCGACATACATTTTATCATGTCACTTAGTTTATTATTTAGTCTAATTATGTATTTAGATTTTTTGGTTTATTTTATTGATTTCCGGGGGGGGTCACCTGATTTGTTTACTTTAATATCTTTGTCTAAAATATTTTGCATTATCTGCGCTGTATATAGTTTATATATTTGCATTTTTGATGGGTATTATTTTATAAAGTATTTGCTTTTCGTTTTCAATTATTAAATAAAGCGAAAGAAAACGATTTCCTGCCTGCATTTTGAGATGCGTTCTGATCGGTTACTTATTATATGTGTTGGTCTGCGAAGTCAATCATTATTTTCTCCTCCAGGCAGAGTTTACAGTTTCTGATTTATTGTTAACCAATAAATAAACTAATTAAGTAAATAATAAATTAGCAAACTACGAATAAACACTTAAACAGACATAAATGTAATAATAATAATAATAATCACTAAAATTAATTAAGTAGATAAATGATAAGTAAAAAGTTATTCAGGTGCAAAATTATTCCTACTCTTGAATAATCTGAAAAATAACCGGAAACTTTCGCCCAATAATCATTAGGTTAATACAATAGACCTTGCTACCCATAATGCACCATTAACCAATGGCGACGAAGATGAGATCCATTGTTGAGTCTTGACTCAATGTTGAATCTCGCCTATTGCATGGAATAATAATGCAACACAAAATGTACTTAGAACAAGAATGTATTATAACAAGAAAGTGTACACAATAAGTACATATAGTATTTCTGTATATTTCTGGGAAGACGTTCCTGGAGAATGTGTTGACTAGTCGCAGTCGATCAGAGTCTCTAGATGGATCTCGTGATTCCTCTTCCCTCGTCTTCCGGTACCAACCATTATTTATATAGTTGGTAGTCACCTATGCAGATTAGGTGGATCCTACACAACAGTATCAATGTAATTGTAAACAAACCTGACCCGATGAAGTCCTAAGGAACGAAGCGCATCAAATGAAAACTTTTTCCACTTTGTCACACACACACACACACACACACACACACACATATATACATATATATATATATATATATATATATATATATATATATATATATATATAGTAGTCACCGCTATTCTAGTGCGGGAGAAAGTCTTTTCTAAATACGTTCATGACGATCTTGACTTTGCTATCCTCTCTCATGACTCACCAAAATATTATGTGAAAAACGGTGATAGTCGTAAGTAACGCATTATTAAATAATACACTAATTAAGCTACACTGATGATGACTGAACGAGCGTTGAAACGCAGCCATGAAAAAAATACGTGGTAGAACTTAGCAATAACAAGAACGAATGGAAGTCACATGGTCCAAACAAGGGGGAAAAAAAACATCACCCGACCTGGCCGCTTTCCTCCGGGAAATATTACAAGTAAGACCCACTCGATATTAATGACGTAGGATTGAAGCAGTCAATTCTGGTCCGACCTTGATGTATGATAGACTGTCCGTAGGGTAGTTCCAATGCCACCCGTTCGTAATGCAAGCCATACGTAGTGATGGTTGGCAGGAGTAAGAGCCGACAGGAAGAGCTGATCTGTTCGTCCGACATGGTAGAAGTCGTCTCAAGTTCCACGTCCCTACCCACCCAAATGGCGCAAGTGAAGACCTGAATTATCACCCAAATATCGAAAACAGGGTTCGAGTCCTCATTTTCTAGCCGTGGTATTTTTCTTTTCTTTTGTTTCCTTCTGAACTTTCCCGGTTTCTGGCTGCCCAATGACACGGAACGGACAAGATTGGAGACACAACGAAATCGCTTGTTGGTATAATGTTGAACTATGCCCACGCTATAGTTTATAACTACAACAGGATTCGTCCTAAAATCTCTACATCTCTGCCCCGATAAAGTGAAAATATGAACTCAATAAAATACTACATACGAAATGTAGAAAAATCGATGAATAGGCAATCAACTGAACTGAAGGAAAATAGCTGGTGGCTAAAAAAAGAAGAAATAAACAAAAACAGAAGTGGATAATTAGAATAGTCGAGTGCACTCGACTTTCCTGGATCCTTCTGAAGAACGTTAAATTAAATCAGCGTTTCTCTACCTTTTTTTTTTACTTCAGAGCGCACTTGTAGAATAACTAAAACTCTGGTGCGAACTTTAAATTCTAATAAGGAAAAATAAGTCATGAAATTTGAAAATAGGAAAATTACAAAGAATTCTCCTGAAATAATCATTTATTTTTAGCCATGATCAGCAGATATAGTGTGCAGCTCCTCCTCTTCTGTTAAGGAATTTAGCATCCAATTTGAAATATCAAATGACAAAGACTTGACTTCGACATGGAGTCAATGTGCTTGGTGTCTCTAGCTTTTTTTTTTTAAATAAAAAATAAAAAAGAAGACTTTTTAAAGATAAAAATGATTCATAAATTAATCTTCTGTCAACTTGTGGCGCACCTGGTTACTTTTCAGGTCGCATCAGTCCGCCTGGGCCAACTTTGAACTAGGTACTGAAAAATGTCTCTTTGGTTCTCCAGGTCAGTACCGCCTGAAAGTGATGTCGGTTTCTCGAAACAGCATCAGGCTTTCTTGGAATGACTTCAAGCCGACCGTCTACCTTTATGAATACGTTTTGTTGCGTTCCTTTCGATTCTACGAGAACATCAATTTTTGGCAAAGTGAATCGGTAAGTTATCATTCAAATCAATTTCACTTTCAACTTTGCACGTCATTTTTGTGTCAGCGAAAAATTAATTCACAGTGTCTCTGTCATTTTGTCTTTTCTTAACCAATCTTTTGCCCTTTCAATGTCCACCAATTGACATCAAATCTTCTCAGTTCTCCAACTGCATCTTCAATGTTTTCCAATATTTTAGTTATTAACCGAACAGTCGTACTTCGGAAATAATTCAGGTTTGCCAGTATTGATGGGTACCGATGTTACTTTCATATTTTATAACGCTTAGATGTCTAGTGATGAGCAAATAGCCTACCGTCTAGATTTCATTTAGTAACTACAGAAAAATGTACCATAATATATATGCACTACAGTTCAAAAATCTGAGAAAACTCCTGGTAATTGTTTAAATTGAACTCAAAAGTAGTCGTTTTGTTCTTTAAATAAGAGAAAATTATTATACAGGGTAAAAAAAAGTGAGACATTTGATATAAGTGATATTTTATTAGAAATTTTGTTATGACAAAAAAGAAAAAACATTTTATAATTAAATTTTGCTCTCATCAAAATATCCTCCTTTAGCCTTGATTACTGCAGCAAAAACTTTTGGCATTTATTGCAAAAGTTTCTCAAAGTATAAGTTTGATAATTGATTCAATTCTTTGTCCAATGATTCTAAGAGTTGTTTTTCATTTCTTGGGTGGAAAGGCTTCGCTACTCTGACAATTTCATCCCATGCTTATCCTATCAGTGTTATTAATATATAATTAACGACCAGTGTTATTATTATTATTATTATTAGATAGATAGATAGATAGATAGAATTCAGTTTATGTTTATTTATATATATATATATATATATATATATATATATATATATATATATGTATATATATATATATATATATATATATAGCATAATGAGAAGCCACGTATACTTTCTTGATATGCATATAATATGGAGAAAACAACTGAAAAGTTGCAAATTAAAAAAAAAATTGAATGATTTTTTTGTGAAAGTATTTATTTTTATATATATATATATTTGATATTTCAGATCTGCCCCGATCTTTCGTCAGAAATAAATTAAATAACTGTATTCAGAATTTTGTTTTCAAGTAGCGTCCGTCGCAAGACGCGGACGTCACGTGATGTGGAATGCAACTGTGTTTGAATATTTCTAACGTAAATCTAACGATAAAATTTTAGATGTTGTTTAAAAAGTTTTTTTTAACTATATCTAAAAAAAAAAGATCTTTTAACTATTGAAATATTTATACAGATTTAAAATTCCCAAGTCTTTGTTTAACCCTATTTTATATGTGTCTAATTTTAAAATCCAGTATTTTTCTTTTTTTCTTCGTGTGTATGTGGAACAAAAACCTGAATCTATCAATACACATTTATAGTTGTCTAATGAGTGTCCTGGTTGGTTAAAATGTTCAGCTATGGGGGAATAAGGATTGTTTTGACGTATGGTTTGTTTATGATTGTTGAAGCGAAATCTAAAATTATTTCCAGATTCACCAATATATCCACTATTGGGACATATTGTGCAAAATAAATAGTAGATTATGTTATGGCTATCACAGGTGAGGCGAGGTGGGTGTATCTTGATATTGGTGTTGGGTACAGAAAATACACTATCGGTTATTAAGTGTTTGCAAACTAGACAACGAGTTTTGTTACATTTGTAATTTCCTGATTGGTTTGTATTATTTAGATATTTGGTAGAGGTGAGGATAGCTGATAGATTAGGTGATTGTTTCTTTGCATTAATGGGTGGTTTATCGAAAATGTCTTTGATCTTTTTGTTTATTTATATATATATATATATATATATATATATATATATATATATATATATATAAGTAAATAAAAATGAAAAAACTGGTGTTACGTTTCGTTTAGACTGAATGGATTCAGACATTTAACGGCTTTATTGCCTAAAAGTGTTCATTTTAAACGAAGAACACAATTTGTCTGTCTTTTACAGTTGTTCGCCTTTAAACGCGTTAACAATAGTAATTTACTGGATAAAGTGTTTTGTTAGGAGTTAATGTTCTGTGCTATTATTATTATTCCCTTTGATTTCTGGTGAACTCATTTCTTTCCGGGACCCGACCAAAGACCTAAGGTTAGAAATGGCATTCTGACATTTTTTCACTGTGCTATTTAAAAAAAGAAAAAAAGATAAAGCCCTTCGTATGGTGTGAGTTGTACTCGTGGGAACAATTTTTTTGTATTTCTTTAATGTGTGGGCTGCAAGGAATCCCTTCAATGAGTCTATTGGAATCTTTGTCAATCAATCTACAACTGGAATTGTTAATGTTCTCATGTGCCACATTTTTGAGATTTGGTTTTCAAGGTCCTTGTATTCTGGTGGATTTTGGAAGATAATCAAAGATATATTGCAGTCTACAGGGACTGCTATATCAATAAGGAGGCACTTTTTTGCTTGGGGTCTCTAATAACGATGTGTGGGCGATTGGCTTTGCTTATTATGTCTGTGTATTTTGGGAAGTCCCATAAAATTGTAACAGGTCCTATCTTCGTAACCGGGTCTGGGTGGTGTTCATACCAATTTCTTTCGGTTTTCTTTCCGTAGAAGTTGCAGATTTTCCAGTGCAGATATTGGCCATTCTGACATACCGGGTTTTATATTCAGTGGGTGCCAATACCGTGAAACAAGATGATCAATGGTTTCTGGATATTTATCACAGAATCTGCATTTTGGGCTAACAAAATATTTTAGTATGTGTGCTTGATAATTTCTAGTCAAGAAGCATTGGTCCTGTGCAGCAAGTATGAAAACTTCAGTTTCAGCCTTTAACCCTGAACTACGTAGCCACTGATGAGTAAGAGGTTTATCTACATCAACTTGTTTGGTACTGGGAGAGTATTAACCGTGAAGAGGTTTATCTTGCCATCGTTTCTGTATCTGGTCAGTTGCATTTGCTTTTTTAAGTATTTTGCAGTTTCAGTCGGTGTATTGTGCTTTACTTGTATTTATTCATCCATTTGAAACTCCATTTTGAACTTGTTGGCTTCCGTTATTATTATTATTATTATTATTATTATTATTATTAGATAGATAGATAGATAGATACAAAAGGAAGAGACATAGATAGATAGATAGATAGATAGATAGATAGATAGATAGATAGATAGATAGAAAAGGAAGAGAGATAGATAGATAGATAGATAGATAGATAGATAGATAGATAGATAGATAGATAAGGAATAGATAGATAGATAGATAGATAGATAAGAGATAGATAGATAGATAGATAGATAGATAGATAGATAAGAGACAGAGATAGATAGATAGATAGATAGATAGATAGATAGATAGATAGATAAGAGACAGAGATAGATAGATAGATAGATAGATAGATAGATAGATAGATAGATAGATAGATAGATAGATAGATAGATAAAGAGACATAGATAGATAGATAGATAGATAGATAGATAGATAGATAGATAGATAAGGAAGAGACATAGATAGATAGATAGATAGATAGATAGATAGATAGATAGATAGATAGATAGATAGATAGATATGAACAGACTGGGGGAGACAGTACCGGAAAGAAAGAATGTGAATGTAGAGGCGACGATAAGACACATATGTGTTTAATGTCTGTTTCAGTGAAATGGAAAACCTTATCAATTTTAAATCTGTACATTTGTACCCTCTTACTTCTTTAAATAATGACCTGCATTCATACTTAGGATTGTTACTGCAATATTTTGCTAAAGTTGTTAAGCTGAAATATTGAACGATGCGATAGTAGAATTTCTATAGATATATCGAAGAACTCGCCATGAGCGTATTCAATAATTAACTGAAGAATTAAGATTCATTAGACAATTGAGATAAGAAAACCGGGAATTTTTCGTGGTTATTTCTCGGAATTTCTAATTGTCTCTGTTTCTTCATGCTATATTTAAGTTTTGTGCGACGAAGAAATTGTATAATTGTTTTTCAAATACAAGAAATCGTTTGGAATTTTACAATCAGCACTGAGACCAGTTCAGATGCATTAAAAAATAATAAAAAATGACATTTAAAAATGTTATTTCCCATGATAATTTAACCAAAGCCCCAACGCATATTTGTAACTAGATACACTTTTAGATTCAAAAGGACAGAGCGAAGAAAAAAATCTAATAGCGATCTTCCCGAGCGAGAACGACAGATCCAGCCTGTGGCGACAGTGACGGGGAGAGATGTCACCACGAATTGATACCCCCGGAGCGAAATTATCGCAAATCTGAAAAGTCTTTTCATCGTGTGACAAAATCTTCGTGTCAAAAGAAAGATTTATTTTTGACTTTATGTGAGACGGACACGAAAAGCGAATCTATTCAATAACTTGCTTGGAATGCAGCTCAAACGAAACATAAAAGTAAATTGAGCAGTGCGCCTGTCGTAGAGCGGTAGGTAGCAATCCAGTCTAGTAGACTAACCACAGCACAGGAAGAGACAGTTACCTAAAATTGGTTTCCCAAGATGAAAGAAGTGCAGGTGACATTTAAAAAGACTTTCGGTCTCTAGGCCGGTATTTTGACAATTTATACATACTTATATATATATAAAAGTGAACATGGAAGTCAGCACTTAGAGGCGACAGTCTGTTTCATGCTAGTGCAATCGTCAGGCAACTAGTGCTGTTATTTTTCTCGGCTATTTATATATAAGGGTCAGTGGTGCATTATGGGTAGTCTATTTTGGCGGTTACTTTTACCGGAAGTCGCTTATTTGTTTATTTATTTATGTCAAATTATTTTGCTTGTTTTTTTGTTTTGTTTTTGTTTTTTTTTAATTTTATTTTTATTTTTATTTTATATATTTATTTTTTTTTTTTTAATTTTGATCGGTGTTTTTTGTTAACGTAGTAAAAATTTGTTTATATAGCTTATTGTTGGTAGTCTATTATGGCGGTCATTTACCGGAAGTCGGTTGTTTGCTTATTTATTTGGGTCAAATTGTTTTGCTTGTTTTTATTTATTTTCATTTTTATTTTTATCGTATATATTTGTTTATTTGACATTGATTAAATCTATTTGTTGAATTTTGGGATGAAAAAATGCTGCCTAAATGCACACAATATATATATATATATATATATATATATATATATTGTGTGCATTTATATATATATATATATATATATATATATATATATATATATATATATATATATATATATACCCAAGATAAGGATTGGTGTATACGGAATAAATTCCAATAACCAACAAATACTATTCTTAAAAGAGTGCTCAATACAGAGTAGAGCAAATATACTTATTTATTCGAAAATTATAACATAAATATGTTATAAAATCACTACAAAAATAGCCATGTTGTTTCAACACTTCTGGTGTCTTATCAAGTGATGATGTTAAATGTCTTGACATTCAACACCATCACTTTATATATATATATATATATAATTAAGAATCTAAAGAGCCAGGCAAACCTACCTAGGTTTCACCTACGCGTATCGTCAGTATACGCCGGTTTTGCTTTACTCGTGTTGGAGGTTTTTTTTCTTTGGACTCTGAGCTTGGATTCTGGATGGTTGTTTTCGCCTGAATTACATGTTCTTAATTCTTTCTTTTTTATCCCTTATTTTTCCTTGTGTATTGGTTTGTTCCTTTATTTCAGACGAGTATAATTACTTATATTTATAAGATTATATATATATATATATATATATATATATATATATATATATATATATATATATATATATATATATATATATATATATATATATATATATTATGAAATGGACAAAGACCGACAATTATTTAAAGATATTTTTATGTTTAACATTCTTTTTTTATAGATACAAGTATTTAAATAAATGCTCTGTTTTATAATAAACAGTATTAAATAACATTTACTGGCCAGAATGTCCGAGAAATTTTCATAGAAAATATTCGTCCTCGACAGGATTCGAACCTGTATCCTATACGGACCGTCATATAGCCTGACGTGCCTTAACTGTTTCGGCCACTAAGTACTATGTTCGAGAGAGATTCATGGAAGATTGAAGTTTATAAGCAGAAAATTCGACCTTGCCAACCGAACGATCCTTAGTGGCCGAAACGACGACAATTTTTCCTCCCAGTTCCATAAAAACACCAATGTACGCAAACCTACATAAAACCAAAATTTTTAAAAATTAAGCTGTTTGTCTTGTGATTTGTAGGTTAATGCAACTTTAAAATTTTGTTTGCGAAGAGATTTAGCCATTTTATATCATTAACTTTAGTAATCTACTTTTTGTATGAATGATTCATTGTAACATATATATATATATATATATATATATATATATATATATATATATATATATATATATATATATATATATATATATGTGAAAATTTATCAAAGTTAACTTTTAGAGAAGACAATATTTATAAATAAATGACAATAGGAAAACAGTAATTGCTGACGCGTTTCGTCCAATGTGGACTTTTTCAAAGCAAGAAACGAAATGAATTTAATTAAACAAAGAAAATTAATAAAAACAAAAAACAGAGTGTTCTTAGCAACTGGAATGTAGTGGACGCTATTTTCAGTTAACAATATGAAAATAGCTTCTTCCTACATTGTTTTTATTAATTTTCTTTGTTTAATTAAATTCATTTCGTTTCTTACTTTGAAAAAGTCCACATTGGACGAAACGCGTCAGCAATTACTGTTTTCCTATTGTCATTTATTTATATATATATATATATATATATATATATATATATATATATATATATATATATATATATATATATATATAGGAAAGAACAATGAGATTTATAATTCAGAGTTCTTACCTTTTTTTTTTTATTTTTTAAAAACTCTGCTCGATACAACAGTAGAACGTAATATTTATAATTGTGTTTTTTTTTTATATATTATCATCGCAATACCGAAATTCCCGTGTTTCAAAGCTGAAACTTCAATTTAAATTCAGTCATAAAAATTAAACTTAGAATACAAAGTTCCGTTCAAATATCAAGCGATGCTAAGAATAACTTTTTAGAAATTGATTTACTTAATTTATAAGTCCAGACAAAATTTCAAAAGAATATATAAAATTATAAAAGTATAAAAATACATTTTATAGTAAAAATACCCGCAATACATTATTATATAAAAAAAATTACCAACAATGCATTTTTGAAGCAGAAATATCAACAATAAATTTTATAGTAAAATGGCCAGCAATCCATTTTAGCTGTAATTGAAACCATAAAAATATGTTAAAAATTAAATAACCCATAGAGGTGTTGATATGCCGCTAAACATTGGACGCACCTGGCAAAGATAGGTTTATAGGATTAAGCAGAATATTTTATTTTGGATAAGAAAAAGACCCCAGAAAATCCGTGAACATCTTTCTTTCTTTAATAGTCAGTTGTGCTTAGTTTAAGTTGTAACATATAAATGCAGATAGATAAGATAGCGAGGGCCAGAAAGCATTTGCCGGAGTTCCCAATCAGGTCCCCACCATCGGTCGCGTGGTTAGGAGATAATACGGCCCGGCCTTGGGTGCTAGAAACGAAAAACTCTACTTAGTACCATTAATTTTTTTTCTTATGTAGGTGCTATTTGTAATCAGAAAAAGATTGTTATAATTTAGACATGAAAGAATTGGATCTAGTGTTATCTTTTTTATTCTTAATTCCTGTTCTTTTATTGCTCTCTCGCCTTAATAACATTTTCTTGTTCTCATATTCTCTCACACTCAGTAACCTCTTGTGTCTTAGTGGCTTTATTGCCTTACTTGGGTGATATGATTATTAAAAACTATACCAGAGCGCAATCAATCACTCACTCAATCAATACTTTCACAGAGTCTGAGGCTGACCAAACTCTCCAGTTTGATAAGTCGACCACCTGATGGTATTCTATCTCTTGCTTTAAAGTCTTAACGGATGGTTTGTTACCAGTTGATTATCAGCCGGCAATTTTTCGTTAGAAATAAAAATGGAGTCTTGTCGTATAGCCAGGTTATTTCATTCACCGACTGTAGATCCAATTCGAGGCGGAACAAAAAGACTCTTCGTACTTTTGTCGTTTTTTCTTTTTTTTACAAATCGATCGCACATTTAGTTTCTTCAGCCTCAGTCGCGTCTGAGTCATTGAGTCATGAATTAATCTTTGACACCAAACGCCAATTCACTGATACGCATTTAATATTATTTCTTCTATTCAGCTCAGCAATTTTTATTCATGTCGTATTTGTGTTTGGGACGATCGTACCTTTTATCTTCCATTCGTATTGTGCGGAGAAAACTTGGCTTTTTATCCCGAGTGCTTGGAATTCAATGCAAGACCGGTTTTTTTGTGAATAGGTTTCCTAAGGGTTTTTGACTGGGTAAATATAATTCTGGGGGCGTCAACAGCCGCTCCCCCACTTTCACATTCAAACTCTCTCTCTCTCTCACTCGCTCTCTCTCTCGCTCTCTCTCTCGCTCTCACTCTCGCTCTCGCTCATTCTCTCTCTCGCTCATTCTCTCTCTTTCTAGCTCTGTCGCTCTCGCTCTCTCTCGCTCTTGCTTTCACTTTCTCTCTCACTCTCTCTTGGTCTCGCTCTCTCGCTCGCTCTCACTCACTCTCTCTCTCGCTCTCGCTCTCTCTCTCGCTCTCTCTCTCGTTCTCTCTCTCTCTCGCTCTCACGCTCTCTCTAGCTCTCTCGCTCTCTCTCTCTCGTTCTCTCTCTCTCTCACTCTCTCTCGCTCTCTCGCTCGCTCTCTCTCTCTCGTTCTCTCTCTCGCTCTCACGCTCTCATGCTCTCTCTCGCTCTCTCGTTCTCTCTCTCTCACTCTCTCTCTCTCTCTCGCTCTCTCGCTCTCTCGCTCTCTCTCGCTCGCTCGCTCGCTCTTTGACTGGGTGGCTGGCGTGGCTTAAGAAATCTGAGAAATAAAACGACTGGAATAATCAATGTTCGAATTACTCTTTATAATTACAACTTCTTCTACGCGCCGTGTCCCTTCAGACCGTGAACAATCATGGCTCTCGACAACTTCCTATTCTTTGTAGTTCTAAGTTTGTCCCCTTACTAGAGCTCCTCCTTCTGTCATTCATTTACACAACATGATTAGGTAGCTTAGCCGATGTTTCTCCCCGATCCTCCTGCCCTCAATATGTTCTGTGGGTGTCAAAATCACCAAGCCTTCTTTTCTCATTATGTCTCACAGAAATTGCACCTCTTTCTAATTCTAAATAAAAATGTCTTTTTCATTTTTCTAAAATCGTCCTCGTTGACTATATCCCTCGTCCATGCTATTCTCAGTATCTTTCTGTAGAACCACATTTCTGTCGTTTCCAGTCTTTAATGTCATCGATGAGAAAATTGTCCAGCATTCACTGCCATGTGGGACGTTTGATATTAAATAGGCAAACACTCTTTTCTTTGTTTTTCTGGCTTTTTTTTGTTTCTTAATACTGTCAAAGCTGACAAAGCAAACCTGGAAGCTGTTATTGAAAAGGACCTCCAATCAGGGGTTGACTGGGTCAGGAAATGACTTTCTGCCTGTGATCAGCATGGCTGGTGCTAGACTCGTGGAGAGCAACAAACTGCGACTTCTTGGCCTCACGTTTTCAACTGAGTTGAAGCGGAGCGACTACATGCAATTAATAGCAGCATCTACTGCTAGGAAAGTTCGGTCACTGTATTGTGTCAAAAGATTTTTTCGGTCTGGATTCATCTTGCACATTTACAAATCTACCTGAATACTCTTGCCATATCTGGTCTGGTGCTTCTGCTATTCATCTCGAGGTTCTTAACAAAATCCAAAGAAGAATCTGCAATGTTATCGATCTTGACTTGGCATCTCGACATCAGTTACTTTCTCATCGACGTGACGTGACTTTCCTGTCTTTTCTACAAATATTTCCACGGCAACTACTCTAACAAGCCTTTTTTTGTGTCCCGACTACATGAATTTGAGCGTGCTACTAGGTTGGCGTCTAGGTCCCACCTGTTTACTGTTGAAATAAGTAAATGCAGCCGCCACTTCAACAGTTTATTTTCTTTTACTTCCCGCCTGTGCAACTCCCTTCCGTTTACTTGCTTTCCTGATAAGCACAAATCTTCAAAAATTTAAATGCGACGTCAATCGCCATCTTGAATCCCGTTCATCTTTTGTCCTTTCCTCAATCCTCCCTATTCTCATTCTATTTCACTTTAATTCCCAGTAAGCCTCTGCGTACTAGTGGCACTACCGCCCTGCCTGGGTAAAAATTATTTTAAAATATATATCCAGGGACTATTTACGCAAGGGTCGGCCTTTCTGCCAATAATCAGCGTAGCATCTGTGCGTTCTACCGCGAATCGAAGTGTCGTCCTCGGCCTTCTAACTAGGATCAGTGACCTATCTGTTCAATCTGCCTAGGGTGGAAATGCCTCTCCTCAGCACTTCAACCTTTAAACCGGGGCAATGTGCAGTGATACTTCCAAAGTAGTCTGCCTCGAATCAAAATTTCGCACCGAGCCCTTTGCTTACGATCAGTTTATTATCTGTGCAAGCTGCCTAGGACTGAAAATGTCGTTTCCCAACCCGTGGCTTACAATCCGTCTACTATCTGCGAGCTCTGTTAAAATTATGGCATATATATATGACTACACATTATATATATATATATATATATATAAATGAGAGAATGTAGTAAAATACCACTGTTCATAGAATTTACTTTTAAAAATGTGCTTAATACAAAGTAGACCAATATATTATTATTATTTTTATTATCGTCAGTGATGCCCTGTCTATGTTCCGGTTTATCATGACACGAAAAAATAACTCACCCACCTCCACCCTTAAAGCTTACTTTTCTATTCAGCGCAGATCTGACATTAAATTGGTTAATCAAGACATACCTACAAGTTTAATTTTAATTCTGACCTTACGTTTCCCCCGCTTTAACTTTCAGAAAAGAGGTAACACTGTTTTTAAATTTTCTTAAAAATCATTTAATCACCACTTGCCATCAGCTGAAGAAGTACAATTGACATATTAAAATATGATCATTTTTGTGTAGCGATTTCAACATGCTTTTTATTATAATCTCTTATAATAAAATAATACATATATATTTTAAGACATTTTTAAGTTCATACATTCTTTTTATAGATACAAATATTTAAGTAAATGCTCTGTTTACAATAAACAGTATTAAATAACATTTACCGGCCTGAATGTCCGAGAAATTTTCATAGAAAATATATGTCCTCCGACATGAATCGAACCTGTATCCTATAGGGAACCGTCATATAGCCTGACGTGCCTTAACGGATTGAGCCACAGAGGATCGTTTGGTTAGCAAGGTCGAATTTACTGCTTTTAAACTACAATCTTCCATGAATCTCTCATGTACATTTATATCATAACCTAACGTGAATAATGGCAATGTAATAGTGTCTTAAATAATAATTCTATCCTCCACAATTCCCTCAATTTGAGGTGGTAACATTTTCGGCTGATAAAGCAGAATGTTTTGCTCGTAAATTCTCTTCCAGTTCTAATCTTGATTCATTTGGAGTATCTTTGTCTGACTATCCACTTAGAATTGAGTCTCTGTTGTGACATGCATATAACTGTATCCACGGATCTCCAGGAAGGATGTGGACTTGATGTTATCCCGGTAACAGTCCTTAAGAAATCTGCTCTTGAATAAGATCCTGTTCTCTCTAAACTGTAAAATAAATGCTTTGCTGCTTTTTGCTTTTCTGCTTGTTGTGAAAAAAAACCTCTCCTGTCGTTCGAGTCTTTACAAACTCGGACGAACCATCAGATCTTTCTAATTATCGCCCTATTAGCCTTCTACCACTTTTTGGCAAAGTATTCCAGGCTCTAAATAGTTTGAATTGGTTAATCACCTGAAATCGCAGGGTCTTCTTTCTGGTAAACAATATGGCTTTTGCTTCTCTAGGTCAACTGATGATGTGTTAACGGTTATTGTTCAAAGCTATGTTTGTTGCTTTGGACACATCTGGAAGGCATTTGACAGGGTTTGGCATATTGGTCTTTTTCGCAAGTTGAAAATTTATGTACGAATTTTTGAAGTAATTCAGTCTTTCTTATCGAACAGCGAAATGAAAGTTGTTTTGAATGGCCACTCTTCTAGATCTTTTCCACTAATGCGAGCGTCCCCCAAGGTTCTACCCTTGGACCTACGTTGTTTCTAGATTTTATCAACGACCATCGGTATCTATGCTGGTGACACACGTATTTACTCCTGTTTTAGTATTAAGCCTGATCGCTTCGATAAAGTCAATTTGGCATCTGATCTATAAAATCACCTGCATTCTGTTGTTAACTCGGACAAGGGATGGGTTGTTAATTTTAACGCCTCCAAAACAAAACTGCTTGCTATTAATCCTCTGAGGGGAGTCTTTCTGCTTCCAGAGAGGGACTCATTACGCCCTCTAGGGCTAACGTTTTCCGCTGACAAGAAGTGGAACGATTATTCTGAATCACTTAATAGATCTGCTGATCGAAGAAATCGGGCCACTGTGTCCTGCTAGACAACTTTTCTCGTCAGAAGTTCCCTTATATATTTACAAGTCTACCATTAGTCCATGCTTAGAATATTACTGCCACCCGTGGCCTGTTGCTCTTGTTACAAATTTAGAGACCCTTGATAAAATCCAAAGAATCAGCTGTTGTTGCACTGAATATTTCTATCATAACCTTTGTTGTTCATGATGACGGTAATCTTTGAGTATAGAATCCAGAGGTTGGCAGTGAATATTTCGAAGACAGTAGGGAAGCGTAGTTCAGGTTAGCAGTGGATATCTCGATAAAGTAGCAGAGCGTAGTTCTTTCTTCTGTTCTGGTCATCGTTGGTTCTGACAGGTTCGCATTGGACATTAGGAGAGAGTAACCAAAATGGCCGCCTTTATACAACACGGATTGAATATTTTACGCCTCCTGATTGGTTAATCTTCCTTTCAGGAACTATAAAGTGAGTCCAGTCATTTGGGTTTGCTCACTAGTACATAAAAACACAAAATAATTTAAGATCAGCAATATTATTGGTCCTGATCTGGCATCTAGGTTTCAGTCCGTTTCCAACCGCCGTATCGTAGCTTCCCTCTGCCTTTTCTATAAATACATTCATGGTAAATCTTCTGAGGAACTATCCTCTGTATTATCTAGACTCTATGAATTTAAACACATTACTAGATTGGCGGAAAGATATCATTTTACAGTTGAAATGGCGGGATATAACCGTAAGTTCTATGCTAAAAGTTTCTTCTCTGGCATTTCTCGCTTGTGGAACTCTCTTCCGGCTTCTTGTTTTCCAGTCGACTTTGATCTTCAAAAATTTAAATGCAATGTCAATCGTTATCTTCTGTCCTCTTAAACTCTTTCCTTGTATTGTTATCGCTACTTAGTAATGTTTTTATTATCTTCTTTCACACTCAGTAACCCCCTGTGTGTTAGTGACTCTCTTGCCTTGCTTTGGGTGAAATGATTACAAAAATCACTTTAAACTTTTCTTATTGCGATTATATATATATATATATATATATATATATATATATATATATATATATGATAGAAATTATTAGGAGGATTTGAGATATCAACTAAACTAACGGGCCTCGGTGACGAAGTGGTAGCGAATTAGACTCGATATAGCGCCGCTCGATCCCATTTTCCGTGGTGGAACTCATCCGAGTTTCTCTTTTACCCATAGGACTGTGTCCCCCACGAGCTACGACTACTATCCCCAAGCCGTTTCATCCAGAGCGTTAGAAGCCGGTTCAAGCAAGGATATACAAGTTATAGAAATTATTAGGAGGAGTTGAGATAATTATAATTAAGTAATTCATCGAGTCTAGAAAAGGCCTCAACACCGAGGCCCGTTAGTACAGTTGGTATGACATTTTATTTTTAAACATAGCTGTCAGGGTTTCAATTCTCGGTAGTGGATGCGTACTGCTGATGAGTCCCAAATATAGGACGAAACGGCCGTCCAGTGGTTTCTGCCTTCTGTTGAGGTTTCTTCTAGACTCGATGAATTACTTAATTAATTTACACACACACACACACACAAATATATATATATATATGTGTGTGTGTGTGTGTGTGTATCGACTGTAAATGGATTTACATAGATAATGCGCAGACTGAGATAGATAGATAGATAGATAGATAGATAGATAGATAGATAGATAGAAACAGATAGAAACAGATAGACAGAAAGGAAGAAAAACAGATAGATAGATAGATAGATAGATAGTGAACAGTGAGATAGATAGATAGATAGATAGATAGATAGATAGATAGATAGATAGATGGTGTGTCCCCTTGTAAATATAAATACAATAAGAAAACGGGATTGAAGAAATTGGCTAAAATATTGCTTAATCGATAAAATTATTAATTCGAATTTATTGTAGTTGCCAGGTACCGAGCTCGATCCCTCCATGCCGAATAACCACGTTTCAGCACGTTATTTCTTTTTAGATCAGAAAGCTAATAATAATAATAATAATAAGCTATATATAAATTTAAAAGATCCATAAATATATTGAGCTTTAATCGCTAGGGGCGCATTGATACCCCATTGCAATACTCTATACAAACTACTGCACAAAAAACACCGAATATTAATTTTAGAACGAAAAAGAAAAAATCGAATACGAAATCATAAAACGCTTGAACGAAAAAACATCTTTTGATTTGAAGAAAAGATATCAAATTTGGTTTTGACTGGCCACATTGAACAAGAACAAAGAATTTGTTTGCCGTCAGCTTTTATTTAGTTCGACAATGAAAAATAAAAATAAACATTTCTCTTAAAATGTTGATATACACTACATTCTCTTCTCAGTGAAAACAAAAACTGGGACGGAAAATATTGAAGGAGTGAAGGTCTTTTGATGGATTCAGCTGGGTTGAATTCATAGACACCTTGTCATAATGTCATCCATAACAAGTTCTCTCGCAGATCATCACTTGTGATGTCGACGGGTGTCCTGTGATTGTGATCTTAGAAAATCATAACTGGTTTGAATTCATTTGTTATAAATTATCAACTTTGTCGCCTACTAGTTTCGGAAGGGCGTGAGTTTGTTTCTCACTAGGTGTCTCACTACAGTGTCCTTATGCCAGACTAATATAATAATCAAAGAAGGAGGTTTATTTATAGCCGCTTTTAGGCCGCTGATTTGAAGACTTAGGAAAACATGACTTATCTGGAAAGGACGTTAGAATCATCCAGAACTTATACAAGGAGCAAACCCCGTCTGCATATGGATAGAAAATATGATGAGTAAGGACACAAAAAACAGAAAAAGGCGTACGACAAAGAGGGGTTCTTTCAATCTTAAGAGCGAAGCTAACCTAAGGGAGTTGGGGATCCTACCAGAATTTATTATCGTTCGACGTAAGATTAAGAAAATAAGGTATGCAGATGACACTGTGTTGATGGAAGACACAGAAGGCAAACTACAGGACTTCTTAGATAAGGCAGTAAAGAAACACGTGAAGGAAGGACGAACCATCAATTGAAAGAAGAGAAAATGTATAGTTGCCAGCAATATAAAAAGATCAAGATGCGAATTACAGATTTAGAGGTGGTCAAAATCGCACAACTCGAAAAAATTCGATATCTGGGAAATGTCTTAACAGGGGATGGAAAATATGTTACTGCAATTCGAACACGGATAGGAAAAGCAAAAAATGTTTCCCAAATGCTAAGCGAAATACTAAAAATACAAGAAAATTTATTAGAAAACAAAGAAAAGAAAACTGAACTGAATGCTGGACAATTTCCTTACTGATGAAAAAAATACGTCGTAAATAATTATATAGGCCATACTACAACATGTTTGACACGAAGACTCACACTACACCTTTCTGACCATAGCTCAATTAGATCTCATTTAAATATTCATGGAGACCTACTGGACACTATTCGTAACATATTGTTGATAACACAAATATAATAGCATCATCTACAAGCAAAAAAAAGGCTAAAAATACTGGAAGCCTTATTAGTAAAAACAAAAAACCAACACTCAATAATATCACCTATAAACATGGACACATTATCTTGACTGCGTTTTGAAAATGAAAACATAATATAAATACATACTTATAACAATCTATTTCTTGTTAACATTTTAATATATTTCAACCTTGGAAATGGCTAAATGCATAGCCAAAAGCGATCAGATATAAAGAACAATTGGACAGTTTTTATATAATTTATCATCCCCCTCAAGAAAATTATTAGATCACATGAGAAACTGTATAAAAAACTAAATCAAAGCACCTTGATATGTCAATGAAAGAAATGGGCATGAAGGATTGCTGGCTAAATACACAAATATATATATATATATATATATATATATATATATATATATATATATATATATATATATATATATATATATATATATATATATATATATATATATAAACATGTAGTATTGAATGTTAAAGACAACATAGTCTTGCATATTTTCTTTTGAATTTTCTCATATTCTCTAATGAGACTTTTTATTTGAAAATGGTTTCGAAATATGTATTGTCCATACGATGACCTAGCGCTTTCGTATGGACAATACATATTTCGAAACCATTTTCAAATAAAAAGTCTCATTAGAGAATATGAGAAAATTCAAAAGAAAATATGCAAGACTATGTTGTCTTTAACATTCAATACTACATGTTTAAAAGAAAAGTTGCTGCCAAATTACACACACACACACACACACACACACATATATATATATATATATATATATATATATATATATATATATATATATATACAGGGTGTCCATAAAGTTCGTGTGCACTTTAAAAAATTTATAACTTTATTTGTATTTGCGATAGAAATAATTTGTAAAAAGGATTAAAAAGAAGTAAAATCTTAATTTCTCTAGCGAATGCCCTCTTAGATATAAAATAGGTGTTATTAAGAATTTCCTCACGCGAGCGCACGAGAACTCATCCTCTCGCACGCTTTTCTTTAATGAATTAAAAAAACAAGAAAACAATATATTTATTGAACAAAGTAACTAATAATAACAAAACAAAAGTCATTGAAACAAAGCAAGTTCAGTCACCCATTGATGACAATTCCAGAACAACGTAACTATAAACAATTTTTTCTATCCTCTGCCAGCCGCTATGATGGAGAGAGCATTACCTCGAACCGTCGCCAGTGAGACACGCTGCAAGAGCCACTCCGTTTCGCGAGGCTCGTTCCTTAATCGAGACGCAATCGCGCCAAACCTCCGAAGGAACGCAATCGAACGAGGGCCAATAACCCCTGAAGTCTCCACTGCCACAGGAGTAAAAAAATCTATCAGCTAGAGAAGAATATTTAGCTATTTTTTTTTATCTCTGCGCCTCGGGCGACGAACCCCGGCTCAACCGCGGACCTGATCAAATTACCTGTCGAAAATGTATCCGCACAGATCGCATCCCAAATCAACGACTTACCCATTTTAAAAGGGAAGATGGTAATGCCATCCGGCCGCTTTCCATCACCACGGTCGAGGCCTAGAGGTTCGATTTAGGAAGGGAACCCAGCTGGATCCAAACCTCTTTTGATGATGTCGTTAATTGCTGCATGCCGTGGAAAGCGGCCGGCACTACGACGACAGTAGAGAGGATGCAAACCAAACTCATCGATGGAGGCTCCACATCTGCATCTGTGACGCTCACATAATTTGAGTCCCAGACGGATCGCGACTCCGACCCGAGTTCACTCATCATCTAGAAGGGTAGCGGTAGATGAAGAGGGCACTGCGTTGAGCCAGGCGCCACTACTCGGTTGTGAAGCAGATAGTAGACGGGCGAGGCGATGCTGATCCAGAGAGAGCCTCAAATTAGTAAAATTGGCCTCGCATTTTATTTTATCCCAGCTTTTTTGTTTTGATGTGTTTAGTGGGATAGAAAGTAATTCTTGGGTCCAGACGCTGCAAGCTTGTTCACAGTTAACAATAACACATTTCCAAAAAAACCTATTTCGGAGTACATCTTAACTTTCGTTGTCCTGTTATTACCTGGATGTACAAAAGACATATCTATTTCTATACCTGAGGATGATTGTATGAAAAGTCGAAAGCTTGTAGTAAAAAAAGACCTTATACAACTGGAATTTATAAACAGGGATCATAACATTCATCAACGGGTTCGAAGTTAACGTATTTTATTAAAAATTGTTTGCGAGAGTCATTAACTTCACTATCTGCTTTTTGTATGAATGATCCATGTAATGTAAATTGAACTGCACCACATACTTCATATATATATATATATATATATATATATATATATAAGAGTTCTTTATCATAATTACAAGTATTAACACAAGCTGGGAAGGGCTGGTTCCCTCTCTTCCCGCTTTCCTGAGTCCACCAGTGTATAAGTCCGCTGATGGACTTTATGAGCCGTGGGCCCATCATGGCTGGTCACAATTTCTTGTCCTTTGTATCTCTCAATAAATTTTGTCTTTTTATTATTTCTCCTAAACCTTGTTCTGCCATCCATTTAGTCAAGCTAATTAAGTAGGTTCTACGTTGTTTTTCTCTGTCCCTCTTACCTTCAATCTATCCTGTGAGTATCAGATTTTCCAAGCCCTCTTTCCTCGTTACGTTCCCTAGAAATTTCAGTTGTCCCTTCCTGATGTTAAGTGGCTTTTTTGCTTCCATTTTCTTTAAAATTTCGTCGTTGCTCACATATTCTGTCCATGGTATCCTCGGCACCCTCCCGTAGAACGACATTTCTCTTCTTCGCTTCGAATCTATTCTTCATCTGCGAGGAGATTGTCCAGCATTCACAGGCATATAGAAGGACTGATATAACGTTACAGTTCAAATCACATGGAGGCGTCAAACTGACAGTCACCATGTAGTGTTGATTCCCATGTCCACACACACACTATATATATCAGGGTATAAGGATAAACTGTCATCTAAATGACGCAAAACTGAAAATAACACTAACAACACATTTTTACAGATATATTTACCAAAATTACAAAAAAATATCTTGAAACACGAAAGATTAAATGTATTCAATAAAATCGCCATTAGCTTCAACCACGGCCGCCAAATGACTTCGGAATCTCCTGCAACTTTTCTGGACGGTCTCCTTGTTTAATTTGGTGAATGCTGTCATAATCCTTGCCTTCAGGTCATCTTTGGCGTTAAAAGGAGTTTTGTTGGTCTCTCGCTAAATTGCGCCCTTCACATAATAATCAAGGGGGTTGCAGTCTGGGGAGTTAGGTAGCCAGGGGTGATGAGGACGCAGAAATTGTCTAACAGCTATGACTGAGTTCCCCTGCTTGTGTGTCATGGCATAGAGTCAGGCATAGGGTCTTCCAGCAGCCACCCTCTTGACCCAGGGTAGAACTACCTCCTCAAGGCTTCCGTGTTGAGTCTGGCGCTCTGTGAGAAGATGAATGGAGGCCTAGCGTCGCCATCACTCCAAACACCTTCGTAATCACCATTAGACTCATTCAACCCTTTCTGAATCCTCTGACTGTCCTCAGATTGACACGCAAGCACTCTGGAATGTACGTATTGGCTCTTCCCTGCGCGAATGTCAAGCAGTACCACGTGCCGTTTCCAAATTTCTGGCAGGGTGAATTGCGTCATGGTGCTCTTTTTCTCACAGACGGCGCCCAACTGGCTGCACTGTACTGTGCAGTCGACAAAATCAAAACAAACAACATGCATGTGTGAAATTAAAAATATCAAATGGCGACCATTTATCCATCGCACCTGTATTATATATATATATATATATATATAGATAGATAGATAGATAGATAGATAGATAGATAGATAGATAGATGAGGAAGATAGATAGATATATAGATAGATAGATGAGGAAGATAGATAGATAGATAGATGAGGAAGATAGATAGATAGATAGATAGATAGATAGATAGATGAGGAAAAGACATAGATAGATAGATAGATAGATAGATAGATAGATAGATAGATAGATAGATATGTGTGTGTGTGTGTGTGTGTGTGTGTGTGTGTGTACGTGTGTGTCAGTTAATATTCCCCCATTGTTCATTTTGTAAAAATTTAAATTGCCAATCTATTTATTCGTCTGCGTGCCTTTCCCTGTAACTGATCAAGCATGGTAGCAATTTGAGTGAGCATATTAGCTCCAAAAACACATTACCAACAGGAAATCATTTCAGAATCACATGACATTTACGTCGGATTAACGCACTTCATATGTGCAAATGAAAACCGCATTCTTCTACTTTTTTCCTTTTTTTTTTCATTCTCCACTGAACAGTGTGAGGTTAATCAGTACATTTCAACCGAACAACGCCAACCAAGTTTTTTTTTCTTTAACTTGCAGCTTTTGCAGATGTGACGATGTAAACAAATTGTATTGGGTGCGCAATATAATGATAAATCACACACCCCGATATGATAGGAGATTTTGCACGTGTCAAGGTGCTTGCGTTAATATTTAGCGTGGCTGGGGCGGTGAGACAGAGAGAGAGAGAGAGAGAGATGCAAAAGACGTTTTTAAAATAACATATGTGCAGACGTCATTGTCAAATTTCTGAAAAGGCAAGCTCCTGAATAGTGATTTTCCAAGAGTAGTTTCCATGTGGCACAAGGCCGAAAGAAAGAGGCACTCAGTGAGGATCGAACTCACTACTCATTCGTAATTGTTCTAGTGAGTCAAGCTTGCTAACCATTACAACACATCGAGGTGCCCCGATATGCTCCTGAATATATCAACTTCGTGTCCATGAGACGACTGTTAAAACGTCCTCGACCCAACCCACTTCCCCAAATTCTAAGCAACTAGTCATTTTTTAAGGGTTTCCCAGTTAGCAGAGAACTTTTCAACAATCTCACATATCAAAGATTAACTCTTTTATTCTTCTTCTACGAGAGTGGGCTGGAAAGTTCATAGGCTCACAATGAAGGAATGACACCAGAGCTGTGTAATTTTGCAAGCATTTATTTCAACCTTTCTTATTAATAACTGAATTGTTTACTTCCGGGTAAACCGACATTTGACTGTTCAAAAAACACTTCAAAAGTAACTACGAGCAACTTCTCTTGAAAATGGACGAAATTTGGCCTCATGGTGTTATGTACCTACAAAAAAAAGGGTTTAACCCCCAGGACATTTATTCATACTGCCATGGTTGATACATTAGGGGATGATGGTCCAGGTTTATCAAGCGTACAAAAGTGAACAGCTGAATTTAGGAGTAGAAGGGAGGGTCTTGAAGATGACCCAATGTCTAGACCCCTTTTCATCTGCTCCAAAGAACAAGGTCATTTCAGCTACGGGAAAGGTGATGGCCTCTATTATTTGGGGTTCAAAAGGCACCGTGTTTATTGACTAACTTCAAAAGGGCCACAGCATCAATGGAGAGTGTGATGCCAACTTGGAGAAGCAGTTACGAAAGGCTACCAAGAACAAACGTCCAGGAAAACTATTAGATGAATTTATGGGCCATAATTCAGTGTCGGTGTTATTTATTGGAAGCTTTAGAGGTTTTCATGTAGAGGACTCTCATCCGTTTCTATCTTTTCCAGAAGATTTTGGCGGGATTTTGCTTTTTCTAGTTGCGTGTGCGTTTGTTTGTTTTTTCTTCGAAAAGGATCTTTGGTTTTTGAGGGGTTTTTATTTGAATGTGGGTCTTTGGTTTAGATGGTTCTGATCTTTTTACAATCCAATATAAACTTTCCTAGGTTATTTGACGTGAGGAACATTCCATGGCAATTTATCACTTAACTGCATTGAGATTTAATATAAAGCGTAACACGACGACAGTGATAGTCTAATTTCTCCATTGTATTTGAGGAATTAGACCATTGTATTTGAGATTATAGACATTTACGAGAATCTTGACACTGTTTTTATAATCAAAGACAGAAATCCAATTTGAATTACTATACACAGACAAACTTGCTTTCATACAGTTTCCGATTAAAACACAGGTCCCCATACGATCACTGAAGTTAAGCAAGGTTAAGCCTAGTCAGTACCAAGATTGGTGACCGCTTGGAAATGCCAAATACTGTAAGCTTGCATGTGCGGATAGTGTAATGGATAATGGCTCCAAAATGTGAATCAATTCAATTGGGTTCGTTATAGTCACTTACGTGCAAATACACTTAGAAAAGGTATGAATCCACCTCTTCTCCTCCAGCTATGGGTTAAATAATATGACTTGTATCATTAAATTAACGCCAAAAATAAAATAAAATTGTTTAAATCTAAAAATATTTTCTGATTTTAAATGATCTGCAAAGGGTTGATAAACCATAAAAATGAATGAATCAATCATTGCTTTCATGAAAACTGGATAAGTCGCACACTAAATCGTACCGATGATACGGGGACGTCGAAGATCATGGCGCTTCACAAATTGCAAGATTGGTATAAAATTTAGTATGTGGAACGTAAGTTCAATATTTATAGCTAATGTTGAGAACACATATTTCCTGAGTTTAATTTAGTGAGTTATGGTCTCATAGATATATTGGAAGATTATGTTGCATCAGGCTTTTATGTAGAGATGTTTTATTTGGCTTAAAGCCTACCACCCGAAATTCTGGCTTCACCAAACAAGCTCACTAAGAACAACGTATTCCCTACCCCAGGTATTTTTATAGACGAGCACTGAAATACTTAATAGAGAGCAGCTTTTAATTGAAATGAAAGTTTTTCACTCGAAAAATGTCCGCCCATAAAAACTGTTCAAGTCATTTTTTTCTTTTCATTTTTTTTTTTTTGACTCTTTTGATGCCAGATTGGGAACCAGCCGAAGACACTGGTGGACGGATTGGCAGCCAACCGCGGATATTTTTTTCGAGTTGCAACGTGGGAAGATCCGCGCTTTAACAAATATAGAAATATTAGTGAAGCGGTTTTTGTTATGACCAAAGGTAAGGCCATAGGTAATGCTGTTTTCTGGTTGGCAAGGTCTGGGCGTTTTCACAATCAGATTACACAGTGGGGTCGTGGGTACACGCATATATACACATACACACACGTACGTAGATATACAAACGCACATGCAAAATATCAGATATGAGCATGAGCAGACAGGTGCAAGCACACACGAACGTGTGTATATATATATATATATATATATATATATATATATATATATATATAACGGAAGATGGTCCACGTGCTTCTTATAATATTTACATTTAAATGAACGGATAATGAAATTTGAGGAATAAAAAGACAACAAAATTATAACAATATTGGCAATAAGGTTTCGTTGAAAAAGGACACAGGTGTGTCCGAAAATTCCGACTTCTTTCTCTTCTTGTTTCAATTTAGTAAAATGTTTAATATATAATAAATATCATCAATCTTATTGCCAAGATTGTTATAATTTTCTTAGGTTTTTTATTCTTCAAATTTCATTAACCAGTCTATTATCTCTCTCTCTCTCTCTCTCTCTCTCTCTCTCTCTCTCTCGCTATATATATATATATATATATATATATATATATATATATATATATATATATACAAACTCGTATATATATATATATATATATATATATATATATATATACAAACTCGTATATACGAGACGCGGAAGCGAAAATCGCGTCGCAACTCGTGGCGTCGCACATGACCACGCGAGAGTGAAAACATGAAGTATTAAGTATGGGAAGCCGTTGGTATAAACCAATGGCTTCTGTTATAAATTATAGGCATTTAAGAATATTTGTGTAGATTTCATATTTATTTTGTTCAGGTTAGGTTTTAACTGTTTTATGTATATAGCTTCAAGAATTTTTTGTTTTTGTTTATTGTTTTCATGTTTAAGTATAGTCGTGTTTTCAACAAGGATTTTCCGGAATTGTGTACGCGGTCAGGCATGGTGTTTTAAATGCTTATCAGACAATATGAAAGGAACTATAGACAAAACTTGGCTATATTATTTAATGACCTAAAATTAAAATTAAAAAACAGACACTGGAAACGTGTGGATACATTTGTGGTGACACTATGCACAATAAAAAATGATATGATCTAAACTTAAAATCCAGCCAATTCATACTGCCGAGGTATATGTGAAAAATTTCTGTCTGCTTTGCATTACAAACCTTATGTATACAAGAAAAGAGAAGATGAGAGAGAAGGAAAAAATAGCCAGAAGGTCAGCAAATCGGTAGCGAATTATGCATAGAAAAATAATTCATATTTATCTGTATCTCACTCATTTAAACCGTTATTTAACTCCTCTCTTTAAAACTTCTCTCTGTTAAATTTTAATCCCCACCTTCACCTTTATGCCTTCCTGTTCTTCTTTCTTCTGTTACACCTCTCTCTAAAGCTTTCATACATTTCCCTCTCACACTTGTTTCCCACTCCCACTCCCACACATACACTCTCACTAAAATTTTGTTTCTTTATACCCGGAGTTATATTTTCCAATTTCTTTTTGAATTTGTAGGTCTGATGAATTGGATCGTGATTACGATACCAATGTAATAAATTATAACCATGGAATATTAGTGTTTGAGCCTTTTATATTATATTCTTACTCTGTCCTGGACATTGAGTTCTACCTGGATTCTATCCTCTTGGGAATTTGTTTATATATATATATATATATGTATGTATGTATGTATGTATGTTGACCACTAATATTATCTATCTATCTATATATATATATATATATATATATATATATATATATATATATATATATATATATACACGAGGGTCATTCAATAAATAAGGTGAATTTTTCGGTATAAGGACTTCTAATATAGATAGAAGCTAACTTTTTTTAATTTTTCAACCTAGTCTCCCAGCACTGTCACACACTTTTCCCATCTGTGCAAAAGCTTCCGTATTCCCTCAGCGTAAAAATCTTTCGACTGATGTTTCAGACAGTCGCTCACAACACTTTTGACTTCATCGTCACTTTTAAACTTCGTGCCTCTCGTGAACGCTTTCAAGGGACCCAACAAGTGAAAGTCTGAAGAGGCAAGGTCTGGGCTGTAAGGGGGATGAGGGAGCAGTTCCCAGCCCAGCTCGTAGATGGTCTGCACCGTTTGGGCTGCTGTGTGAGGCCTTGCGTTGTCATGATGCAAGATGACTCCTTCTGACTGATGACCCCTGCGTTTGTCATCCACTGTCACCCTTCTGTCAGACTGAATGAGGTCATTGACTGATTCGATCACCTCAGGAGACCTCACTTCTGTAGGCCTCCCAGGCCTGTCTTCATCCTCAACACTGCTCCGTCCTTCTTTAAACAATTTAGCCCACTTGTAGGCATTTTTTTGCTGAAACATGTGGCACCATACACAGTTGACATTGTCCTATGAATCTCAACTGGTTTGCACCCTTCAGCAACCAAAAACTTGATAACTGACCGCTGTTCAATCCTGGAGCATGCTTCTTGGTCGGCCATCTTTGTTAATCGCCAAAACTCTCAACGTTTTTTATTTATCTGCAAAAGAAATTAAATCCATGTGAAAAAGAAGTAAAACAAAAAAAAATAAAAAAAGAGTAAGCTTCTATCTGTATTAGAAGACCGTATACCGAAAAATTCACCTTATTTATTGAATGACCCTCGTATATATATATATATATATATATATATATATATATATATATATATATATTTGTGTGTGTGTGTGTGTGTGTGTGTGTGTGTGTGTGTGTGTGTGTGTGTGTGTGTGTGTGTTATTCTTTGTCAGGAATATGAGTAATTGTTTCAATATTTTGCAGCTGGTTGTTTTTATGAAAATAAATGGTACGACGTGGGACAAATATTAAGAATAAAATGTGAAGAGAAATGTCGATGCTTAGCGAATGGCAGCTTCAACTGCGAAGAACTTTGCCCAGAAGAAAAGCCGTTGCCAGACATGAACGACCCAAATTTAAAATGTTTCAAAGAATTGACCAAATCCTCGGAATGTTGCTATAAAATCACCTGCATCCCTGTTGATGGTAAGTTGTATAAAAATGCAGATACTGTTAAGTAGATACCTCCAGAGATTCGCTAAAAAATGAATCTACCATGATAAAAAAAATGACCCAAACATAATAAAAATAGTTTTGTCATCAAAATCTTTATTAAGAGGAAAAAGCAACGGATTTTTTTTATTATTAAATTATATTGTTGATACTTTTTAGAACGTTCGAAATTTTGGTTAAAAATCTTGACTTTTTTTACGTCGGCGAAGATTAGTATATGTAATATTTTTGTGCTGAAAAACACATTAATTTGGCAATTCTTGTAAAAATCAAAAGATTGTCGTATTTTAATGAAACATCAGGACTTATTCACAAATGAATGAAATTATTTTAGAAAACTTTCAATTTTAGAAAGTCTTGGTCAAAATATTTTTTACGTCAGTTACTCGCCTCCCCCACAAATGGCCCCCACCCCACTTATTTAATTTTATGAAATTTTGAAAAATTCAATTTTGTCCCACTTATTGTTTATATTAGTTAAAACTTCTTGGAAAATTTAAATCATCAGGTTTTTGGGGGTTTTTTTGTTTTGTTTTGTTTTTTGTAAATCTGGAGCACCGGTTACCTAAAGTCTGCTCTGAATATTTAAATAAAAATGCAATAGATTTAAGACATTATTTAATTAGAAAAACTTTTAATTGCTTTTATGAACAAGATATATTATGGACACTATTGTCTTAAGAAAAAAATTTTTTCGCAGAATAATGAATTTTTACAAGAATTATTTTCATTTTTTAAAAATTTTAATTAGAATAATTTATAAAGTTTTAAATCTTTTAATATTCTGTCTTAATTTGTACCGGTTATATGATATTGTTATTAAGTAAAAACTATATTCACCATTCATCATCTTAAAACTTATTACACCCGCTATATTTTAAAAAGTATCTCGAATCTTTTTGTGTATAAATGTACCTATTTGTGTAAATACGGATGTCCATACATGATATTATCAGAAAATAAGAACGTTAACTATAGTAACTTTAAAGTCAAAGTACTTAGAATTCAATAAGCCATTAGATTACAAAGAAGATTTTCCTAAATTTTTAATATTACTGTGTAGTCAAAAAGTATATTAAAAAGCTGCTCACGTTATATTCAAATAATTTTTGCAGATATATCTACTGTAGAAAAAAAAAAGATAAACTTTCGTCTGTCAGTCAAGCCATCAACATCTTCAGTAGCTATCGCCGTGTTAAAAATGCATTTTTGTGATATTTTAAACTTAAGTAATATTTATTTCAAATCAGATTAACTAAATATTAAATCAGCTAATATTCCTCAAATAAAGTTTCAGAAAAGTATATTTTATTTTTGAAAATTATATTAATAAAGAGAATTATATTGTGGTGATGAATGACTAAAAATGGCGTTAAAATCAGCGATTTTAGCAATTTCAAACCGATGACTCCTTCCAGTTAATTTAAATTATTTTTTGAAATTCAGAAATATTTCGTTTATTGGAAATATTAAATTTAATCTATTAACTAGAAATTAAAACTAAAATGAAAGCTTCAAGAAAGATTTTTAATTTCTAAAAATTGATTTTGATACTTAGGCATCACTTATCTGCGGTGACTCCTACAGTTAAAGAAAGATTCATCAATAGGTTCCTGGGAAAAAACTGGGGTTTTTGTTTATTTTAAAGCCATATTCCTTCAGGACATGTCGATCAAAAGTCTCCACGGATTTCTTTTCTTTATTTGTAAATTGCCATGACTTCTTGGGAAAGATACAGAAGTGTTTTTCCGTTGTCTTTTTCACAGTTTGAAATTTAAAGTTTTCATTCTCTTAGAAGTGTTGCCTTCTAAGACCAGAGAGATCATTCTTCCCGGCGAAAGAGACACATTCATGCCTTTTATAAAGAGCATATGTGCTAAAATGACTGTCACAAGAGAGATCGTAATTTGAACACGGCTTGCCGGGATCTCTTTCCGACATCCATTACACACCCGACAATGAAATGACGTTAGCTATGTCATGATAAATGAAATCATGTTTTATTAAATTGTTCGCATTCTCAGAAGGTCTTTTTGAATATGAGATTTGACATTTATCAGGTCATCCAATAAGTTCTGTCCGAATTTTTAATAAAGAAAACAAGTGACCAAATGTTACATTTAATTACAGATTCAATCAACAATGTATTTTCCCTGATTATCTATGACTTCCTTCCATCTATTAACAAGCTTACTAATTCCATTACTGTAAAATTCTTTTGGCTTTGATTCGAAGAACTCACAAATGTCAGTTTTAACCTCTTCCTATGTTACAAAAGCTGTTTCTTCCAAGTGATTCTGTAAGCTAGGAAACAAATGGTAGTCTGAAGGAGCAAGGTCGGGAGAATAAGGTGGATGAGGAATTTTCTCCCAACCAAGTTCTTCGATCTTTTGTGACGTGATTCTTGTTGTGTGTGGTCGCGCATTGTCTTGATGAAACATCACCCGTTTTCGATTCACTATAGCAGGTGTTTTATTTCCTCAAAGCTTGGTTCAAACGCTCTAATTGCTGACAGTATATTTGAGTAAGAATTCAAAGTGGATTATTCCTTGACAATCCCACCAGATTGAAAGAAGAACCTTTTGCCCATGTAGTTCCCTTCTCGGCTGTGGCTGGGGTCCTTCCCCTTTACCAAGCCACTGTCTACGACGCTTAACATTTCGATAAAAGATCCATTTTTCGTCGCCAGTCAAAAGTCTATACAAAAAAGGTAAAACAAGTTGGCGAGAATGGAAGGAAGAGCAGATGTCAACTCGGGATTTGAGGTTGTTGTCAGACAATACATGAGGCACCCATTTTCCAAGTTTAGGAACTTTTCCAAGTTGTTGAAGATGACGATGAACAGTTGTATGGTTTGAACTGAGAACCACTGCCAATTCATCAACTGATAAAGCAGGATTTTCTTCAAGGGCTGCTTCAAGAAGCTTTTCATCAAACTCAACTGGACGTCCGGTTCGATCTTCATCTTCAAGGTTGAAATCTCCACCTCTGAATTTTGCAAACCATCTTCTGCAAGTTCTTTCATTCACACATTCCTCTCCATAAACTGAGTGAATGTTTCTAGCCGCTTCGGCTGCTGAGTTTCCTTTCTTGAACTCATAAAGTATTATGTGCCTCAAATGATTCTTGGGTACTTCCATGTTAGCAGGGTTTTAATCAAACAAAATTTAATTTTATTGTTCTCTGAAATAAAATTTTGATCAGTTTAAATGCATCTAAACATAAAAATAATGTTCAGCTCCATTAGACACTATAAAATACTCTTTAAATTTCGTTCATTTAATCAAAAAGTTAAAATTCGGACAGAACTTATGGGATGACCTAATACTTTTCCATTTCTTATTATATGAATATATTGTGGGTCGCTATTATGTTTGGGCAAATATTTAGTCAGCATTGCGTTGCGGGAATCAATACTTTGGATAGTAAAGATTATACCGCAGACATTTTGGCGGCTTCAATGTGAGTCCAGGTAAAAAAAATGATCACACAAAACAGTGATTATCAAATAAAGGACAATGTATGTATTAGGAAAAGGAATTACATGTGAAGACAATTATAGAAATACGAAAAAACATTAAAACAAGTTATCATAAGAATGTGCTTGTTTCTCTCTCTCTCTCAATCTGTATGTGTGTGTGTGTGTGTGTGTGTGTGTAACAAGCGTGTGTGATAGACACGTGTGTCTATATGCGTGTGTGAAAGAGCACAAAAGTGAAGAGAAAGAAAACCATTAAAATGAACGAGCTCCAGTGAGCAACACTTTACCCACGGGCGACTACATCTGAAATCAAGAGTTGAAAAGAGCAAAAAGAGGAAGAAAGAGAATATGATTGCCTATTTATAAGCTTAAAGAGCGCCCCCTAGCAAGCGCTTTTGGCAAAACCAAAAATCCACAAATATTTCGGCACGATGGAGGGTTCAATTTATTACTTTAAAACAATAAAAATCAGTACCGTTTCTTACATGTCACTCCATCCCCACCACCCATATAAGACTCGCTCCATCGATAGAATCATCATTAGTCCCAAAAAGTTTCTTGGAAGGAAACGCATTATTTAGGAAGGTTTTTTTTTCCATTTTGTCATTCGTTTACCCACTATCAATCTGGCCCAGAAATGTGTATCTACGACGATCGCTCAAAAAATTCTAAGCCTCGCCCAGAAGGATTTGGTGAAACAAAATAGAATTTCATTATTTTTCAATATAGTCCCCCTTGACACCAATGCACTTGGTCCAACGATGCTTAAGCATTGCAATCTCATCACGGGAAAAGGTTGCATCCTGGTCCTCCAAAAAACTTCTCCACAGTACATATGATCTCATCATTGTTTCCAATTTAATATAATGTAAAATTGAGGGTCGTTACAAAAGTACTAAGTCTCAGCCAGAATGAGTTGAAGAAACAAGATAGTTTTGAATTATTTTTCAATATAGTTCCCCTTGACACCAATGTATTGATCCAACGATACTTAAGTATTGCAATCTCATCACAGGAAAAGGTTGCATCCTGGTCCTCCAAAAAACTTCTCCACAGTACATATGATCTCATCATTGTTTCCAGAATGGCGATCACGCTGGCGGGGGATTTGAGTTTTCAAACAGGCCGAATTCAAATGGCGCTAAGTCTGGTGAGTAATGGGGGGGATAGCAATTCAAAGCCACAGTTGGCTGCTTTAGCTACTGCAACATGAGCAGTGTGAACGGGTGCGTTATGCTGGAGAAGGATCACCCCTGCCCATCATTTTCCCTCTGCGTTTCGACTTGATTGCCTTAATTCTGGAGCATAGCACTGTCCATTAATAATGTTTCCCTTTTCCAGGTAGTCTATCATGATCACGCTTTCAGAATCCCAACAAACAGGAGCTATCACCTTTGCCGACAGACACTGCCTGCTTGAACTTCTTCGGGAGTGGAGAAGCAGACTGTTCCCACTGTTTTCTTTGGATATTTTATTCAGGTTCCAAGTGGTGAACTCAGATTTCATCTTTAATTACTAATCTGTCGTGAAAATTTTCAGGGTCAGCGTGGAAGCGTGTCAGAATGTCTTGGAAATGTTAATCCTTTTCTGCTTCTGCTCTGGTGTCAGTATTCTTGGAACCCATCTTGCAGACAGCTTGCTCATCCCCCAAGATCTCAGTTAAAACAGTATAGACCAAACCAGAACTAATGCCTATGGACTTAGCTATCTGCTGGACAGTAAAATGTCCTCCATCTAAAACTATACAATGAACGGCATCAAATTGTTAATCAGTGGTTGAGATCTTTGGACGGCCTGACCTAGGGCCATCTTCTGGGCTGTCCCTAACCCCTCTTCGATTCCGCAGCCCACTTCATCACAGTTGCATAGGAAGGGGGAGTCCTCAACAAGTATCTGTACCATGACGTCATGGATTTCCTTGTGTATCATACCTCTCTTTTGCAGATACTTTATGACTTCTCAGGTCTTTGTTTTGTCCATTTTTAGATCTGTCTGTGTAGGCGAGGCCTTTTGTATGGGTCTCACCTACACAGAAAATAAGACAGAAATCTAAATTAGTTTTTTAAGCGCTAGTGTGCTGTCACAAAATATTCAGCTATAGATCTTCTTTCTTAGTAAGGCTTAGAACTTTTTGAACGATCTTCGTGGCCTGCGCTTTCATAATTCCGTCATGCCTCACCACACGGCCGACAAATATGCTAAGACATCTTTCTCCGGAAACATAAATATATCCCAATATACTCAGAGGTCATCTAATAAGATGAAGAGAATTCAACCAAACAAATACTAATACATCCATCCTCGCAAATCAATAACATTCTCCCGATAAATTTGATTTTTAACATTTTTAAATGACCCTCGTATTTACCATGTTCAGATACACAGTATCCCATCAAATATCTAGAGAAATATAAAGTGTAGTAAAATGTCTAAATTCTGAAAGTTTATTTATTCAACTATTTTCATGGAATCTTTCTTTCTACATTCGGAATCTTCAAGAAAAGCCCCAAGGTAAAAATTCATGTCACCTTTATAAAAACATACGGATTTTATTCAAAATATGACCAAAGGGAGGTAATACTATGCAAAACATTTTGAATTATTCCCCTTGATTCATACTGCGCATTGAATTGATGTCATATTTTTTATCAACATTTTTTTTGTTGTTTTTTTTCTATTTTTGAAAACTTTTAACTTCGTCTTCCATGAAGCTTAGTGATTTCGCTTTATGAGTTGTACGTAGTGAAAAGTATATGAAACGATAAATAATTTAAATTAGCGGACATTTTTTAGATCTCGTCTTTGTGATACTTTTTTGTTTTTTATCCAAGACTGATTTCACTGTTTAACTCCGAAAACGGGAATTTTCATTCAGTCTCCCCCTGCCTGATATGGACAGCAATATAAGAACACGTGACCCCGATGAATTAAATAAAGGCCGAAGACGCGAGTCAAACTACTAAAATGAGGACACAACTTTGAAAGAATTCGTGAATCATAATGGGAATTTATTCATCTCAGTAATCCGGAAAGAAATTAAGTTTCATTTAGTACAAACACACACACATAAAAAAAAAATGAAGATATGCGTGCGTGCGTGCGTGCGTGCGTGCGTGTGTGTGTGTGTGTGTGTGTGTGTGTGTGTGTGTGAGAGTACAGAGTGAATATTTGATCATTTAATTGTTTTTAAATTATCCGTCAAAGCGTAAATTAGAATGTAAAAAAAACATCTACAAATGGGAGAACTGATTTTGTCTGCCTCTGTAGTGATAGAGAAATAAATAAATAAAAATCTATAACAACAAGGAGAGCAACATTTCACCATCTCTCAAAATAGATGTATATTCAGAATCACCAGGTTTACACAGCCATATTTCGACTAACCAATCAGAAAGCTGTCACAAACAGGATATATAAGACTAATTTATAATATAAGTATAAGTATAATAGAAATGAATAAATATAAATGATATAAATACAAACATGAATATCTCTATCTGCCTGTCTCAATCTGGTCACATCTTCGTGATTTTAAATAAATCGGTTAATTATTGATTAAATTAAGTAACTTCGAATCACATTTCTATGGAGGCTACTTTATTTGGGGGGAGGTTTTTATAAATAGTCTAAATCTTTCTTAACAAGCATATCCAGTCATCGATGAGGAATTGGCTGTAGTTTTATTAATCTTAGTTTACTTTGGCACGAGGCCACATGGATAGGCACCAGTGAGGATCGAACTCACGATTCAGTTTCAACGGTTAAGACTTTTGTATTATTATTGTATTGGAGGGATATTTGAAACCAATGTTTTCATGGTAATTGTTCAGGTGAGCTCTTCGCTATGCTACCAAGACTGTATGAATTTAAGCGCTGTACTAGACTGGCATCGAGATCGTATCAATTTACAGTTGAGCTGGCTAGATGTAACCGTAAATTCTATGCTAACATTTTATTTTCTCGCACTTCTTGCTTGTTATGAAATGATGAAATGAACACATTATGAAATGGACAAAGTCCGACAATTATTTTAAGACATTTTTATGTTTAACATTCTTTTTATAGATACAAATATTTAAGTAAAGGCTCTGTTTTATAATAAACAGTATTAAACAACATTTACCGGCCTGAATGTCCGGGAAATTGTCATAGAAAATATTCATCCTCCGACTGGAATCGAACCTGAATCCTATACGTAACCGTCATATAGCCTGACGTGCTATTAACCGATTGAGCCACAGAGGATCGTTCGATAAGCAAGGTCGAATTTACTGCCTTTAAATCTTCCATGAATCTCTCACGTACATTCATATCTGATCAAAGCGTATCCAAATGTAAACAAATGACGTCACACATTATGAAATAGACAAAGTCCGACAATTATTTTTAAAAGAATGTATAAACAAATATATATATATATATATATATATACATATATATATATATATATATATATATATATATATATATATATATATATATATATATACATATATATATATATATATATATATATATATATATATATATATATAAATTTTATCTCCGGAAACTCTCTTACATATCTAGAAGTCTACCATTCGTTCATACTTAGAATATTGCTTCACATACGGTCCGGTGCCCCTGTTAATTACCTTGATGAGATTCCAAGAAGAATCAGCCATATTATCTATCCCGATCTGGCAGTTCGGCTTCAGTCATTTACCAACCGCCGTGGGGTTGCCTCTTTGTGTCTTTTTTTAAATAAATCCTTTCATGGTAATTGTTCAGGTGAGCTCTTCGCCGTGGTACCAAGACTGTATGAATTTAAGCGCAGTACTAGACTGGCATCGAGATCGTATCAACTTACAGTTGAACTGGCTAGATGTAACCGTAAATTCTATCTGTCTATATTTCTGAGATGAGTTATTATGTACATTATTTACATTATTCGGACTATTGTCCTCATCTTTGTCGCCATATTTATTACAACGTTTCGGCCGTTGTACGCTCCGGCTTTCCTCAGGAGGTTGGAATGTCGAACTGAACTCTTTATTTCGCTCACTGGGGTAGACTGTTCTAGTTCCACGTGCCATGTTTAATGGATGTCAGTTATCAGTTATCTCCTGTTAATTCCCCTCTCCAAATTCTCCACTGCCTTAACCAGGTATTGAACTCAGACTCTTTGGGTCCTGTAACTGGATCTAACCAAAGCCTTTATCCACTGTGCCATGTGTCCTCAAGGACAATGTCACATTAGAAATAGATACATTAATTCTTTATATATATATATGAAAAATTTCTCAGAGTTTACCTGTAGAAAAAGACAATATTTATAAATGTAAAAGACAATGGGAAAACAAAAACGTGACAGTAATTGAGGTAATTTTCAGCTAACAGTATGTAAATAGCGTTCTCTAAATTCAATCCAGTTGCTAAGGACATTTTATTTTTGTTATTATTAGTTACTTTGTTTAATAAATTCATTTCGTTTTTGCCTTGAAAATGTCCACAGTGGACGAAACGCGTCGGCTAATATTACAGTTTTCCTATTGTCTTTTACATATATATATATATATATATATATATATATATATATATATATATATATATATATATCCTGTTAATTTCCCTCTGCTAGGCCACAAAAATCTCCTGAGCCGACCAAGCATAGAAATGAATACAATATGGGAACCAGTAATAAGGAGTGCCAGAGGAAAGAGATAATAACAACAAAAATTGTAAAATGTGCTACGGTAAAAACATACAATGATGACAGCAAAAATTGCAATATGAGCACTGGTAAAAAATGATTGCTGAAGACATTAGGTTTATAATAGCCAGAAATCATACACAAATGGCACAGTGGATAAAGGCGTTAGTTAGATACAGTGACAGGACCCAAAGAGTGTGAGTTCAATATCCGGCTAAGGCAGTGGAGAACTTTCAAAACTTTCTCACACTTCTTACTTGTGGAACTCTCTTCTTGCTCCATGCTTTCCAGTTAACTTTGATATTCAAAAATTTAAATGCAATGTCGCCATCGACTGTCTTTCTGATTACTCTTCTTTTGTTTTCGCTTCTCAGTAATATTTCTGTTTCTTAATTTTTCTACACTCAGTAACCCCTTGTGTCTTAGTGGCTTTACTGCCTTGCATAGGGTGTATTCGAATTTTTTAAAATTCCTTTGACTACAGAAAAGTATTTTTTCTTCATTGCTTAAGTTTATGCATTTGTTGTGTTTTTTACTAATTTTTCACCCAATAAAAGGCTCAAGAGCCATTGGAGGTAGAGGGATACTGATTGAGGTTGTTGCCTGTAAATGAAGGCGGATAGAAGTGCAGTTTAAGAGAATATGTCGGAAATATATTGGTTGATCCTAGACTTGAGGAGGTTAGGATTGTAATAATTAGGGAAGCATCCACTCGGGAGTTTGTTACTTGAAGTTGCGGTTCTTAGGAAGGAGCAGCCGAATGGAACTTTCTTCTTACTAACGGAATGCGAAGGGAGTGAGGATGAGTCTTTCCAATGTATATGGCGCGGATCTTAGCTGTGAAGATCTGAACTGGTGGAACTAAATATTGTAACGCGTCGTAATATTTGACATGGAACTATTTATAGAGTAGTGAAAGGTCTGCGATGTTCTGTCTGTGAGATGGTTGTTAAATCAGTTCAATACATTTTATTTTTTTTATTTTGCGTCGTTGGAAGTAGTTCATTTTCTCATTCGTTTTAATTTCTTTTTTGCAGGTTCTTGTGCTGTGAATGAGAGCCGTGTGGCCGATGGTGAAGTCTTCAACACCAAATGCAGCCAATGTGCATGCAAAGCGGGCAGATTAAATTGCACAAACAAAGAAACGTGTCCCCCCAAACCGCCGGATTTGTTGTGCGAAAATCCAGTCCAAAATGCCACAACGGGATCCTGTTGTCCTCCATGGCATTGTCGTAAGAAGTCATCCTTTCAATTTTCTCGACTACAATACACTGACTTTTATGTTGTAGAGAGAAATTTAAAGGGAAGATGTTTCTTTTCTTTCTTTCTTTCTTTCTTTATTTTCTTTCTTTATTTATTTATTATTATTAATATTTATTATTATTATTATATTATTATTATTATTATAATTATTATTTAATTATTTAATTAATTATTTATTATTATTATTAATTATTTATTTATTATTATTATTATTATTTATTCATTATATTTATTAATATTATTTATTTATTTATCTATTATTATTTTTATCATATTGTCATTGTTATTATTATTATTTATTTAATTATTTATTATTATTTATTTATTTATCTATTATTATTATTTATTATTATTATTTACCTATTATTATTTATTTATTTATTTACTTATTATCATTATTATTATTATTATTATTATTATTATTATTTCATTCAAGTCTTCTGCATCGGAGGTTTCTGCCAAATAAACTCAAATCATTTCTGCTTCAGGAGAATCATTTCTGCTTCAGGAATATCATTTCTGCTTCAGGAGAATCATTTCTGCTAGAAGCCAATGTCCTGAATTTTCTTTTAATCATATCACCCGATGTAAGGCAATAAAGCCACTAAAACACACGGGATTACTGACTGAGAAATAATAAGAGAAAAGCGAAACATTATTAAGGAGCGAGTACAAGACAAAGTAATCAAGAAGATAGTAGATAACGATTGACATTGCATTTAAATTTTTGAAGATCAAAGTTGACTGGAAAGCAAGAAGCTGAAAGAGAGTTCCACAAGCAAGAAGTGTGATAGAAGAAACAGTTAGCATAGAACTTACGGTTATATCTAGCCATTTCAATTGTAAAGTGATGAGACCTTACTACCAATCTAGTACTGCGCTTAAATTCATAAAATTTAAATACCATAAAGGAAGGTGATATTTATTTTATTTTATTCAAAAATGTGGCACAAGGCCAAAAGGGGGATAGGGGAAGGCTGGTCTTCAATCTGTCTTGTCTTAAACTTAGCTCGCCACAATCACTGACCCAAACATACCACAGTATTCCTTACACCAAAACAACATTCTTACTTATCATTCTTACTAGAGCCACCATAATACCTCAGAGTCTCTTATGAAGTCCTAATTAGTCCCCATCTGTACAATTTGTATGTGGGGAAAAAAAAATAAAGTAAAAAATAAAGGGGAAAGTCTATCAAAACAATTACTATGAGAATATTTATAGAAAAGGCAGAGGGAAGCTACATTATGGTGGTGGGAAAGTGACTGAAGCTGAGACGCCAATGTGCATGAAAGGCGGGCAGATTAAATTGCACAAACAAAGAAACGTGTCCCCCCAAATCGTCGTAAGAAGTTATCCTTTCAATTTTCTCTAGTACAATACAGTGACTTTTATGCTGTAGAGAGAAATTTAAAGGGAAGATGTTTTCTTAAGAAGACCTGATGGCGTTTTCTTTTCAAACGCCAACATTCAAATCTGAATCGATAGATAGATAGATAGATTGAGACAGGCAGACAGAGAGCTTAACTCAGACTTTAAGTGGAACACATCTATCCGATCCATTGCTAAAGATGCTGTGAAGATGGTCGCTTCATTCTACTGCTCCAGTAGGAATCTGAAACTCTCCGTGTCACAAGAGACAGATCAGACCAAAAATAGACTATTGCTGCCATATTTGAGCTGGAGTTGCCTTGTTGGTGATGAATAATTTCCACCCTACAATACCTTTCCCATTGATGAACCGTCGCAAGCTTCTCTGTCGCTATTTTCATGGCAAGTGTTCTAACGAGCTAAATACCTTAGTTCCACCAGCCCTGACCTTTGCAGCTGACCTGTCATGTACACAAGTATGAATCATCCTCATTCCCTTTGTATTCCATTAGTAACAAGGAAGTTCCACTCGGACAGCTTCTTCTCAAGAACTCTTTCTTTCTAGAACCGACTCCCAAGAGAATGCTTTTCCGATCAATACACTCTTGACCTCCTCAAGTCTAGGGTTAACTGCTATCTGTCCTATCTCATAAACTGCATTTCTTGCATTCTCTTACACTTATGCATTATGCAGTAACTCTCTACCTAGAGTGGCTGTTGGGCTTTGTGTTGTTTGAATATTAGAATAAAAAACATGACAATGATAATAAACAGAATGCTAGTGATTGCTTTTCATTCGCAATTTGCTTTATTCAGCCTCGAACTATGTTGGAGATTTTGAGCACTTTTAAGTGATTATTGTTCCCAGACCCCTACAGGCAAATAGTGACCCCACCCCCACAAACAAAAATAAAAAATAGGAAAGTATAAAAAATAACACTTTTATATAAAAAAAATTACCAACAATACCTATTAATAGTATAATTACGAACAACCACCATGAAATAAATCTTTCGTGATATCAATCCATGTAATATCCTAAAATTTCTTCAAGAAATCAAACTATATCCCAAAATATAACTTCAAAAAAACTGCAACATAGTCAACAACCAACCGTGCTACTAGGCTGGCATCTCGGCCGCACCTTTTCACTGTCGAAACGACTAAATGTAGCCATCTCTTCTACTCCAACAGCTTCTTCTCTCACACCTCCTGTCCTACCACTTGCTTCCCTGATAGCTATAATCTTCAAATATTCAAATGTAATGTCAATCGGCATCTTCTGATGCCTTGACCTTGATCCCTATCCTTCTCTTTATCCTTTTCCCAAACGTTCCTCTTTACTCTTACTCTCACTCTCTGTAACCCCTTGCGTGCTAGTGGCACCCCCGCCTTCTTTGGGGTGATTTGCTTAAAAACTAAACATATCACTATCTCTAGTAATCATATCCACACAAACATGTATATGTACAAAAGCTGTGTATCATCTACCATGTATTCAGTTGTGAAAGCAGAATAACATATATCATAGTTATGTACAAAACATATGTACAAAAGCTGAGTATCAACTACCATGTATTCAATTCTGAAAGCAGAATAAGATATATCATATTTTTATTATTTCAAAGCTCCAAAGAAAATTAAATTCCGGCATGAAATGACCCATGAGGAGTTGATTTGCCGTTGAACAAATCAATCAATCAATCGAACTGCGTTAATAACAAACGAATATAGAAAAGCAGAGATGTTTGGCTGCGAAATTGTGCTGCGAGTAAAATGTCCGTGCCAAGAAAGAATCCTTCAGTGCCGTCCGATGTGCAAGACAAAAGTTGGACGCACGAGGAGGGAAAATTGTTCCAGTGAAGACGAAAGCCGCAAAGGAAGAGATGGCTGCCGGTTGGCAACTGAACGCACTCTAAACGTTTGCTCTTCCAAAATGCATTTTTCGATCTCGAATATGTCGTCGACATATGTCGTCTGTCTACTAATCTTTTCTCTATGATTATGACACTAGTATAGACATGAAGTCAAATTAGTTGTGACTGATCGACTTATTACATATGCTAAGCACACCTGATAACGACGAATTAGCGGAATGTCTATGTCTACTTCAAAAAGCAGAGTTCATATTTTTTGGGCACATGAACTATAATTAGAAAGACGGAAGGCAGGAAGGAATGAAGGAAAGAAGGAAGGCAGGAAGGAATAAAGGAAGGAATGAAGGAAGGAATGAAGGAAGGAAGGAATGAAGGGAGGAAGGAATGAAGGCAGGAAGGAAGGAATAAAGGAAGGAAGGAATGAAGGAAGGAAGGAAGGAAGGAAGGAAGGAAGGAAGGAAGGAAGGAATAAAGGAAGGAAGGAAGGAAGGAAGGAATAAAGGAAGGAATAAAGGAAGGAAGGAATGAAGGAAGGAAGGAAGGAATGAAGGAAGGAAGGAAGGAATAAAGGAAGGAAGGAAGGAAGGAAGGAATAAAGGAAGGAAGGAAGGAAGGAATAAAGGAAGGAAGGAATGAAGGAAGGAAGGAAGGAATGAAGGAAGGAAGGAAGGAATAAAGGAAGGAAGGAAGGAAGGAATGAAGGAAGGAAGGAAGGAAGGCACTAAATAAGAAAAAAGAGGTGCAAGAAGAAAGAATAGAAGGAATGAAGGAAGGAAGGAAGGAAGGAAGGAAGGAATGAAGGAAGGAATGAAGGAAGGAATGAAGCAAGGAATGAAGGAAGGAATGAAGGAAGGAAAGAAGGAATGAAGGAAGGAAGGAAGGAATGAAGGAAGGAAGGAAGGACGGAAGGAAGAAAGGGAAGAAAGAAAGAAATGATAAGAAACAGAAAGAAATGAAAAAGAAGTGAAAAAGGACACGATAGAAAGAAAAAACTAAAAGAAAGAAAGAAAGAAAAGGCATGAACATCACAAGCAAGAAAGATAGAAAGAAAAGTGAGAACAAAAGAGAAAGGAAGACAGAAAGAAAGAAAAACTTAGAAAACTTTTTAGTTTTCTAAGTAAGAAAGAAGGAAAAAGCCATCAAAACTTTTTAGTTAACTAACCCGCGTGCACTCAACTATATCACGTGCCACACTTCCATACAACCATTACGACCATCAATAC
>OZ038502.1:2135000-2160000 GCA_964036315.1 Acanthosepion esculentum | reverse complement strand
AAGCTGGTAAAAGGTTACAATAATAGGTCACACTATAAACACACACGATGCAGCTTGCAAGATTAACTGACAAATCGACATTTTATGAGCTGACCATGCGTATAAGGAGATTTCAAATTGCATGAAAGCATTAACGTTTATTTGTGATCAGCGAAATGTGTCTGTTTTGTTTCCTTAAAGAAGCAAGGATGTATTTCAGAAGCTGAGTAGAGAGCGATTGGACAGACATGACACTGATGTCTACATTGTCACATCAATCAGATATCATCTTTCGATAAATCTGAAACTTTGCCACACGCACACACACACACACGCAAAACACACACATATAAACACTCATACATAAACACATACATACACGCACATAACACACACACATACATAAACACACATAAACACACATACATACACACACATAAACACACATGCATACGCGCACATAGACACACACATACATACATATAAACACACGCACATACACACACATAAACACACACACATAAACACACACATACATACACACACATAAACACACATACATACACACACATAAACATACACATAAACACACACATACACACACATAAACACACACACATACACACACATAAACGCACATACATACACACACATAAACACACACGCACATACATAAATACACATCAACATGCACACACATAAACACATATACATACGCACACATAAACACACACATACATACATGCGCATAAACACACGCACACACACACATAAACACACACACATAAACACACACATACATACACACACATAAACACACACGCATACATACACATAGACACACACACATAAACACACACATAAACACACACACATAAAACACACATAAACCCACACATGCATACATATACATCAACACACACACATACACACGCATAAACACACACACATACATACAACATAAACACACATACGTACACACACATAAACCCACACATGCATACATACACATCAACACACACACATAGACACACATAAACACACACACATAAACACACACATAAACACACAGATACATACACAGATACATACACACATATAAACACACACATAAACACACAGATACATACACAGATACATACACACATATAAACACACACATATATACACACACATAAACACACATACATATACATACATAAAAACACACACACATACACATAAACACACACACACCTTATACCTTTCGGATCAAAGTTCGATAATGACTCATTTAAATCAACACAAAATCATACGATTGGTTGCTTGATTTTGTTTAGAGGCATATCAACCTAAGTAAATATATAAGTGGACATTGAAGTCAACACCCAGTTGTAACAGTCAGTTTCATGCTTAAACGCAATCTTCAGACCATGTGTGTTGCCTTTTGGCTCGATTATTTATATATGCTGGTTACTGGTGTATTATGGGTAAGTCTTATAATGGATATTTGGGTGGGCAATAACGAGTATGCTTCGAATTCTTCTTGGATCTATTGATTAGAAATAATTCTCTATCCTACCAAGTAAATTTGAATCGCAAATCTTTCTCCGGCTCTCGCAGCATTCGAATCTGCTAACGTAGACGATGTAATTTCTAAAGCTGATCGGTAAAAGCACGTTGGATCCAACGACGGTTACTCCTGCCAAGGGGAACGAAAGTTCGAGTCTTGCCGGGGAGCGCCCATTTCCTCGAATATTCAGGTCAGTAGACGAAAGTAAATACATATACGGTTTAATAAATAAACGGAGCGTCTACTCAAATACAGGTATCCACTAAAAATAACGTTTCAAGTGATGAAATCTGTAAGTTTTAAAAAATCCCATAGTTCTTTAGGAATTGCTTTGTTTACGTTCGGATATGAAACTGAGCAAATGTGAACGTTTCGAGAATGTAAGAAGGAGTTGCTTTTATAAGGGACTTTCTCTTGTGGTGAAAGATATTCTATTTAATTTACAATAATAGCTTACACTGTTTTGAGTCTTATATAGTATTTTGCTATTATCTACTAATATTCGTCTAATGTTAGTACAATTGTATTTTGGTTGTTTGTAATGAGATGATCAATGATGATCCTTGTTTTTTTTATAATTATAAACTGTATTAGGTCTTCCTTAAATATGCAAGTACTTTCGACGGTTTCCCCGCCATCATCAGGCATGAAAAAAACTTTCTTTTTTGTAAAATTGAGGTAAAATTCATAATTATAGCATCCGAAACGATAAAACAAGGATCATAACATTCATCGAGTGGTTAGTGGGTTAATGCATCTTTAAAATTTTGTTAGCGAAGGGATTTCGCCATTTTATATCATTCACTTTAGTAATTTACTTTTTGCATGAATGATTCATTGTAACACACACACACACACACACACACACACACACACACACACATATATATATATATATATATATATATATATATATATATATATATATATTGACCACTAATATTATAAATTTATATATATATATATATATATATATATATATATATATATATATGTCTGTGTGTGTATGTGTTACGTGATATTCCACTGATAATTATTCTCGTTGTATTTTTTAAAGAATTTTATCCATGTTTTTCTGTCTACAGTTAGCCTCAACGCTATTCAAAATCTAACAGCCAAAGTCAAAGGGTCGAATTCAATGTTGCTTACTTTTCGACTTCCCCCCAACGGACATCTTCTAAATTATACAAACGGCTATGACGTTCAATACAGACGACAATCGAAGGCTTCCCAAGCGGGCTGGACGACGACGCAATCAATGACCTTGAAAGAAAAACCAGATCCAAAGTCGTTGACAACCGTCGATGTTAATGACTTGGAAGCCAATGTGACATATCTATACCGAGTACGAATCCATTTGGATTGGGAAAAGGCTAAGCTGTTATTTGGAGAAGTCGGAGAAGGGACAACGGCACTGGGACCAGAGGAGAGAATGGCGGTGACATCGGACCTCACAGAATCTATTCCACTCGCAGAGACCAACGTTCCTCCAGAAAGCATAATTCCATTTTCGGCTGTTGTCTCAGCCAAAACATCTTTTCAAGGTAAGCATACTTATTTAATAAGCGAGGATTATTTATGGCACAAGACCATAAGTATGTAAGCATGAACTCGTCAATCATTACACCAAGACGAAGACCCCTTATTCAAGGTAAGTATATATATATATATATATATATATATATATATATATATATATATATATATCCAAGTATAGGATTGGTGTATACGGAATACATTCCAATAACAAAAAAATACTATTCTTAAAAGAGTGCTTAATGCAGAGCAGATGAAATATAATTATTTATACGAAAATTATAACATAAATATGCTATAAAATCACTACAAAAATAGCCATTTTGTTTCAACACTTCTGGTGTCTTAACAAGTGATGGTGTTGAATGTAGAATAAAGAGTTTTAAAAGGTTCAAATCAACCAAACACCTCTTGATAGGGGAAACGCTGTTACATAAGCTGCAATGACCAATCAAAATTCAAGTATATGAGAATTCAAAAAACTTGACAACGAACTTTGGTTATAATAATTAATGCCTTAATGTTAGGGTTAGACTAAAATAGAAATCATTCTAACTAATTAATATTAAATTTTACTATAAAATTGACAGTTTTGATGTCCAGCTCTGTCAACATGGCGAGCATCGAAATTGTCTTCACATCCCGACTGCATTCTGCAAACTGGTCATCTGGGACAAGCTGTGTTTAGTAAGGTGTGTTCAAAGAGCTTTTAAGTCCGTCTCCTTCAATCTGGAATAACAAAAGTTGGCGGGTCAGCTTATTAGATGTTTAGTAATATTATACTAAAATTACAATAATCTAGAACACTTATGACTGCCTCTCCCCCAAAAGTCTCAAATCTTATGGAATACACTTCGTACATACATACATTTCCATTAAAAACTCTAATATCAAAACAAACACTTTTTGGAGAATTCTCAGTTCTTGCGAATTTTAAATCTGCATCCTCATAAAATAAATTATCAGAACTCATTTCACAAAGTTTTTAATCATATCAAATGAAAATGTAACCGTTTCTTTGAATATAATTACCGTTCGAGCTGGCGTTCGAGTACTACTTCGGGTTTCTAGAATAACCGATTGTTTTAATGAAGAGAGAAGGGATGATTAATTTCTCACCTTCTAAAGAAGAAAGAATTGGCAAAAAGAAACAGCCAATCTATTCTATTTGATTAAAGATTGATTTTCGATATTTAAAATTACAGTGGAAGAAATTTCATTAATTCGTTCCTGAAAGCCTTTTTGCAACACGAAATGTCGTAAATCGAAATTATTTTCTCCATAGGAATCAATGTAAAATTGATTAATCCGTTCTTTGACATCCACCCCCAGACGACTGCTTATTTAAACTTTTACAGCAGTATACAACCTATGAAAATTGTTAAATCTAAGACTAAAAGTGATGAACGCAATACTAAACAGATAAACTATAGACGAAAACTTAATTTAATTTTATCATAGCTGTTCAGAGGAGGGTCGATAGCGGAAATGGAGATTCGTAATCAAAGGGAAAGGTAGATATGTTATTGTTTGGAAGGAGATTTCGTTTCCATAAAAAAACATCAGGTAACTGTCTTTCTGGGCTTGCTTCTATTTTGTCACCGTTCAAGAGTCGAGACGTTTTTGTTCGTGAACCGATTTGTTCGTAAGCCGATTTGTTCGTGAACCGATTTGTTCGTAAACCGATTTGTTCGTGAACCGATTTGTTCGTGAACCGATTTGTTCGTGAACCGAGGTTTCACAATAACTCCAGTCTTTCCTACTAAGCTGAAGGATTTGAAAAACAGCACCAACATTATTTGTTCATTACATGAACAGATTAAAAAATAATACGGTTTTTGCCAACATTCAATAAATGTCTACAGATATTACTATTTGGGTTGTGGAAAGGTAATTTGAATTGTTTGTAAAATAAAAAAAAACATTTTGGAATACAGGTAGTCATTCACTTCTGTGAACGTAGAAAGATAAAAGGTAGAATACGAGGGGTGCTGAAAAATATTTGGTCTACCCGACTTCTCAAAATCGGTATTTTGATTACCCAGCATTAAATTACTGATTTTCGAAAAAGAGTCGGGCCGGGAACGTTTTACAACACCCACCTCATACATGCGTGGGTCTGTGTGCGAGAAATAATAGCAGAAGATAGGAGGTATATGAGAAAAGAAAAGTCAAAAAAAGACAGGCAAACAAACAAAATTGTGAAGGGAAGGAGAAAAGAAGTTGTAAAGGGAAGGTGAAAGAAAGAAAGAAAGAAAGAAAGAAAGAAAGAAAGAAAGAAAGAAAGAAAACAAAAAATTCTGAAGGGAAGGCGAAAAAATAGAGAAAGAAAGAAACAAACAAAAAAACAAACAATCAAACAAACAAATAAAATTGTGAAGGGAAGGAGAAAGGAAGTTGTAAAGGGAAGGTGAAAAAAAGAAAGAAACAAACAAACAAACAAAAAACAATCAAACAAACAAACAAAGTTGTGACGGGGAAGAGAAAGAAAGTTGAAAAGGGAAGAAAGAAAGAAAGAAAGGAAGAATAAAGAACGAACGAAAGAAAGAAAGAAAGAAAGAAAGAAAGAAAGAAAGAAAGAAAGCATCAAACAAAAAATTGTGAAGGGAAGGAGAAAGAAAGTTGTAAAGGGAAGGTGAAAGAAAGAAAGAAAGAAAGAAAGAAAGAAAGAAAGAAAGAAAGAAAGAAAGAAAGAAAACAAACAAAAAAATTGTGAAGGGAAGTTGAGAAAAAGAGAGAAAGAAAGAAACAAACAAACAAACAAACAAAATTGTAAAGGGAAGGAGAAAGGAACTTGTAAACGGAAGGTGAAAGAAAGAAAGAAAAAAGAAAGAAAGCATAAACGAAAGCAAGAAAGAAAGAAAGAAAGAAACACGCAAACATACACCCACACAAACAACCAAACAATAATTGTGAAGGGAAGAAAAACAAAGAAAGAAACAAAAAAAACGAATTTTTTAATGGAAATTGAAAGAAACAAATTTGTGAAGTGAGGAGAAAAAAAGAAAGAAACAATAAATAAAACGGTAGAAATGCTCAGAAGAAAACAAGGTTTAAAACAGCAAATGAAAACACGAAAGAGAGAAAGAGAGAAAGAAGAAAAAGAAAGAAAATGAAAAATCCGACCTGAAAAAAAAAGAATTCATAAATACTGGAAGAGAGGAAAGAAGAAATATTTCAAACTGAAGAATATATTGAAGGAAATCATGAGAGAAAGAAAAGAAAAAAAAAAAGATCGTGACGATTAAACGGGCCAATTCCTTTTCCAACCGCCCACCCGTCTTCTTCTCCCCAGATGCAAAGAAAGAAAGGTCAGTAATCAAGAATGCTGGCTAAACAGATAGGAAAAGCCGTAGAAGGAAAACGAAACTGAGGGTTGGGATTAGAGAAAATTAAAATTTTTTTTTAAAATGAAGCAATAACAGACCCTGGCGAGCGCAGACAAACGTTGTGCCCCGTGAGTGCCCTCACTGACGAACATCTTACGATAATAAGCTTATTTTGTCACCAGATGTCACCAAATGTCAGTCCAGACGCGTTCGCAGTTATCATTGATAACCTAGTAAATTAATGGATCTTGAAATACGAACCAAAAAAAAAAAATGTTGAAATCTCTTCAACTTTTTTTTTTTTTTTTTTTAAAATAAAATAAAATGAAGCCAAGATTCTCGATGCGATCTTTTGGAAATTTGTTTCTGTTAAACAAGAAAACAACCTGAAACCACCACGACGCTGACAGTCAAGTATATGTTCTTCTGAATTCCTCGTTCATGTTATAACGTCTTAGTCCATCAATGCAGCCCTTGTCAGCCTACCAAGAGCCACTTTACAGGCTTTGTTATCCATACTGGTCATCTTCACAAGTTGAAAGATTTTACTGGGCGTTTTTTTTTATTCGCTCTGTCTTATCAAATCGCGAAATGTAAATTGCTTGAACGGCCATTATTCTAGATCTTTGTACATTAATGCGGATGTTTCTCCTTAGACCTAGTGTGGTTCCTAATTTTCATCAACGATCATCCCGATGTCATCAGTTCTTAATTCTGTATCTATGCTGAGCCAACTATTTACTCGTCTTGAGTCTGACAGGTTCGGTAAGGTTCAGTCGGCAGCTGATGTAAAAAAATGACCTTCAATCGGTTGTTAACTGGGGCAAGAAATGGCTTGTTAATTGCTAGATGTAACCTGTTCTATGCTAAAAGTTTCTTCTCCACCACTTCCCGTTTGAGAAACTCTCTTCCGGCTTCTTGCGTTCCAGTCAAAATTGATCTTCAAAAATTTAAATGCAATGTCAATCGTCATCTGTCTCCTTAGTTCCTGCTATTTTATTGCCATCGCTCCTTAATAATGTTTTCTTCTCAGATTGTTTCGCAATTGTGTATTAGTGGCTTTATCCCCTTGTTTCGCAATTGTGTATTAGTGGCTTTATCCCCTTGTTTCGCAATTGTGTATTAGTCGCTTTATCCCCTTGTTTCGCAATTGTGTATTAGTGGCTTTATACCCTTGTTTCGCAATTGTGTATTAGTGGCTTTATCCCCTTGTTTTGCAATTGTGTATTAGTAGCATTATTCCACTGCTTGGAAATAATTGAAAAATAAAACACTATCATTCTCGTTGTCACTTGATTCCAATAAATAAAAAAAAACTTCTGAAGATAAATAAATACATGATGAGATTCATTGACTCCATCAATGCTACCAGAACAATAGAAACAAATGCTGCTCTATTAATTGTCAGTTATGTCAACTAAAACTGCATTAATAATCTGTCTGTCATTATGAAACACGGTCATATCGCCAGTCATATTAGCATTGTTTTGTTGCTAATGATTTAATACATATGAGAAACAAGTGAACAAATTAGTTTTGGTATTTTTTTTTCAAATCTATAGCCAGAAATTGTTTTTTATTATTAAAAAATCTATTTTTGTTTTTTTTTCTATAAAAATGTATTTTTATATTTTCATAGTGCTTTGACCCCAGTTTGGGAGTTTACTATTTGCCCATAGCGGGGACCCTAACAGGCGCTACCATCCCTGGTCAGGGTGAACCTGGGAACAACAGCAATTAAGAGGTGGATCCACGCTCCTCAAAACCTCCCGATCAGAAACGTTGCAGCTGAATGTAGTTTATCGTCCTACACAGGGCGGGCAAGAGAGGTGTGGCTCTACAGAAAGATGCTGAGAATACCATGAACTGTCTGCCTAAGGTACTCGTTTGTTTTAAGGATAATAGGAACAAAAAGGACAACTGTATATAAAATCAGAAAGGGACCCTTAAAATTTGCGGAAAACATAATGAGGAAAGAGGGCTTAAAGAATTTGACACTCGCACGACATACTGAAAGCCAGAGGGACGGAGGAAAGTAGCCTGCAGCCTATCTAACGAGTTAGTGGAAATGGACGACAGAACAAGGACAGGGAGGGATAGTTAATAAAGTCATAGCTTAGAGCTACAAAGAATAGGACGTTGTGGAGAGCCATAATAAACCTACCTCACTAGATTGTGTAAATGGGAGGCGTAACAGGAAACGGGAGGGACAGAAAAAATAAACGTTGCTGAGAGCTATTAAGGGTAAGAAGTTGTAGAGAATAATAATAATAATAATAATAATAATAATAATAATAATAATAATAATAATTAATAATAATAATAATAATAATAATAATTACATATAACAGTTTTGTTGTTGTTTGAATGTTTAGCGGCATATCAACTCCTTATGCGTCATTTAATGCCGCCATTTTATTCATTTCATTTAAAAATGTACTGCTGGTAAATATCTTTTTATATTTTTTGCAAAAATATATTGCTGTTAATTTTTTAAGTCTGAAAATGTATTGCTGGTATTTTTACGATACCCCCCGGTGTTCTGACCTCAGTTTGGCGTTTAACTATTTGCCCATAGCTGGGACCCTTACAGGTGCTGGTACGCACGGTCGGTGTGGGCATGGGAACAATAGCAATTAATAGGTGGTTCCATACTCCTCAAAACCTCCTGATCAGAAGCCCTGTTGCCGGATGTAGTTAATCGTCATACACAGGACAAGAGATATAACAGTAATACATCCTCTATAGTGTTTGGGGAGACTAAAACTATTCAAGATCGATTATGCTTGTGGATTCCAGTGATTTCTATCAACATGTCAAACATGCGGCCCGCGGCTTGCATCCATCACTTTACAAACACACATGAGGTCCGCGGCTTGGATCCGGCCCTTTACAAGCAGACACGCGGCCCGCGGCTTCTATCCAGCCATTTACAAGCGCACATGCGGCCCGCGGCTTGTATCCGGCCCTTTACAAGCACACATGCGAACCGCGGCTTGTATCCAGCCTTTACAAAGACACATGCGGCCCGGGGCTGGTATCCAGGCCTGTACAAGCACACATGCGGCGCGCGGCTTGTATCCAGCCCTTTACAAGCACACATGCGGCCTGCGGCTTGTATCCAGCCCTTTACGAGCAAACATGCGACTCGCGGCTTGTATCCAGCCCTTTACAAGCACATATGCGGCCCGCTGCTTGTATCACACCATTTACAAGCACACATGCGGTCCGCGGTTTGTATTCGGCCATTTACAAGAACACATGCAGCCCGCGGCTTGTATCCACCTTTTATGAGCACACTTGCGACCCGCGGCTTGTATCAGGCCCTTTACAAGCACACATGCGGCTCGCGTTTTGTACCTAGCCTTTACAAGCACACATGTGGCCCGCGACTTGTATCCAGCCCTTTACAGGCACACATTCCGCACGCGGCTGGTATCCAGGCCTGTACAAGCACACATGCGGCCCGCGGCTTGTATCCGGCCTTTACAAGCACACATTCGGCCCGCGGCTTGTAACAGGCCCTTTACAAGAACACATGCGGCGCGCGGCTTGTATCCGGCCATTTAAAAGCACATATGCAGCCCGCGGTTTGTATCCAGACATTTACAAACACACATGCGGTCCGCTGACAAGGACAAATGCGGCCCGCGGCTGGTACCCAGCACTTTACAAGCACACATGCGGCCTGCGGCTTGTATCCGACAAATTACAAGCACTCATGCAGCCGCGTCTTGTATCCAGCCCTTTACAAGCACACACGCGGCGCGCGGCTTGTAACCGGCCCTTTACAAGCACACATACGGCCCGCTGCATGTATCAGACCATTGACATGCACACATGCGTCCAGCGGCTTGTATCCAGCACTTTACAAGCACTCATGCTGCCTGCGGCTTGAATCCTTCACAAGCACACCTGTTGCCGGCAGCTTGTATCAGGCCCTTTACATGCACACATGCCGCCCACGGCTGGTAACCAGGCCTGTACAAGCACACCTGCGGTCCGCGGCTTGTATCCGGCCTTTACAAGCACACATGGGGCCTGCGGCTTGTATCCGGCCATTTACAATCACATATGCGGTCCGCCGCTTGTATCCAGCCCTTTACAAGCACACATGCAGCCCGCGGCTTGTATCAAGCCCGTTACAAGCACACCTGCGGCCCCTGGCTTGTATGAGACCCTTTCAAAGCACACATGCGGACCGCGGTTTGTATCAGGCCCTTTACAAGCACACATGCGGCCCGCGTCTTGTATCAGGCCCTTTACAAGCACACATGCGGCCCGCGTCTTGTATCAGGCCCTTTACCAGCACACATGTGGCCCGTTCGTTTTATGCAGCTCTTTACAAGCACACATGCGGCCCACGGCTTGTATCCGGCCCTTTACAAGCTCACATGCGGCCCGCGGCTTGTATCCAGCCCTTTACAAGCATACATGCGGCCCTCTGCTTGTATCCATCCCTTTACAAGCACACCTGCGGCCCGCTGCTTGTATCCAGCCCTTTACAGGCACACATGCGGCCGTCGGCTTGTATCAGGCCCTTTAAAAACACACATGCAGTCAGCACAAAGAATACTAATTTGGTCATTTAACGTCCACAATTGCAGTTTTTATAAATTAGAAATTACAGTATTTAAGAAAATATATCACTTGTTTGTTACATTTTGATTTATTTTAATAAAATACCAAATAAGAATATTCTTAGCGGCCGAGGAAGATTCGCGGGAACAAATTCTCTTTAGTAGCCATGACACCAACCATCGTACAAAGAAAACAATATGGCAGCTCATAAACGGTTGTAAACAAAACTTTCTTTCAAAATTTCGAAAGTTTTTGCTTTTAAAAATGAAATGCCAGCCAAAAAGTTTTCGAGGCATTATCAAAATTATTTTATTTCTTTTTACTGTTAGCTGTAGTTGAAATGTACTTGTCATACCTTCTGAAAAGTTTAAAAACTTCAGAATATTTGCCACAAAGATTATGGAAATGTTTGATTCTACCTATGTGTGTGAGAAATTAGTTTCCTTCATGAAACCAACAAAATCTTCTCAGAGCAAATTCAGAACTGCACAGACATTTCAGCCAGACATACCAAAGATTGTCAGCAAAATAAGGTGTCAAGCTTACGACAAAAATCTTGCTTTGTTTTGATTTACGTCTTATCAACCTCAATGGGTCATTTAATGACGATAACTTTTTTTTCCAGAAATAATTTTGTTTTGTCAAAAATCTATTTCTGGTAATATTTTTTCCTCAAAAATGTATAGCTGGTAATATTATTTTAAAAAATGTATTGCTGGTAATATTTTTTTCCCAAAACGTAAATAGTTTTTTTTTCTTCCAAAAATTATTTCTGGTAATAATTTTTTACAAAGTATTTCTGGTATTAAAACCTATTTTTACACTTTCAAAATGCTTTTTACCTTAGTTTCGGGGTTCAATATTTGCCCATAGCTGGAACCCTAACAGGTGCTACCACCCCGGGTCAGGGTGGACCTGGGAACACCAGCAATTAAGAGGTGATTCCATGCTCCTCAAAACCTCCTGACCAGTGGCCTTGCTGTCGGACGTAGTTTATCTTCATACCCAGGACGCGGATGTAGTTTATCGTCATACCCAGGACGCGGATGTAGTTTATCGTCATACCCGGGACGCGGATGTAGTTTATCGTCATACCCAGGACGGTCTAAAACTGAATAGTGGCAAATAAATGTTTAGTTATGAATTGTAATTTTTATGCAATATATTTGTTGCGGTTGTCATGTCTGTGTTTTTGTTTAAAATTTTAATTATTTTATCAAACTATTTCATTACTTTGCATAAATGAATCCTGCTCAAAAAATTATTTGCACCTTTTCTCTGTTTCTAAATGTAAGTAACAAAAATATTCCACAATAAATGTTATTAAATGACTCCATTTAGTTTTAATGTGCACAACTGGTTGTCGTGTGTGGCCCTCATGACAACACATATGTGACCATGTGGGCCTCAAGGACCCTCAGTTTGATATGCCTGATTTATATGACTGATATATTTGTAGATATATTTCAAAGAGTCCACAGAACGTAGTCTTTCTCTGATTTGTCTATAAAGAGAATCCTAAGAGATAATAACATAAAGAATTGAATACAGCATCAATATTTACGTGTTGTTCTCCATACTGAAGAATGTTTTATCCGAGCCAAAGTAAAACGTGTGGTTAATGAAGGAAGCTGTATTGTCGATATGCTTATAATAATCTAGGCTGAGAAGTCACATTCGGAATTATGTACAATCAAGATTGAATAGGACTTGTTTTGTGCCTTTGACTGTAAGCAATGTTCAGTATGAGTGAACACTTTTTACCACTCATCAGTATGACAGATGATAGCTTCTAAGAGAAGATCTCATTTCACATCCTCAGATTAAAGATTTCCGCCGACATGAAGTGGAAATATTGAATCAGTTACTAAGTCTGCTGCTAGGACCCTATGTCGTGCTAGACGATTTTCCCCGCCAGAATTTATCCTATATGTTTATAAGTCTACTATTTGTCCTTGCTTTGAATATTGTTACCACACCTGGTCTGGTACTCTTGCTGCATATTTACGCATTCTTGATAAAATCCACAGAAGAATCTGCAATGTTATTGTTCCTGACCTGGCATCTCGGTTTCAGTCCCTTTCTCATCGTCGTAATGTAGCTGTCGTAATGGCTTTTCTATAAACACTTTCGTGGTAATTGTTCTGATGAACTTTTCTCTATGGTACCTAGAATTTATGAATTTAAGAGCAGTAGTAGACTGGTGTTAAGGTCTCATTGTTTTACATTTGAAATGTCTAGATATAACTGTAACTTCTATGCTAACAGTTTATTCTATCACACTTCTCGCATGTGGAACTCTCTTACAGTTTCTTGCTTCCCAGTCAACTTTGATCTTCAAAAATTTAAATGCAATGTCAATCGTTATCTTCTGTCTTCTTAATTCCATTTCTTTGATTGTTCTCTCTCTCTCGTGATTCTTTTTCATATTCTCGAACAAACTTAGCAGCTTTTTTGCCTTGCTTGGAGTGAAATTATTAAAAAAAATCTGGTCTCCTGCATTATGGAAAGTTATATAATAAAATTCTGGGAAACACAGGACAAGCAAATATCTAAAATAAATTTCATTGACACAAGTGTAAAAGAACTTTTAAAGGCCTTTCTTGTTTAAAGACTTATGTGTTGGCGACGTCAATGGATGCGTAGTTAGGGTCAGAGATTGTTATTTTCGTAATTTTCTATTCCAATCGAATTAGATAGTTTCACCTGTCGTCCGGTTCACACTCCTCCCTTGTTTTTTTGTTTAGGATTGTCGTTTCCGGTTCCTTCTAAAGTCTTTTCATTCTCCTTCACCCCCTTAATAACCCGTTGCGTTTTGGTGGCATTATCGCCTTGTATGGGGTGAGTTGATTAGAAAAATAAAATTAAATTAAAATAATCTAATGGAATCCTTATTTTAATGTCCCTGGTTTTGTTTCTTTGTTCAGTTAATAAATTTGTAGACAATCCGAAAAATCATTTTTAAGGACCCATAGCGTCTAAACTATTTGTAACAAAAGTAAACTAAAGCCACAAATATTCTATTTGCGTAGAAAATTATAGAGGTGAGTGGTAAGTTTCAATTTGTTTTCTTAAGTATCGAATTTATAAGGCGCCAACATTGACAACAAAACAATGACTATACCGTGACAAGTTGTCTTAGAAAAGTATGCTTTAACTATTCACAGAAGTTTATACATGAAACGAATCTTCAGTCACGTGGCCTTCAATGATTTGCGGTCAAAATATTAAAATTTTCTGAGGCTGCAAAATGGATGTACTGATTTTATGAAAGTAGATAACTTTAAGAATGTTAAAAAATTGATCAATTTTTAAATAGTAATACTGAGATTCATATAACAGGAATAAATATGATTCCACTATAGAAAGAACCTATTAGGTAATAAATGACAGTAAAATTAATTTGAATATTGTATCTGACATATTTTGTAAATGAGATACTCTCAAAGGAGACAGCGTCTTTTGCATTTTACCATTACGGCTATTTTCAGGTCATTGTAAAGAGAAAATCACATACGACACACCTAAACAGTTTATATTTTGGTAATCTGCCGTATACTTTAACTATTGTCACTCAGTTTCAAACCTGTACATGGAAAATATTGTTGAAGCTATGAATGTCATATTGTAAGCCTAATTTAGCAAAACAGAAAAAAATGCAATAAAATTTCGAGATGCTGTTATTTTAAAACTATTAACGATCTTCTTCATGTCCTGTCTCCACTCAGGACGTAGGCGATCATGGTTCTCAATAAATGTTGTCTTTATGTTATTTCTCCCAAACCCTGTTGCGCCATCCATTTATTCTATTTCTAACGGTGTTTTTCTGTTTCTTAATACTCTGCTTAGCTTTTGGAAAACATCTTTGGCCATCCCAATGCGTCTTCGAATTTGAGTGTCGCACTTTCCGTCCTCTGTTAAAACACTTCCCAAATATTCACATTTTTGTATTTGTTTGAGTTTAGCACCTCCAATTTGTAATTTGCATTTTCGGATCATCTTTTCTGCCTTCTTGCAGTTGATGTTTAATCTTTTTTTCCCGATCCATTCACTAACTTCTGTAGGAGGTTTTGTAGTTTTCTTTCCGTGTCTGTTATCAAAACTGTGTCATCTGCATAGCTTATGTTGTTAAGATTGTGAACACTAATAATTAATCACGCTAGGACGCTTGTTCTCACAGAATCATTATATAAGTTTGAATAAGTCCGGTGAGACGACCCTTCCTTGTCTTACATCCCTTTCTATTTTCGTATATTTGTGGAGTGCATCATCGAATGCCTTTACGTAATCAATAAAACACAAGTACACTATTATTTGATATATACCAATAAATTTGATCAAGAAATGCCTGACAATTTCCCCAGATTTTATGAGGGTGTCACTTGTGTCCGTTGGTTCATTTGGAATGGAATGGCCCATAAATATATATATATATATATATATATATATATATATATATATATATATATATATATATATATATATATAATATCTGGATAAAATAAATGAAACAAAATTGGGTGTTTTTTTTATGAAAGTATTTATTTCTGTGTTTTTGTATATATTTATTTATTTAATATTCCAGACCACCTAGGTCTTTCCTCAGAAATCAAATGAGATACTGTGTTTGTGTGTTTGTTTACAGCGTTTGTTTACAGCGTTTGTCGTGAAGCGTGCATGTCACGTGATGTGCAATGCGACTTTGTTTGAATTTTTGGCGGAAGACTGATGATAGTGTCTTAAATGTTGTTTAAAAGGTTTTTTGACCATAACTCAAGAAATATTTCTTAAAATATTTTTAACTGTTGAAATATTTATGTAGATTTAAAATATCCACGTGTTTGTTTACCCCTAGTTTATATGTGTCTAATTTTAGAATTCAGTATTTTTCTTTTTTTCTTCTTCGTATGTGTGTTGTACTTGAATTACTGTGTTTGTGTGTTTGTTTTTAGACTCGGACGACACGTGGTGTGGAACGCGATGACATGCACGCTTCACGACAAACGCTGTAAACAAACACACAAACACAGTATCTCATTTGATTTCTGAGGAAAGACCTAGGTGGTCTGAAATATTAAATAAATAAATATATACAAAAACACAGAAATAAATACTTTCATAAAAAAAACACCCAATTTTGTTTCATTTATTTTATCCAGATATTATATACATATCAAGAAAGTATACGTGGCCTCTCATTATGCTATATATATATATATATATATATATATATATATATATATATATATATATATATATATATATATTGATGCATGTTTCATTAAATAATATAGTTATGTCTATTTATTTTATGTAAATTCTTTTCATATCGTCTGATAAGCTTAATGACATTTTCATTAAACGAAGAAAGAAAATCACAATATTGATACATATTTTTTTATGTAATTGTCATCTTTGATAATGGCTTATGTAAGCCGAAAGCTTAGATAGGATTAAAAAATATGTATCAATATTGTGATTTTCTTTCTTCTTTTAATGATAATGTTATTAAGCTTATCAGACGATACGAAAAGAATCTACATAAAATAGACAACACTTGTCTATATTATTTAATGAAACATGCATCAATGAAAAAGTGCTGCCTAAATATATATATATATATATATATATATATAGTGTTATGGTGTAGAACCATAGAAAGATAACACGGACTCGAATATAGGTTAAATAGTATATTCTCGGAAACGTAGTACAAAGGTAAATGTGGACTGGAGAGTGCTTTCTCTCACTGGTGTCCCGACTCACTCATTCACTCACTCTGTGGCTACTACTCGGTGACCCTCACTTGGTGACTGGATATTTAACAACCCCCCCCCACACACACACACGGGTCGAATGTGGCACAAGGCCGGCTTATCTGCGGCAAAGCTACATCCGAGTTCCTCTCCGCCGAAGCAGAGAGTTTGACAGCTGACACCTCACTTGGTGAATGGATATTTAGCACCCCCCCCACACACACGGGTTGAATGTGGCACAAGGCCGGCTTAATGTGGGCCTACCGAGCACGTAGGCTCGGCCAAAAATATGCCCATTAGAACCCGTATAAACGGGTTCAGGGACTGTCTACCTCCCCGGACGGCACTTTGCCCTGCGGCAAAGCCCCGTCCGAGTCCCTCCCCGCCGAGACGGAGAGTCCGACCGCAAAGAACAATCTAAATGACTGTTCCAGTCACTGGGTGACTGGATATTTAGCAACCCCCCCCCCACACGGATCGAATGTGGCACAAGGCCGGTTTAATGTGGGCTTACCGAGCCCGTAGGCTCGGCCAAAAATATGCCCATTAGAACCCGTATAAACGGGTTCAGGGACTGTCTACCTCCCCGGACGGCACTTTGCCCTGCGGCAAAGCCTCGTCCGTGTCCCTCCCCGCCGAGACGGAGAGTCCGACCGCAAAGAACAATCTAAATGACTGTTCCAGTCACTGGGTGACTGACCTTACTCAGAGTTGTTTGCCATATTATATAGGTGTGGAAGAGTCCATTTGTAGGTAGGTCCCCACAATAGATAGATAGATAGATAGATAGATAGATAGATAATATTAGTGGTTAATACACACACACACACACACACACACACACACACACACACACACACACACACACACATATATATATATATATATATATATATATATATATATATATATATATATATACATACATACACATACATATATATATATATATATATATATATATATATATATATATATATATATATATAATTCCAAGTGGATAGAATCCAGGTAGAACTCAATGTCCAGGACAGAGTAAGAATATAATAAAAAAGCTTAAACACTAATATTCCATGGTTATAATTTATTACATTGGAATCGTAATTACGATCCAATTCATCAGACCTACAAATTCAATTTGAATTTGGAGGTCTGATGAATTGGATCGTAATTACGATTCCAATGTAATAAATTATAACCATGGAATATTAGTGTTTAAGCCTTTTTATTATATATATATATATATATATATATATATATATATATATATATATATATATATATATAAGGCAGAAGGTGTGTGTGTTTTTTTTTTTGTGTGTGTGTGTGTGTGTGTGTGTGTGACGAATGCACGGCCGCAATTTTCGACGGATTTGCACCAAAATTTACATGCACATTCTCCAAGTTAGTGGGAAGGCTAAGACCGACTTTACATTTCCCAACTCCCATCGATAGTGGAAATAATCGATTTTTTCATGCTTCTACGGCAGTTTTCATGTAGTTTGCAACCATTTTCTACTGACCAGCGTGAGAATATATAGCTGGCTGCCACGAATAGGCAGGAAGATTCTATTCTCCAGCGTGACAGCCAACAGCTGAATGACACGAATGTTAACTAGCATGCAAACAAATCGATAGCTGCATTCGTCACAAGTGGGAAAAATTTAAATCTGCATGGCACTTTACTCCAATTAGCTCATTTGCTTGCTTAAACTCAACGTTGATTCTGATTCCGGAGAACTGGGTTGGGTGTGAAAAAGTATTTGTTGTTAACATTCTTTTTTCATTCGGTTTTTCCAGTTACGAGTCCTTTTTTAAAGCTGATCGTTTTGTATTCATTTTGTTTAGTTCTTTTTTCGTAACAGATTTAATGTTTAGTATAGAGCTTAGAAAAAATTCGGAGTGAGAGATAGGCAAGAAGTAAGGCATGTAGCAACATCAGCACGGCAAAGGGCATTCCTTTAAAGGCAAGGAACGGCAAAAATATTTTAAGTCAGGTGATAGTGATTGCTGTCTGAGTCGTATGATTTTTGAATCAAGAACGGGCAACGCCGGGCCATGCTGCTAGTATATATATATATATATATATATATATATATATATATATATATATATATATATATATATATATATATATATGGTAATTTGTGGTATTTCATCAAGAAAACTAAATTTTATTTATTTTATTTTACTATGTTTTATTTGAAAGGAATATAAGTTTTGGCAATTAACATATTCATTTTGACGTTTCACAACTTTATACATTTAGAAAAATAAAACTTTACTAAGAGCTACAAAAGGCAGGAAGCTGTGGACATCCATGATCGCCCACGCCCTGAAGAGACACGGCACCTACACGAAGTTTTATTTAGACTTTTCCATTCGTATTTCCATTTCTCGTACTTGATTTAATTGCACAAGAAGACTGATTGTGAGGGCGGATATTGTAATAATACACGGCTTGCTTGAACGGAAGTCAATTGTTAGTTCCGTTACTTAAAGTCCTTGCGGTCTTTAGGCCAATGCTTTCACTAGGGAGTATCTTCCGCGGGAAGGAATGTGTGTCTATGCGCATGCGTGCTTCGGATGTAATATGTACCTGCAACTGAACAGTCACTTGAGCTGGCAGATGCAATAATCAAAAATAACCAAGCGTGTCCCATTGTTAAAAATCTCCCACGTGACAGTCTAAATGCTGTTCTGGTGACCTCTTCTCTCTCATACACACAGAACGTAAATAGGCATAAATTGGTCAGCCGTGCCACAAAACAAGTTCTTATTTCCTTATGTTTTGACTTGAATTTTACGAACGTTCTGTCTGCCTTTGTCTTACGTTTCGAATGCGTTTCACTGACAAATTCTCTTAATGCAGCTCCGGAGATATGGCGTGATTAGAGTAAACTATATCAGACAATAGAAGGCAAAGTGGTGTAATGGATAGCTGCTCGGGTTGTGGATTCGGAGAAACGTGTTCGAATTCCAGTCGAATCCATTACATTTCACTTACGTGCTAATACCCTTGGGAAAGGTATGAATCCTCATCTTCCCCTCCCAGCTATGGATAAATAGCAAGACAGCCTTGGATGGCAATTGGTCTACTGCAGAAACAAATAGCAACCTACTGCGAGAAAAAAATCTGCCTCGTCAGTCATGAATCAAAAGATACATGATCGCCTAAGTGTGTATCCTGCATGGCACATAACTGACTGATATCAGACAATAGTTCACCTATCATGACTCAAAAGTCATTGTCTGTTTGTTCTTCACTACCAGGGCCGGTGCAAAAATCTCGAACCCCCCACCAATCTATGATACCCCCCCCCTGAATATACTACTGTATCTCAATTTTCATAAGGTAGTATTCATGTAAAATACAAATTTTTTGTAACTTAATTATGTACAATAATGAATCATATGATGTGATATAGGTGAACAATTCAACTAGAAATATTGAAAATAAATATAATGTATCTAAATACAAATTAGAGACATGTCATCATAGATCATTCCATCCTAAATAAATCAACAATGTTTTTTTAAATGCAACTTTTAACATCAACTTCAAATTTTTCTTAAAAAGTTGAATAATTTTAACACATTCAACATTACGGATAAACAAGATGTTTTTTCGAGACTTAGCATGAGCCACGGATTTGAACAAAAAAGTCCCCAGAATTACAGCAAAATCTTTTTTTCATCTTTAAATAGTCAGTTGTGCTTAGTCTAATTTGTAACTTATATAAATGTAGGTAGAAAAAAAAACAAATGCTGATAAGATAGCGAGGTTCACAAAGCACTGCCCGGGGCCCCCAATCAAAGATAATACGCACCGGCCATGTTCACAACGCAGGGTTTACTCTGTTAATAAAACGTTATGCCAGATTTTTCCTTCCCATATGTCTCTCCCCTCTCTCTCTCTGTCTCCAACTCTCTCTCTCTTCCTTTCTATCTCCCCCTCTCTCCCTATGCCTCACTAACACTATCCCTCTCTTTTATGCGCCATATCACTTCAGTACATGCGCGATTATGGCTTTCTATAAACTTCAATCACTGCTTATTTTACCTGTGTGTGTCAAATTTTCGAAGCCCTCCTTCCTCATTATAGTTTTAATAAATTTCAGTTATCTCTTTCTGATTCTGATTATCTGTCCTTCTTGTTTCCATTTTCTCAGCGACTTCCTCGTTGACCACATGTTCCTTCCATGTTATTCTCAGCATCCTTCTGTAGAAAGACATTTTTACTGACTTTATCTGCAAGGTAATTTTCAAGCATTCACGGTTATATAGGAGGACCGATATCACATAACAGTTCAGCATTCTTTTCTTTGTTTCTGACGACCTTTTCCTGTTTTTTTTCTAAGCATTTAGAAGTCATCTTTTGCTATTGCAATACGCGTTTAGATTTCGGTGCCACATTTTCTATAATCTGTTAAGAAGCTTGCCTTAAAAGATTTTATTTTTAACAAGGAAATCCACGGTCTGATATTATTATTTTTTTATTATTATTATTATTGACCTGAACAGATACTGCACCATTGTAGAATAACAATTCGCCTTCAGTGTGTCTTGTGGGATTCATAACCCCATGAGTTCTGAACCCCACCCGACCCTTCCACCAGCTTGATTCAACCGTTGCTAGTTGACCAGTGTCTAATTAGCGACCTTACCAGCCTAGGTATCAGGTATCATGGCGGGCTCTTTTCTTTTCCATACCTAATGAAAGCTAAGAAACGTTCAGCTAATATGTTGCCTATGCGTCCATTAGAGCTTGAATATGAAAGAGATTTCAGCTAGGGCTGTTTATCTGTGAGCACAGACAATTCTAGTCAAAAATTAAGGACCAGTGGCCGGTCAGTTTGCCAGTGAGTATTGTTGTTTTCTATCGGGTGTTTCTGGTATACGGATGACGCCGAAGAATAAGGGATGTCAAATTTCCCCCTAATTTCAGAATTGTTTCATCTTGATGGCATCCACTTATCACGCTACGTTCGAACTACGTTACTTTCCCGATGTCTACACTGAATCAACAGATGTCTGACCCCAGCAAATATAGCTCTGGACATTTCCAAGATGGCAATAGGATGTCTCTGGATTTCGAAGAATCACCTACAAATCGAGGGGTTGCGTGACTTTTGTTTTTGTTAAACTAATATTCTAGCTCACTTCTGACCAGAGGAACTTTTTATTCTAGAAAGGTTTTATTATATATTCAATAATAATAATAATAATAATGATAATATTAATAACGGAATTAACCCGTTACCGCAGAAAATTTTAGACAACTCCTCTCTAAAACATTGGATACCAGTCACTAATAATTTAAAGAGTTTCAGCATCCTGGCTTAATTAAACCAAAGAAAGTACGGTCAGACCTTTGGCTTATAGTGGATATATATATATATATATATATATATATATATATATACTAATAAAATCATCTTCAGGCATGGAAATTATTTTGTTTTTGGTAAAATTCAGGTAGCATCCGAAACTAAAAAATATAATGCGAATCGAAATATCTGTATATTTCTGAGATGAAGTATTATGTACACTATTTACATTATTCGGACTATTGTCCTCATTTTTGTCGCCATATTTATTACAAAGTTTCGGCCCTTCAGTATCTGTCTATATTTCTGAGATGAGGTATTATGTATATTATTTACATTATTCGGACTATTGTCCTCATCTTTGTCGCCATATTTATTACAACGTTTAGGCCTTTCAGTATCTGTCTATATTTCTGGAATGATGTATTATGTACATTATTTACATTATTCGGACTATTGTCCTCATCTTTGTCGCCATATTTATTACAACACATGGCACAGTGTATAAAGGCGTTGGTTGGATCCAGTGACAGGATCCAAAGAGTGTGAGGTCAATACCCGGTTAAGGCAGTGGAAAACTTGGAGAGGAGAATTAACAGGAGATAACTGATAACTGACATCCATTAAACATGGCACGTGGAACTAGAACAGTCTACCCCAGTGAGTGAAATAAAGGGCTCAGATCGACATTCCAACCACCTGAAGAAGGCCGGAGCGTACAACGGCCGAAACGTTGTAATAAATATGGCGACAAAGATGAGGACAATATTCCGAATAATGTAAATAGTGAATCGAAATATGTTTCTTTTAAATGTGTTATTGATAACGGATACAAACTTGTGGAGCGTAAAGTCGCAACGTTAAGGTTGAATTTTTCTTTTTTTGAAAATTTAAGTGAGTTTGTTTTTACTAATATGGCAATTTGAGAATTTTTTTTGTTGTACAGTCGAAAGTACTTGCGTATTTAAGAAAGGCCTGATACAGTTTATAATTTTAGAAAACAGGGATCATAACATTCATAGTGGTTAGTGGGTTAATGCATCTTTAAAATTTGTTATCGAAGAGATTTCGCTATTTTATATCATTACCTTTACTAATTTACTTTTTGTATGGATGATTTATTGTAATATATATATATATATATATATATATATATATATATATATATATATAATGGTCTTCAACGTCCACTTTTATATTAATATACCCTCTATTTCTGATATTGGGAACTTTAACCCATAAATATCGCCACCAGATTCGTAGGGACAGTACATGCACCTCAGCTGCAGTTGAAGTGGTGTCTTGCCCAAGATAACCTGACGGAAACTAACCCTTTCCAGCCTGGTTTGAATTCAAAGCTGTCCTTCTCTAGATTGGTTGCCAACCAAGGCTATAGAACCCGGTGTCTCCTTCTATTTACCCATACCTGGGGGAGAAGAAGAGGATTCATACCTTTCCCAAGGGTATTAGCACGTAAGTGAATGTAATGGATCCGACTGGAATTTGAACTCGGTTCTCCAATTCCTCAGTCCGAGCTGCCATCCATTACTTTATTACTATAACTTAAAACCATATATATGCTCCTGAAAAATTTATTTCGGCTGAGCTCTCTGGGGAAGGAAGTGTGGATTTGTAAACAGCGACTATTACGGCTAATATAGCATGACTCTTCGGTAAAGCGAATTGAGACTTCTCAGTTACTGTGTTTATCTAAAAATAAATACGCTTAAATTCATCCGCATTCCAGCCGTGTGCCGACGGCTCAGTGGTAGAATCTCCGACTGACGCCAATTCAGCCGGGTTTCCATCCTAGCTAAAGACAAAACGGACATCTAGCCACACTGATGAGCTGTGATACAGCGAAACAGTCTGTCTCTAGATGACAATATATATATATATATATATTGTGTATTTGGGTAGCAATTCCTCATTTATACATGTTTTATTAAAGACAACAGACAAGGTACTGCGATTAAGCATTTCATTTAATTTAATCTTGTGTTCGAGCAAGTGTTTTCTTTTCTGGACACAGAATTGTCCAAATGTTCTGTAATTCTGAGCGTTTGCGGCTTTACTTTTAGCCATTATCAAGGTGTTATGGTGAAACACAGTTAGTCTATAGATAATAGACTCTCCCACCTAATATAAGTAGGAGTCGGTGAGGGTCGACTGGGAGTCGAATACGAAAGTAGTCAGCTACCACAACGAGATTACTCTGCGTAATACTTATTATAACAAGTTCCTAACGTTTTTGTACGTTGAACCTTTTTAGGACCGAATTTAGTCCAAATACAGTTTCCACTGAGGAAATAACTCTACAACACAAGGATGGTTTTAGTTTTACTTTTTAACTGAATGTATGGCTTGTGTGTATGTATATACAGTTATAGGGATGATTTTCCGAACACAGTCAGCATATTGTGGCCGTGTTTGTAATTAATATTACTGAGTGTTGGCTTTTTCCTTTTTATTATTAAGTCTTCCATTATTTTTATTATTTTTTACATGTGAAAAAGGTTATTATGCTTGTATTTTTACTAGTATGTTTCGGATGGAGTCTGGTAAGTTTGTATGTGTGTTTAAGTGGGTTCTGATGGAGCTGTGGTCGGGTAGGTGTAACGTAAGGCGTCTTGATAGGCATGTAATCGTGTGACCGATTTAAGTATTTATGAGTTCGGTTTCATCAGGAACACTGTTACTTAAGGGGGATTTGAACTCGTAAATAATGTTTGTTCTTTGCAGTTTTGATCTTGCAGGTGTGTTGTTATTTTTGAGGACATGGTTAACGGTTTTAAATTTTTTGTAGTATATAATTAATTAAATTTTTTTGTTCGAGTCAACTGGAGTAGTGTATTTCTTTATGATATTTCTAAGTGAAGATTCAACTTGTTTGTAGTTGACGTGTATTTGGCTTTTGTAGAAAATATTTACGTTATT
>OZ038502.1:2122500-2130000 GCA_964036315.1 Acanthosepion esculentum | reverse complement strand
AATAGCAGGACAGACGGGGTTCTATAGCTTTGAATGGCAACTGGTCTACCGCAGAAAGAAATGGAAACCTACTGCGGGACAAAAATCTGCCTAGTCAGTCATGTATCGAAAGATACATGATCGCTTAAGTGTGTATCACGCATAGCACATAAATGACTGACTGTCCCTTGGATTATTGGTTTGTTTTGTTTTGTTTTACGGTATATCAACCTCAATGGGTTATTTAATGCCGACAAAATTTCCTTTTTTTTTTCAAAAATGTATAGCTGGTAATATTTTTTTTAAATGTATAGTTTGTTTTGTTTTGTGACATATCAACCACAATGGGTTATTTAATGCTGACAAGATTTTGTATTTCTGCTAATATTTTCTTTTTTCAAATATTTATTGCTGATACTAATTTTTTAAAAAGTATTTCTGGTATTAAGATCTAAATGTAGTGTTTTGAATCAGGTTGAGGGGTCAACTATTTGCTCATAGCTGGGACCCTAACAGGTGCTACCACCCCGGGTCAGGGTGGACCTGGGAACATCAGCAATTAAGAGATGGTTCCACGCTCAGATCAGAGGCCTTGCTGCTGGACGTAGTTTATCGTCATACCCAGGACGGCCCCTTGGATTGGTTTCACTAAGTGTTCTGAGTTTCTAACATAAGACAACGACTTCCCTGTTAGTTTAACTATAGTTAATACGAATCCGCTCAGCTGATTATAAGTTTCAATGGAATACCAACCTTGTCAAATTTGTGGTGTAACTGTTGAGTCTGTCTATACTTATTTAGTGTGAAATAGTCCATGTTCTTATTTAGGATTTCTGACAGCTTCCTCTTAGTTTTTAGAGTCAGACCCCTTTTCACCTTGCTATAGCTGCTATCTACAAAAAGTCTTACCAATTTTTCGGATTTTTCAAAATTTTCCATCACTACTGAAGTGGTGTTTTTGCCAGCAGGCAGCATGAAGATACTAGTCTCATTCTGTAAGGTCTTGATTAGCAACATTTCTTACCTAGTGATTGTTTGAGTTAGAGAAACACTAGACAAGATGAAAACGCCCAATTCTCTATCTTAGCTTAACCGCCCGGGCCTTTGATGTTTTCGAGGGAATCTCCCCAACTGGAACTATCATGTCTCAGTCTGAAACTCGCCTGATAAATGGTTGTTCTCTCGGGGAGGTTCCTTATCTTAAATGCCTGTTGAAACTCAAACTAACTCCAAAACCTCGAGGAACTCCTATATATCAGTTATGCTGAAAAAAGCCTAAACCTGTTGTGCCCTGTTTAGGGGCCAGAAAGAAAGACACGGAAGACGAAGGTAGGTTGAACAAGTGTATTGAAATAATAGATATATACAAAGCAAGTGTGTTAGTAATAAGCAGATAGAAGTGTACGTCTGAACGATCAGGTTACACTGCGGCGGCCCTAGGAAGTCTCGCAGTTAGTATTTATGAGAGGAGGAGGAGTTCATTCTACTGTAGGAGGGTTTACCACAACACTATATCAGTCTGTTCATATCTATCTATCTATCTATCTATCTATCTATCTATCTATCTATCTATCTCAGTCTTTTCATATCTATCTATCTATCTATCTCAGTTTTTTCATATCTATCTATCTATCTATCTATCTATCTATCTATCTATCTATCTCAGTCTTTTCATATCTATCTATCTATCTATCTATTGTGGCCAGAAAAGAAAGACGGAAGACGAAGGTAGATTGAACAAGTGTATTGAAAATAACAGATATATACAAAGCAAGAGTGTTAGTAATAAGCAGGTGTCCGTCCGAACGATTAGGTTACACTGCGTCTCCGCAATATTTATTTCTGTGAAATTACAGAAAATGTGGCACAAGGCCTAAAAAAGGGGAGGGGGAAAAGGACGGTCTTCATCTGTCTTAATTTTAAACTTAGCTAGCCACAAGCACTGACCCAAACATACAAACAATATTCCTAACACCAAAACAACATATTCTTACTAACCTTTCTTACTACATCCACCATAATACCTCATTGTCTCAATGAAAATCCTAAATAGTCCCCATATGTACAAATCGTCGTATGTTGAGGGGGGGATAAAACAACTAATTAAAAAGACCCTCAATGAGTATATACAATATGAATTAATCTATTTACAAGAAACTAAACAAAATCATTGTTAGTAATAAAAAAAAACAAATACTTAAATGTGGCAGAAATATCAGTTCACTGGACGAAATCAATGCGGGCCTATAAGAATATAAAATTCATTCATTCATCCGTAGCACTCACACAGACACGCACTCATCCACACACAACAACAAAAACGAAAAACACACACAGGCGAAAAAGAAACGAAAAGCGCTCCGCATCCACCAGAGAACTGACATCACGGACCAGCTAACGAGGGAGGGGATGGGGAATTAAACTAAAGAAAAAATAGGAACAGAAATAAAAGGGGCCAATGAGCAAACACTCCCTAGCTAAGTTTACTGGAAAAAAGGAAAAACTAAAGATTCAAAACAAAACCTACACTAACCTAATTTCGGGATGGGTTGCCCAAGTTCAACCCAGGAAGAGCAATATCCGGATGCCCCTTTTACTCGGCTCAACCGCGCAAGAGTCACCCACCTTTTGCCAAATTATGATGAGGTAAGTCACCGCTTTTCGGTCCTAATCTTGACTTTAAGCTAATGCTTAAATAACAAGATCAGTTGGGAAGAAGTGAACTTCTCGCCCTCATAGAATTCCTTCTTACGTGTTGTCCAAATCACGACTCTCATAAACCCTAGTAAGCAAAAGTACACATATTGTTCAGCCTTCGTCATCTGCGATACCACATTGCTACAAACAGAACTGGCTTCAAGGACAAAGAACTTTCCATGCAGCATGCGGACCATGAGACCTTTAACAAACATGCACAACGGCGCTACCACCCTGCAATGAAAAAAGGCGTGACCAATGGTCTCGACTTCCTCACTACAGCGACAGCAGTTTGGAGATTTCTCCAAGCCCGCTGAACAAAGACTTTTGGCGACCCAGAGGGCACCACGAATCATCAGCCAGGTGAGTGATGCCTATCGTTATTGGGGTATTTCAACCCGGGAGCCCAAGGCCATATTGAGCGAGCCTCCTGCTTCGTAAGACCGAACTCGTCAATCAGCTCATCTCGCACGGCCCCACTGTCTAACACTTGATATAATGCCCTACGAGACAACGCCTGGACGTTGGAGAGGCCATCTGACGCCCATAAGTGTCGTTTCAGAGCAATACGATACTCACGATAGAAGGAACATTCGGTTCGGGGCAAACGATAGGCTTCCTCCTTACTTGAGTGCACACTTCTCAGGGATGGGAAAGGCGCCCTCCTCATCCGAATCGCGACACATTCGATCTCGGAACCCGATGCGACTCAGACCGCCTTCAGATGGATGAAGGCAACAGATTTCCCGAGATACCATAGCGGCTTTGCCTCTCCACAAGAAAGAGAACAAAAGCCTTACTAATGACATTAGTGTGGTATACGGAAGTGGAAGTATAGAGAGTCGGTAAAGGAGAATCGGTTAGATGTGTGAAACACATACTTCCGCCCTCCCCTTCAAGGAAAGATTCATCCAAGACCACAAATTAATTGCGTTTTCGGCCCTCCCTCGCACCTCCGACCAATTCATTTCCAACTGGAGATCAGAACCGAACCAGACGCCGAGTATCTTGACCGGCCCATCCGTCCTTAGGAAAGGTCCGGGAAGAGAAACTCCCTTCCATACACCCAACCGCAAGCCGGACTTATCGCGGTTGATCTTGGCCCCTGTCACCATCTCATAACCACTGATCTCTTTGTTGACTTCGTCAATCTCGGCTCTGCTCGACACAAGAACCGAAACGTCATCAGCATAGGCAGAATACCTGGCCGAGGTGGTAGCCCCAGGCAGGGAAATTCCGTGCAGGACCGGATTCGCCTTTAACTTGCGAAGGAAAGGTTCCAACGCAAGAACGTAAAGCAAAGGCGAAAGCGGACAACCTTGACGAATGGAGCGAGACAATACGAAAGGATCCGATCGTACCCCATTCACCTCCACCAGCACACCGGGAGTCGCATACAGAAGTCGGATCCAGGTACTAAAGTACGGCCCGAAACCGGCTGCCAAAAGGACAGCCTCCAGGAATCGATGGTCAACCCTATCGAAGACCTTGGATTGATCTAAATTGATCAGCGCGGCTTCACTGTCGACTTTCTCAATGATCAAGCGTACCATATGAAGGTTGTCCTGAATAGTCCGACCCTTGACAGCAAAAGTCTGTTCGGAGCCAATCATACTAGACAGGACAGCCTGCAAACGGTTGGCTAAGATCTTTGTCAAAATCTTTAACTCTGTATTCAACATAGTTAAAGGACGAAAATTACCTATCCCATCCCCACCGTTCTTGTCCTTGCGTAGCAATATGATCACACCCCTGGTGAAGCGCTGAGGTATAGACCCCTGCTTCATCCAGTTGTTGAAAATCAGTTCCAGCAAAGGAACAAAAACGGGCGACTGCCTCAAGTAAACTTCGTGGGGAAGACCATCTAATCCCGGAGATTTATCCCGGCCAACCTGTTTCAACGCTTCCCAGATTTCCGACTCTGTGATGGAACCCTCGCACCAAGCCGCTTCAGCTGCCTCAAGACAGGCGTCGAACTGAGTAATGCTCAGACCGGGCTCCCTGGTTAAAAGTTCCTGAATGTAATCACGAAAACCTTCACATATGTCCGCGTTTGAAGTCACGGTCCGCTTATCCGGCAATGTGACGCATGCGATATGTCGCCGAGATGCATTTTGAGACTCCTCTGCACGCAATTCAGCGGCCATATTCGTCGCCTCAGAGGGCATTCTTTTTAACCTAGCCCTAACTACCGGAGCTTGATCCTACTTGATAAGCAAGGAGGACAACTCTGCCTTAGCTAAAGCTATTTCGCCACTATCACGGGATTTCACAGCCCGATCTACTTTTTGCTCTAAATCCGTTTGCGCCGCTAATCTATCTAGATATAGTCGACGGCTAAAATCAGGAGGAAACGTTCTAATTTTGGTTTTTAAATTGTCCCACCAGGCTTTCCCAACAACCGCCCCCGTCAATTCCCTTTGTATCATTAGTAGCAGCTGGTCCCGGAAATCCTGCTCACCAAATAATGAGCAGTTTAATTTCCAGTATCCAGCCAACCTAACCTTAGGCTTATCTTAGTCTACACGGACCCGAACAAGCCTATGGTCAGTATTAACTATATAATGAAAACTTGGACACTCTAAGAACCCTACATCGACTCTCCTAAGACACAGTCGAGGTAGCTAGAAATAGCCCCAGTATCCGAGCTGCCACTATTTGTCCAAGTCCAAACTACCTCCCGAGGGTGCTCATTCCGGTACTTATCGACAAGATCAAACATGTTAATAAAGTCACGAAACGATTTCACGTCCCGGTTGTTAGTACCCGAATTTGGCCCAATACGATCTATATCGGGGTCAAGAATGGCATTCCAATCCCACGCTAAAACTAACAGACGAGATGTCATCAAAAACGGCTCGATCTGCCAAAACAAAGTAGGCCGCTCAGAATTGTTATTGGGCGCATAATCCACAATGAAACGCAGAGCCTTATCCTTAATTGGTAATATCCAGCACGCAAAGCCTGCCCACCGGATCTGCGAAGACAAGAGTACACGCAGCCTTCAAAGACTTGCTCACTAGCCAAGGGACACCTCTCGAACGATCATCAAAACATGCTGAATAGAGGGATAACCCCCTAGAGAGAACGTCCTCATAGTCATGAGTAGAAAAACGAGTCTCTTGTACACAACAAACATTCACTCCGAGACGCTGAAGGTTACGAAGGAGCCTCGCCCTGCGAGACTCCACCATCAGGCCTCGAACATTCAGACTAGCTAGCCAGAGAGCCATAATGAAACCGATTAGTGTTGCTCTCCTCCATTAAACATGGACGGGGAAAGGACACCAACGACCTCTCCCATCGAGCCTTTTCCCATCTCAGTTTTGATGGTACCGTCGAGAGACAGGCCGCCAATGTCCAGAGGGAAAGTCATTTTTAACGCTCTATACAGGGAGGGGTGAACAAAAAGAGGGAACCTCCCTGAACAAAATTGTTGCAATTTTTTTACAATGTCATTATCAAAGCAGGCCAATGGCGGAAACATGCCAAAGACTTCATTTTCCTCCGCAACCATGGCCCAAATTTTTTGACCGGCTTCACCCACTCTGATGACAGTTAAGCGTTGGGGAAGTTTCTGGAGTTTTCAGTGTTTAAGTTGTTGATTTTTCTTAAATTTACTAGGGATTTGAAATTTTTCATTTTCTTGGAGTATTGCAAGGCCTTGTCCTCGAGTTGTTTAGAGACTCGGCACACGTCTTCCCCTGTGTTAAATATGGGTTTGAGTTTTTTATTGGATGCCGGTTCTATATTTTTAGGTGAAGGGCTTCTTTGTCTTTTAGAATTCTCAGTCTATTTAGGTGTTGCCGCAGGAATTTTGACAGGGGATGTTTTGGGGCTAATAGTTGGTCTTTGACAGGTGAAGCTCTGAGGGGGGTATTTTTTAATATTGTCATTTTTGTGGGAGACGGAGATGAGGATCTTAGGTCTGGAGGAGGGGTCATTATGTGTCGTTTGGCTGACGGGGAAGACGGTGCCGAGGAATTGGTGCCAGATTTTCTTTCTTTGTTTAGTTTAAGTGACTCTTTGAGCTGGCGCAGTTTTTCGACTTTCTCGAATGAAGGTACGTATTTTTGCTTTTGTTGCCGTAACGTTTCTGAGTAGCTGGTCGGGGAGACACCCTTAGTACTGCTTGAGGGAGTGGGACTGTGTGTCTTTTCCAGTTGGGGCTTCATTGGGACGAGGACCCGCTGCCCGGAGCTTCACTCTAGCTTTACCAACAACCTGTCATTCCTCCTTTTCCTCCTCCACAACCGCACTAGCGGCGAGCGAAGGCGTTTCGGGGAGTGGGGGCCGTGAGACGGACATAACCGGGGGTACTACCACACCGGTCCCGGCTGTTGGCATGCTCATTACAGGCGAGACGGAAACAACAGACTCAGCCCGAGGGGGATTTGGGTCGGTGGGGGCCAGAGCTCCAGAGGCCTTCTTCTCTGGGCAGGAAGAGGACAGGTGACCAGTCTGTCCACACTTCCAGCAAGCCGGTCTTCGACCTGTTACTATGAACGGCATCTTCTGGCCCTCAACATTCAGGCAGTTGGGGATGGAGACGAAGGCCTTTCGATCCACCATCAATTCAAAGCTCCATCCACAGGTCAGATCGTCTGAGGAGGCACTGAGTATCTGGCCAAATTGGCACAGATAGGCGGCCAAGTGCTCGCCGACAATCTGAGAAGGTCCTCATAAACTGAAACGTTGGTCCCTCGCCTGCCTTGATATTCGGTCCTTAGTATTAGATCTTTTGTAATTAGGTCCCGAGTGCTCACTGCTTCACAGTCGGCAGGCATGGGTAAGAGTATGTTCCACATGAAGAAGCCTTTGCCG
>OZ038502.1:2092500-2117500 GCA_964036315.1 Acanthosepion esculentum | reverse complement strand
TTGTCAGTTGCCTCACCGGAAGTTCGCCGACGACGTCATAGAAGTGATTCGGACGCGAGCAGAGGAAGGAAGCAGTCGTGTCTGCGGTGGCACAACGACCGGATGTGTCAATGTCCACGTGCAGGTCACGTGCGCAAACAAAACCGGAAACACCACGAATGGTGCCAAACACAGACCCAACGTCCGGGTTTGCATTAAATGGAGAGTCAGGCGAAAGTGAGTTATTTTTACTTATTTAAGAAAAGATTTTTTGAAAATATTTGTAGAGAAAAATAATTTTTAAGATTGTATTCCAACAAGTCGAATTTTTAGAAATTTAATTTTAATTAATCACAATCAAGAAATAAAAATATTCAAAAATAAAATTTATTCATTTTTTTTTTCTTGCGGCAACGAGAGAATCCAAGATTACAAGAAATTTTAACGTCTTTTTTGCGGTGAAAGACACATTGATTTCGAAATTCTGGCTTATGTCAGAGGGTATCCCCCAGACGAGACGCTGCCGAAGGGCAGAATCTCGTCTCGGGAAACTGACTCCGTTTTTACGTGGTCTATAGGGAATTTTTGCCCGAGCCTACGGGCTCGGATATCCCACTTTAAAACTCGGACTTATGCCACACCTTGCTGCGTGGGGCAGCGTGTAAATAATCATTGATTTAGAAATTCTTGCAAAAATCAAATATTTGTCGGATTTTATGAAACTTTCAAATGAGTGAAATTATTTTAGAAATTTTTCTGTTTTACAAAACCTTGGTAATTTTGTTTTACAGTTACCTACAAACGCCACCCCTCATTATTTATTTAATTTTATGAAATTTAGAATAATTAATTTTTCAACCGTTTATGTTTATAGTGGTTAAAATCAAAACCCCTTGGAGAATTTAAATCATCGTTTTTGTGGGTTTTTTTTTTGTTTTGTTTTTTTGTTTTTTTTTTGTAAACGAGGACTCCCAGGTACCGAAATCTGCTCCGAATCACAAAATACAAAAAGGCTAAATGACAGTTCCGTATAGGATACAGGTTCGATTCCTGTCGGAGGACGCATATTTTCTATGACAATTTCTCGGACATTCAGGCGGGTAAATGTCGTTAATACTGTTTATTGTAAACAGAGCATTTACTTAAATATTTGTATCTATAAAAAAGAATGATTACACATAAAAATGTCTTAATATATATATATATATATATATGTGTGTGTGTGTGTGTGTGTGTGTGTGTGTGTGTGTGTATGTGTGTGTAAAAATGTAGACAAGAAGTGGTTTAATTTTAACGACTCAAAACGGATCTGCTACCTGTTAATCATATTGAAGAACATTTTTAATGTATTTTTTTCACGAGCTACTTTGGAGAAATGCAGCGAGAAAGACAATGAGGCAAGAAATGTTTATCTTTTTATAGATTTCAACAGCGCCACCTAACAGCATTTGACGAAGTGGGGTAATAGTATTTCCGGTTCTTTTACTGCAATCATCATAAGATAAATGTATTTCTTTTTCTTTTCTTTTTTTATTCATTATTATTTTATTTATTCTCTACATTGTGGCTTAATTTTCATGATTTCCGATGGAGACATTCCGATGAAATCATTACTTTGAAAAACTATAGTTTATAATTATAGCTTAGATATAGTGGGGGGTGTAAAAGAAGGAGCCATTTTACACGGATATCAGGACTGATGTTAAACTTACATTTTAAAAAATCCTGGTGGAAAGTTTATTTTAGTTGACAGGCATATTTTATCCATTGAAACCTTATTCCAGACGACATTTGTATATTAGTACAATAAAATCTTTTATTTCTACTGGATATAGACACACACACACACACACAAACACACACACACACACATATCCACGTCATTTGGCATATACGCATATACACACGCGCACACATACACACACAAATATATATATATATATGTATATATATACATATATATATATATATATGCATGTATCTGAAAACATATACACACACATATATATATGTATGTATGTATAAATATAAATATATGAATCTCAAGACATACACACACACGCATATATATATATATGATTATTTATCCGCTGCCCGAGTTTAAATTGCAGTATCCGAGCCCGTAGGCTCGGGTAAAAATTCCCTATAGACCACGTAAAAACGGAGTCAGTTTTCCCAGACGAGATTCTGCCCTTCGGCAGAGCCTCGTCTGGGGGATACCCTCTGACATATGCCAGGTAAGTATATATATATATATATATATATATATATATATATATATATATATATATATATATATATATATATATGTATGAATGTGTGTGTGTTTGTGTATGCATATATCTATGTATCTAGAAGCGCGCACAAACATCATCATCATCAACAAGTCGAGAATTCTACTTGGAATCTCCTGACTCGTTCTTCCCAACCATTTCTGTCAGACATCACTGTCGGCAGGTCCTCCAGATGGTATCCGGAGTCCTCTACAGGTTGGTCAATGTAGGTGCGAGGAGGTCATCCAACCGATCTTTTGACGCACAATGGGTCCCATAGGAGGCTGTCACTCACAGGTTCTGACTTACTTCTCCAGGAGTGACGAGCTAGACGAAGCCTTCTCTCTCTTAGCGAAACTGGGATAGGAGGAAGGTGTCCATACAAGTGTTTCTTTGTTGGGGGTTTCTTCCAGCTGATGTCCAATGCAACTCCTAACATCCTTGTGTATGTTCCGTCAAGTGTATGTATATGTGTATCTAGATAGAGACATACGCACATATGTATATATGCATGTATATATATATATATATATGTATCTAGAGAGATACACACCTATGTGTATATATATAAATATAGTGACACACATGCACGTATATATATATATATATATATGTGTGTGTGTGTGTGTGTGAATATTCCTATCTTAATATGGATCTCTTGAGAGTCTATATCCTTCATCAATCTTTCACTGATTTTGTTAACTTTCCTAAATTATTTTAACATTATTTTCAGCGGGGTTTATTGACCCCAAAGATGTTCTCTGCCTGTTTAATGCGTTGGCTACTTCTATAAGGTTTCTACGAGAATATTTTACAAGAAATAATGGTGGTGAAAAGCAGATGAATAAAATAGCATGAGCCGATTGATTTGCAATGCAAGACAACATTTATTAAAGAAAATCAAGATTTTTACAACACATATAATAAATGGAGGTAAAAAGGTAGATGCATAAAATAACAAGGCAAGATTTATTTTTAAAAAATCAACAAAAGCAAAGTTTAAGAGTTTCTTTTCCTAGAAGCAAATTGCATACCCAACGAAAATTGGTAGTGAATGTATTTAAATATGACTTGCATGTGTAGGTGTGTCTGTGTGTGAAGCGGCCATTTTTGCTTCAGTGGGAAAAGTCGATGGCACACACTTCGAAAAGAGGGAAAACAAGAAGAGAGAGTTACTTAAATGTTTACCTCTATTTATGCCCTCAGGGCTGCTGCTGATACTATGTTTATTAAGGACTGCTTGCTAATGCTATGTTTTTTAAGGGATGGTGCTGATTCTATGCTTATTAAGGGCTGCTGCTTCTACTATTTTTGTTAAGGGCAGCTGCTGATTCTCTGTTTATTTAGGGTTGGTGCTGATACTATTTTTATTAAGGGCAGCTGCTGATTCTCTGTTTATTTAGGGCTGCTGCTGATACTATGTTTATTAAGGGCTGCTTGCAGATGCTATGTTTGTTAAGGGCTGCTGCTGATTCTCTGCTTATTAAGGGCTGATGCTGATACTATGCTTATTAAGGGAAGCTGCTGATTCTCTGTTTATTCAGGCCTGCTGCTGATTCTATTTTTGTTAAGGGCAGCTGCTGATTCTCTGTTTATTTAGGGCTGCTGCTGATACTATTTTTATTAAGGGAAGCTACTGATTCGCTGTTTATTAAGGGCTGCTTGCTGATCCTATGTTTGTTAATGGCTGCTGCTGATTCTATGCTTATTAAGGGCTGCTGCTGATACTATGCTTATTAAGGGCAGCTTCTGATTCTCTGTTTATTCAGGCCTGCTGCTGATTCTATTTTTGTTAAGGGCAGCTGCTGATTCTCTGTTTATTTAGGGCTGCTGCTGATATTATGTTTATTATCTGCTGCTTGCAGATGCTATGTTTGTTAAGGGCTGCTGCTGATTCTATGCTTATTAAGGGCTGCTGCTGATGCTATGTTTATTAAGGCACTACACCTGCACAATGTTTTCTATTCTCATATACATCTCTTTGAATGATAGGCCACAAGTTTTCTAATAGATCAATATGTGGAAGAGTTGTAAGATATTTTGGAATAATTCCCTCTGGTTAAGTGGAATTTACCATATTTTCAGCAAATGGAATTGACCACATTCTCAATAAATAATTAGAGCAATAAATAAGTTTAAGTCAAAATAATACGAGACAATCTCCGAGGGTAAGTCAGAAACTCTCGTCATTACTTATTTTTAGGTTTATCACACTTCCTTCTGCTAATATGTGCTTATAGTTAGCCCATGAAGATGATCATGGTTAAGATTGAAAGTACTTAGGAAAATAAAAGAAATGAAAAAAAAAACTACGGAGCCTTCCCTAATGTACTTTATAACATTAAGAATTGTCCAGATTATTCAACCAAATATGCTTGAATGAAGATATGCTGCATATATATATATATATATATATATATATATATATATATATATATATATATATATATATATATTAATTAATTAATATCAAACACTTAAAATCCCATAGATAATAATTTTTATTTCATGAAAACTATAAAAAATAGCTCTCAATCTTTCAAACTTTCAAATCACATATAACCACGGAAAAAATTACTCCAGGTTAAAATCAAGAAATACTAATATCTTATTTAGAGGGTGGGGAAAGAAAAATGTAAGCTTAAGGTCATTTAAGGGTGGTGGGGAAAATGTAATATGTTAAGGTTTTGACAACAGAATTTAACGTTTGTGATGTATATATATATATATATATATATATATATATATATATATATATATATATATATATATATATATATATATAAATATATTCTTTAAGGTGAATGTTAACAGACATTTTGTGTCGATTAATTTTATTGATCGACTTTTACAAATTAAGAATAATCCTTCAGAGACAAGTAAGAATTTTACTCAGAAATTGTTCGAAGTTCATTTCAAAAGAAATATGGTCCAAACATTTGATATTCATCACCAAGGTTGGTAGAGACCAATCCTGAGTATCGAAGAACTATAGTGTAATGACGTAGACAAAGAGTGTTGTGACGTAGGCAAAAAGCGTTGTGACGTAAGCAGAGCGTTGTAAGCAAAAAGTGTTTTAAACAAAGAGCGTTGTGACGTTGGCAAAAAGCGTTGTCACATAAGCAACGAGCGTTGTGACCTAGACAATCTATCGTGATGTGGATGTGGATGTGTGGATGTGTGTGTGTGTGTGTGTGTGTGTGTGTGTGTGTGTGTGTGTGTGTGTGTGTGTGTGTGTGTGTTAATATAAATATTTGAGGATGCGGGCTCTTAAATGAAAAAGAATGGTTATCCTTTTCTTCAATTTATACTCGCCGCCCACGCGCTGTATTTCCAGGTTATCATTCTTTGATTTCCTGTTTTTCTCGATTTTCCCTCGCTTTTTACCGTTTCTTGATGTTATTGCATCACCCCCTGCCGATTTCGTGACTTCATTGTCCCTGCAACTGAAGCGAGACGCGCCTCCAGCAACGAAACGGACATAAATACTATTTATCGGATCGGCTTTTTGGTAACATTAGACAACACAGCTTAATCCTGATGGCGGGAAAAACGACGGTCACCCTTAGGACACATGGATTTCATTAATCTCTTTTCATCTGCTCTGTCAGCAGCACACACAAATTTAAAAATAAAATTTACCCGGATAATTATTAAATATTAAGAATAGGTTTTACAATAATTTAAATAAATATGTCCTAATCTATGTCGTCTCCCTTGTATCTCAGTTCATGAATTATTTCAAACAGAAAGTGACGAACGAAAACAGCGTAAACTTGCTATTCCCTTCGATGATAGCTCCAATAAAGACTGTCCTGTCGACAAGGACTAAAATACGCTGGGCCCACACTCCGCAGAGGGTTAAAATGCTACTAAAAGAGCCCACCTATGTGTGACTACTTGCGAACTCGAATAGAAAACAGAATTATATTTAAATATTTTGACTAGTGTAAACTGAACCCATGTCTATTTGTTGTGCAGTTATTTCCTCAGTGGAAACTGTATTCGGACTAAATGCGTCCTAAATAGGTTAAACGTACAGAAACGTTAGGAACTTGTAATAAAGTGTTACGCAGAGTAATCGAGTTGTGGTCGCTGACTACTTTTTTCCCCATTCGACTACTACTGACTCTTACTTATAATAGATGGGAGAGTCTATTATCTAGACAAGGTGTCTTTCACTATAACACTATTTCTTTTTTTACTCTGAATCTATGTTTTTTTTTTCATTCTAGTATTAATAGGACTTATGTTTACTTTTTGAATTCTAAAACTAAAACCTGACCTCTGCTAACCTGACCTTTTTGCTCCCGGTGTAAACCGGCCCTATATACCTTTTGATTCTACTCTTTACACCTATGTGTACCTTTTTGACTATGGTTATAACCATCTGACTCTAGTAATAATGGGAGTTACTGCCACCTTTTGACTCTGTTGTAAACCAAACCCATGTCTATCTTTTAGACTATCGTATAAAACCGGACCTCAGTCTACCGTTTTGACTCTAGTGTTAAGCCGATGTATGTCTCCTTTTTTTACTTTAGTGTAAATGCCTCTTATTTCTACTTTTTACATAGCACTAATGCAAGCCCGATCTATAGATACTATTTGTATTATTAGTAGACATCCTTTTATCGCATGAGATAAAGGTACCGTCCTGTTTGGTCAAAGTTCAGTCCTTTGGTTGTAAGACTCGTATGACCTCACTAAAGCGTAGGCCTGGGCGATGGTATATGGAAGCCGTACGCTGACCAGACCACATGCCCTTGTGGTCATATCCAGAACACGAAAAATGTTATGAAAGTAAATCCAGACAGAAAATCCAAAGTGGATCCCCGAAGGCAGTTGGCTATCAACACTGACAGCTTTCTGGCAACATCTAGAGCTAAGCTGACCACAAACATAATGCCATGTATTCCTTTGGATCATGTCGGTACGGTCGAGAGGGTGTGATGTATACTATTTGAACACTAGTCTAAGTCGGTCTTATGTCTATCAATTTATTGCGACTTTTGTCCTATAAGATTTATATCCGATATTAAATAAATCATCGAAGTCGTTAAATCAACCAATGATTATTGTGTCTACAATTTATATTTTCAGGCTTTCCCGCGCGTTTGACGTTATTGCCAAAGAACTGAAGATGTTTGTAAATGGTATAGACAGACAGTTTGTCGCCAAAGACTTCAGGATACTTATACAGGGAATACCATACGGACCAATCCAGAACTGGCACTTGTCATCTTTGACTGAAGAATGCGACGAAGGTTTTAATAAACATGATTCCGATTGTGGTAGGTGAACAATTGCATTATAATAGGCGCTAATATATCAACAGCTTTTCCAACCAAAAAATCTTAAGGCAGAAACAAGAAAAGAAACACTGGGGAATATTCTTGCAGGTTTTAAAAATGTTATGACCTGAGATTTGAATTTCTATGTTTATTCTGATAATCTGGAGAAAATTATAGAGAGAAATCATTTTTGCTGATGAACAAACAAAAAATCGAATTCAAAAAAATCAATTAGAAAAAGGGAATATATAATAATAAAAATAAAAAATATTATTCAACAAAATAGAATGAAAAGAAAAAAATGTAAAAATAAAATATAGATAAAAATTTGAAAATCTGTTAAAAAAAAGGATTAAAAAAAATAAAGGAAAATCTGAGAGTAAAAAGCGTGCACATATATAGATTCAAATGCGTACATATGTGTACATAATAGTGTGTAAATATACACAATCGTATCGTGGCACGTAGTTTATTTTTTTTAACAGATCACATCTTCACTTGACAGCAGCTCTTTTCATTTCAGGTTTTTTTTTTGCGTGAATTATATTTAGAATGTTTGTCCCTAAATTTAGTCACAATATATTGATGTTATATTGTTTTATTTTTATGCTTAAGGATTCTAGTATTTGTAATCGTTTTTTTTTAATTTTTTTTTTTTACAATTTATGTGATATTACATATGTTGGTAATGATTTGTCCGAATTATATCTTTCCCGAATACGTCAAATGCTTAAATGCATAAAGTCTAGGTACCATAGGGGGAAGTGATATTTATTCTGCTATGTACAGAAATGGGGCACAAGGCTAAAATGGGGAATGGGGGAAAGGACGGTCTTCTTCTGTCTAAATATTAAACTTAGCTAGCCACAAACACTGCCCCAAACATACCTCAATAATCCTAACACCAAAACAACACATTCTTACTTACCTTTCTTGCTACATTCACCATAATACCTCATGTCTCTATGAAAGCCCTAACTAGTCCCCATATGTACAATTCATTGTCTGTGGGGGAGAGGGGAATAAAACAACAATTTAAAAACTATCCCCAATGAATAGCACCATATAGGGACCTTGATCAGAACAATTACTATGAAAGTATTTATAGAAAAGGCAGGGGGAAGCTACATTACGGCGGTGGAAAAGCGACTGAAACTGAGACGCCAGCTCGAGACCATTGCAGATTCTTTTTTGTATTTTATCAAGAATCTCTAAATATATAGCAGGGGCACCAGACCCTATGTGGCAGCAATATTCTGAGCATGGGCGAATGGTAGACTTATAAGTAGGTAAGATAGATTCTGGAGAGAAAAATTGTCTAGCACGACGCAGTAATCCAACTTAGCAGCAGACCTAGCAATGGATTCAATATAATCTTGCCACTTCATGTCAGCGGAAAATGTTAGCCCGAGAAGGCGCAACGTGTCACTATTCTGGAGGTTAGCATCAGCCATACTGACGGAAGGCAGAAAGGGGTCTCTCAGATGATCATTAGCGTGTTTCGTTTTGGAGGCCCTAATATTAACACGCCATTTCCCTCCCCATTCATTTTAAAGATTGGATTCAATTATTTCTTCTGAAAATTTTCGATGTGTTGAAATCCTTCGGAAAAAGTTTTGATATGTTGAAATCCTTGATTGCTTAATCCGCTGGACGGATTAAACTATCAATTGGACAAAACAAGCAGTAACCTGAAGGGCAAATGTAATATTTAGTATTTGTCAATCAGTAAAATCTCCGTTTGATTTCTTTGCCCACAGAAAAATCTCCTTTTTCAAAGCATTCAAACAAGCCAGTTGCTCACTATATCATCGCTCAGTAACAGTTTGTCCTGATTACACCAATCCGTAACAAATAATTCCATTTGAGCCGAACCCAAACCCGAAAACGCTTACACCAATAGATTTAGATTGTCATGTTGAAAGTATTTTGTTCTTCAAACGATTCTTTTAGTACGATATTATTATAATAAACCCACTTTTCATCACCAGGGTTTACCTAGTCGAATTTTTTCTTCGTCAAACAAGTATTTCAATGTTGGGCAGCAATCCTTTCTGTTCCTGTGAAAATATTTTTCCTCGCGTCAGATTTTTGTAGCCGACATTTGTTCTCTAGTTAAAGAGGTCGCTACTTTGGTTTCAGGCAACATGTAAAAATTGAATCTATTTTTGTTGTGTGGCAAATCGCGAAGGTACCTGAAAAACGCGAAAGATAAAGGAGAATTTCCTGCGATATGCAGTTGGTTCTGGCAGTCAAAAATAGACAAACACCAACGCATTTGGACAACGCCCCGACACAGCGGAAGGGGATGTTGACCCGCACCTCCTCTTAACTTGGAAAGGATTCTTAATCAAGGATGCACACTTATGAAGTCAAAATCTTCAAAGTGCTTGATGTTAGAAAATATAGCGTAAGGGCTAATATGCAAAAAACGCCAGAGTTATATGGTTTGATTCTCGCTCTTAAATATTTTCTTTAATCTGATTAAATAAAAATAATATCCTCCAAACTGGAATAAATATAAAAATCCATGTTTTTTCCAATAATTTTTTTTTATATACATTCAGTGTTCCATACGTTATAAAAATCTATTTTAATTATATCTGTCCTCACAGATGAGGAAAAAACGTGAAGCAACAGAAATGTGTTTCTACAGAAGGATGCTGAGAATACAATAGACTGAATATGTAAGCAACGACGAAGTTTTAGGCAAAAAGGAAACAAAATGATATATTTAGAATCAGAAAGAGATAGTTGAAATAGCACATAATGAGGAAAGAGGGCTTGGGAAATTTGACACTCATAGGACATATTGATAGCAAGAGGAATAGAGGAAAACAAAGCGTAACCTGCCAACGAGCTTGTGTAAATGAATGGCAGAACAGGTTTAAGGAGATATAGAAAAAATACAGAATTTACTAAGAGCTAAAAAGGACAGAAATTTGTTGAAAGCCATGATCGCCGAGACCCTGAAAAGTCTTGACACAGGGGAAAAAGGGGTATAGGGCATTTTGGAATCTGTGTGCCCTAAAACATATTCAGATATTAATGATGTGATGTGACTAAAAACTCTTGCATGTTGCAACATGACCATTATATAGCAATCTGCTGATCACAAAATCAGCATTTTCTCACTTTTTATACCCTCCAATTAACTCATCATATGTTAGCATTGTACATATTAATATAAAGGCAAAACTAAAACTATGACACGTAAAAATTATTGTCAATCAATATCGACGAGTGGGTGTGTAGATATGTAGGTTTTCTTCAAACGTGGATTCTTATTACAAGAATGTAAAATACCCTCTTCCTTTTCTTCTCGGATCGGTGTTGATATATATATATATATATATATATATATATATATATATATATATATATATATATGAAGAAATATAGCCTTAAGGTGTGCTATATTTATGGGATAAGTGGTAAATATCAGAGATAGAGCGTGTGCAAATATAAAAGTGAACATTGAAGTTAACACTTAGAGGCGACAGTTTGTTTCATGCTTGACGCAATCGTCAGGCCTGACAATTGCGTCCAGCATGAAACAGACTGTCGCCTCTAAGTGTTGACTTCAATGTTCACTATTATATATATATATATATATATATATATATATATATATATATATATAGTTCAAGAAAGATATTTGGGGCACTAACACGCAAAAAAGAGAATGTCTCATATCGAGAATATTTAACATCGAAAAACATAAGAAAAAAATTAATTATTTTTAATAATATGTGGAAATTTCCACCCTTTGACTGATGACAGTCGCGAGACCGGAAACCCGTGTAGCAAAATTATAGAAAATAAAGCATAATATTTTTCGGCATTAAATAGCGCATAAAGAGTTGATATGCCTTTAAACAGTGAATCAATCATAAACAATTGCATAATGTACATAGATTTTGGTCTGAGACTGTCCCTGTACAGATCGTTAATATAAAGCAGAAAGAGGGGAGGGCCAAGGAAGAGCTTTGTGGGTATCGGCATTGATCTGCTGGGCTTCTGAAGCCAAACCATTAACAATGCCATTCGTGTAGTTAAAAGACTTGTTGATTGCGAAGACTCTTTCAGAGGTTAAGTGATCTTTTTAAATATGACGGCACCAATGTATTTTGCTTTCTGTTTCCTCTGACAGATTCTGGTTTGTACACATCACTTTTTGGTATCTCAAAACCCTATTCTATTGCGCAATTCCAATAGAATTACTGTATCCCACCCAATCATGTATTCCTTCTTGGACGGCTTTCTGCGCTCTCATATTGTAAGGCTAAAATTATCTCAACGCAGAGGATATTTCTTCCTGAAAATATTTTTTAAACAGTCAGTCAATTATGTGCCATACGTCATACACGCTTAGAAGATCATGTATCTTTCGATACATGATTGACGAGGCAGATTTTTCCCCGCGGTGGGTTGCCATCTCTTTCTGCGGTAGACCAGGTATACCCTGCTATTTACCCATAGGTGCTGGGAAGAAGAAGAGGATTCATACCTTTCCCAAGGGTAATAGCCGGTAAGTGAACGTAATGGATTTGACTGGAATTCGAACTCGACTCTCCGATTCCTCAATCCGAGCCGCTATCCATTACACACCCTCCTATTGTTTTAATACAAAGATTTTGTAATTTCTATTTTTAATCGACCCTTAAAGCAAGGCAACAAAGTCATTAACACGCTGGGGTTGCTGAGTGTGAAAAAAATAAAAGGAAAACATTTTTAACAAAACAAGGAAAGAATTTACGAGGACAGAAGATAACGATTGTCATTGTATTTAACTTTTTGAAGATCAAAGTTGACTGGCAAACACGAAGTCTGAAGAGAGTTCCACGAGCGAGGAGTGCGAGAAAACAAACTGTTAGCATAAAATCTACTGTTATATCTAGCCACTTCGAATGTAAAATGAGTAGAACTTGCCGCCAATCTAGTAATGCCCTTAAATTCATAGAGTTTAAGTACCATAAAGAAGAGGTCCTTAGAACAATTACCATGAACGTATTTATAGAAAAGACATTGGGAAGCTATATTACGGAAGTGCCAAAGTAACTAATGTCGATATGCCACGTCAATACCAATAACATTGCAGATTCTTTGGTTTCGTCAAGCATCTATAAATATATAGCATGGGCACCAGACCATATGTGGCAGCAATATTCTAAGCATAGACGAATGGTAGACTTAAGCGAGAAAAACAATGGCTGCTCGGTCAATGAAGGTCAAATGTTTCTTTATAAGGAAACAGTTAATATTACCATTAAAAACTATTCGTTTAGGTTTTCTTGCTTGAATAGTGTAGTCTGTCTTGGTGTAGAAATCCAAGAGTTTCTTTTAATTTTCGTTTACCAGAAAAGTCTGATTGGTGCTCATAGAATTTCTCTAAAGGGTCAAACCTCAATTCTCCATCTACGACTTGTCAATCTGGTGGGCTGTAAGTTTTACTTTGATGAATATTTTCTTATTCAAACAGTTTTTTTTTTTTTACACAAGATGCGGAAAGATGACCAGAACTTAAATTCTTACATCCTCTGAGAAGAGACGCGAGAGAAACAGACTAAAATGAACTCCTAAAGAACAAATGTTTTATCTAAACGGAAAAGGATGGCGCAAAGAGTACTAGACTTTCTTTCAAACACAGCTGTATTCTTCCTCTTCTTGAGGACTTTTTTGGCGAAAGGCTATTATTTTTAGAAGAGGGCCATTGTCTTATTTTCCGATTTGGTGCAATAAAAGGGGTGAGGTCTTGTTATCAAATGGAAATGACTACTTTTTAAAAAGGAAATAAATTATAGTTTCAACCTACACGTTTTACCGGCTAATTCGTATTGTTATTATTTGCCTATGTTTCTGTAGTCTGACACAAGGACAACAGAACGGAGGACAACAGGAGAGAAGGAACAAACTTATTAGTAACGGCCTGTGAGGTAAATGACAATTTGTCTCCTTATTCGTTGGGTGAATCGGGTGTCGTACAGATCAGAAGGGACATGAAAGTTATCAGTACCTGAAACAAACACAAAATGAGCTGAATACGGGATTAAGACGAGGAAACGAACAGGACTTTCACACGTAAGGGACGAACGTAGCCTAGACACCGGAAACCCAAGAGAGGACAAATTTCAGGTGACTACAATTTTCTATATCGCACGGCAATGACGTCATGCAATGAATCGGGTGTCGTACAGATCAGAAGGGACATGAAAGTTATCAGTACCTGAAACAAACACGAAATGAGTTGAATACGGGATTAAGACGAGGAAACGAACAGGACTTTCACACGTAAGGGACGAACGTAGCCTAGACACCGGAAACCCAAGAGAGGACAAATTTCAGGTGACTTCAATTTTCTATATCGCACGGCAATGACGTCATACGCCCAGAGTATCCGCGTAGGATTCCCCTCCTAAAATGTCACGTCTGGCTCCCATCAAAGATTTCTGTGACATCCCATGTTGGTAGTTTTTTTCCATTTAAAAAAAAATAAATTTCCATTACCCCGTTATTGTCTGCTATCTTCTCTTGTACTGGAGAAGTTTGAAGCAAACACGTAATTTGAACTGTGCTATGTTCTGTATTTCAAACAGTCGATAAAGAAACATCCGCTTAACACTATAACTTGAAAGTTTCGTCCATTTAGCAGACGGCATTAAGGATTGCATTGAACGCTTTTCGATCTGTCATAAATCGCTATTCCGCCATTTTCTTATCCAGGATCACTTCGAAAATTTCGCCGTATTGCTGGCAAAAAGCATTGACTGTGGTGAAACTAGGTATTTCAAAAAGGGGGGGGGGATTCTGGTCTTCTTCAGTCCTTTACATTATACTCTGATCACACATTATTTTGAATGTCCTTCTTTGCCATCGCCACACAATCTTCGGAGGCGGGCAAAAATATATAACATCTAGGTTACCAGAATGTTCTAAAAATTCTCGAAACGTTTAAAAACTTCTAGAAAATTCTTGAAACTTCTAGAATGTTCTAGAAAATTCGACTTCAACAACTCAGCGCTGTATGTGTCTGAAATGTAATGGAAACGCTTAGTTTCAAAACATCCAGATGTCCAAATCACAAATAATAGTTATTTCCTTTGCTTTAGAGACAAAAACATTTAGGAAATATTACTTACTTACCAAAGACGCAAAAGTCAGAATTTTATTACTCAGTGTAATCATTATAGAGACTTTCTTCATTCTCTTAGAACCCACCAAAAGAAAAACTGTAACAACATTAAAAAAAAGTTTAATTTACAGGTCCGTATATATATATATATATATATATATATATATATATATATATATATATATATAGGTTGCGATATATATATATATATATATATATATATATATATATATATATATATATATATATAGGTTACGATATATATATATATATATATAGGTTACGATATATATATATATATAGGTTACGATATATATATATATATATAGGTTACAATATATATATATATACATATATACATATATATAGGTTACGATATATATATATATATATGTGTGTGTGTGTGTGTGTTACGATATATATATAGGTTACGATATATATATATATATATATATATATATTGCGATGGGTATATTGTCACCATTTTATAATTTTAATTTTGCGCATGCGCGTTGATTGTTTTTGATTTTGTCGACTGTACAGTATAGTAGAGTCAGTTGGGCACCATATGCGAGAAAAAGAGCACCTGATGCAATTCACAGAAATTTGGAAACGACATACTATATTGGTTGACATTCGCGCCGGAAGCACCAATACGAACATTTCAAAGTGTTTGGGTGTCAATCTGAGGACAGTGCTGAGGATTCAGGGAGTTGGATGCTATATCCAGTGAACATCATGGTGTTTGGAATGATCACTAGTGACAGCGACATTATGCCTCCATTCATCTTCCTATAGGGCATTCCGGATTCAACACGGAGGCCCACATCAAGTGCTTTGAGGAGGTAGTGCTGCCCTGGTTCAAGAGGGTTAGGGTTACCAATACTCGTTGTCACTTTCTTAATGCTCGTTGTAGTATAGACTTTGTAATAGCAGATACAACTTTAGTAACGCCGTTGAACAATTCTGGTGTCAAACGCCTTCGAATAACACTCGCACTAATAGTATTTACTCGATAATACTCGCTCGAATAGTCATCCGTATAGTCATCCGAATAGAGAAATAGTATAGTGAATAGAGAACAGCGGTCCGTATAGTAATAGAGGTTAGACTAGAAATAGAGATCGTTAGTCGCCGGGTACTTCCTACATATATGCGTTTCCTCTATGGTTACGTGGTCTACTTAATTCAATAACGGGATCGCCTGTGTTTGCTTACTGGCGACCTATGTTCAAACTCAAGTGTCGGTATCGTCACTTTATTCCTATATAACAGATTTGAATGTTGATCAAAGTCTTTCACACCTGATTCAATTTACTTGTTCTTTTCAAAAATCTACTTTTTTCTAGGTTGTGTGCTTTTACTAGTGATGAAAATTGGTTTCTAAGATAATCGGATATGCAGGAGGTAGAGTTCGAATTCTGGTTGAGTTTATCCTATTCACTTAACCTTAATACCCTTAGTATAGATATGAATCCATCTCATTCCATAACTATGGGTTAAATTGTTGAACTTGTATCTGGAAAAAAATCATTGTTATTTCCCAAAATTTATTAATTGCGGTAAAATAACTATTCTTACAATCACAAGTATGTTTCGGTTTTAAATAACTTACAAAGGGTTGATAAACCATAAAAAACACACCAATCGGTCTATTCTCAAAAATAAGCAATCAATGATATAAAGAGATCGCAAAGCTGATACAAAAATATGCCAACAGTTTCTTCTCACTCACTTCACGTTTGTGGAACTTGCTTCCGGCGTAATGCTTGCCAACCAACTTTGATCTCCAAAAGTTTCAAATGCAATGTCAATCCTGTTCTTTTAATGTCTTTTGTCATTAATAATGATTCGTTCACGCTCAGTAACCCCCCTTGCGTCTTAGTGGCTTTTTGCCTTGCTTGAAGTGAAATAATTGTAAAAAGAAATAGCAAAACAAAAGCATTAAAAAAGAACAAGATAGATTTTAGTGCCTTTTCGATTCTGCCAACCATTTCCAAACTTATCAACTGGAAATTTTTGGGCTGGGTTGAGGTCTTTTGAATACGTCTTTAAATCCGTTCTCTGTTTTATTTACGATATTTTTATTTCGAATACTGGACGATATCTCGTCTCATCTAGCATAATAAATTATCACACAAACCAAGCAAGGAGTAGATAATGACTTCAGAGAAAGTATCACTGTTTGGTTTAATTCTATTCCAACATTTCAGTTTATATATTCTTGGGCCTTCGTCTAGTTTATGTTACATCCGGTGGTCTTAAATTACTTTGCTTTTTCATCTCTTGATAAGAACATAACAGTTCAACCAAGTCCCAAAGATTTCGTTTCGCTTCAGACATTTTGGTTTCCGATGTCATATATATATATATATTTGTCATCCACAGACAGAAGTTTCGCTGTTTCACAGCTCATCAGTGTGGCTAAACGTCCGGTTGCCTGTAGCTAGGATCGAAACCCATTCCGACTGAATTGGCGTTAGTCGGAACTTCTACCACTAAACCGTCGGCTCACGGCAGGGATGAAGGTGAATTTTAGCGTGTTTATTTTTATATTTTAGATAACACACAATGACTGACAGTGACTCAATTAAGAGTCATATATATATATATATATATATATATATATATATATATATATATATATATATATATATATATATATATTAGTCTTGTTATATCTATCTATCTATCGATCTATGCATATATCTATTTATCTCTTGCAGTCTGTTCATAACTGTCTATTTATCCATCCCAGTCTGTTCATATCTATTTAGGAAGAGACCAAAGGTGGTGACTGAGTGGGAAAGAAGAAGAAAAAAAGAGAAAATTTATTACGGAGCGCGAACAATAGAAAAGTAATCAGGAAGATAAGGATTGGCATTGCATTTAAATTTTTGAAGATTAAAGTTGGCTGGAAAACATGGAACCAGAAGAGAGTTCCACAAGCGAGAAGTGCGAAAAATGAAACTGTTAGCATAGAATTTACTGTAAATTGATGAGGCCTTGTTGCTAATCTAGTACTGCACTTAATTCATAAAGTTTATGTATCATAGCGAAGAGTTCAACAGAACAATTACCATGAAAATATTTATAGAAAAGGCCCAGGGAAGCTACATTACGGCTGTGAGAAAGTGACTGAAGCCGAGATGCCAGGTCAGGGCTAATAATATTGCTGATTCTTTTGACTTTATCACGAATCTCTAAATACACAATAGGGCCATCGAATCATATGTAGCAACAATATTCAAAGTATGGATGAATGATAGACTTATAAACATGTAACATTGATTCAAGAAAGACGACATAGTGAACCCACTTTCAGAGCAGCAATGGATTCAATATCATCTGTCCACTTCTATCTAACTATAGACTCTTGAATTTGATTTTCTTCAGAGAAAGTTTTCCCCATCAAGACATTTTCCAGCGATCTAAATAAATAATAAGCGGTAACTGAAAATTGTGTTTAAATTTTAATCACATATATATATATATATATATATATATATATATATATATATATATATATATATATATATATGCTTTATGAATCCGTAATGCTATGTTAGTATCGTCCGGTAAGAATATGATACTAAATGTTTTATAGAATAAATAATTGTTTATTCACTTCTAGACTCTATCAAATTAACACCAGAAGACGAGGGTATATGATTTCGGGGATATGCTTCAAACATTCGATCTTCTTCTTGTGCTGATGTGAGGGTCCCTCTCTTCGCTCTCGTTTGTTGAATATTCACATAACACTTTCTATCATTTGGATGTCTTGTGTATGTAAGTATGAATATCCTAAGTTTAGCTGCGTCCACTTACTGTTCATATCGGTGTGTCCACTGACATCCATTAAGGCCCGATTCTATATTTGGTGGATATGAAGTTGTGTTCTGCGTCAACACTAGTGGCTTATAGCTCTTTTGTCGTTCTAAATTGACACCGAGTAAAAAGAGTACTTTAATATCTTTCAAGATGAACTCGTTACATATATAGGGTGACCTCAGATCAAAGGTCAGAAATACATGATGCGCATCAAATTCGAGGAATCACACATTTGGATTGACATTAAAAAGAATTCCAAGTATTGCAATTGTTGTTTAGTTTCATGACTCACAATTTAGAGGCGGACTATTATTTGTTGCATCCTTCTTATCTACGGTAGCCCAAAGGGGATAAAATATAAAAATAATTTTATTTATATTTTTAATTGAATTGGGAATAAACTTTCTGCAAGAAAAAACGAACTGACGAAAACATTTCATGCCTTATGATAAGAAGCATGCAGAGATAGATAGATAGATAGATAGATAGATAGATAGATAGATAGATAGATAGATAGATAGATAGATAATGCTAAAACAGAAACAATGGTGGATGGTGGCTGTCAGTTTTCAAGTATCAAGCGATTCCCAGGCCATGTCTTCCTCAACCCATACTGGAAATTCTAAACAATTATCTATAAATATGTATAATAAAATGACTGATATGAACAAATGTCTGTCGAATAGAATATGTAAAAACCAGTAGAATCTTTTAACATTTCATTCTTTTGCTAAGAACATCAATAAGAACATCATTTCAGAATTTAATAGGAGTAGAGATAGATTCACGAACCTTGCCGTCCTTTTGAACAGGAATAGAGTCTTTCCCGAGTTCCTTCTAAAGTCAATTCCGTACTTCTAACGTCACCGCCAAAACTCTGAGATTTTAATTACTGTAATGTTTTCCTTAGTAGGAGTCTATCTTCTTGCCATGTTCACACACCCACTCCGTATTTTGAACATGGGTAGAGGTTTATTCTTTGTTTCCTGTTGCAGATAAAGTTTTCCGTTCTTTCTAAAGTCTTCTCATTCTTTCACTTCGAGTAGCTTCTTGGGTTTTAGTGGCATTATTGCATTGCTTGGGGTGAATTGATTAAAAAAAGAAAAAATCGTTACAATGGCAACCTTGTATGCAAGTGTGCCATTGAACGTAATGTTGGCAACAGAATAAAAATGTTAAACATCCAACTGGTATACGTAGATTCTGTTTCAGATAGATAGATAGATAGATAGATAGATAGATAGATAGATAGATAGATAGATAGATATGGACAGAATGAGATAGATAGATAGATAGATAGATAGATAGATAGATATGGACAGAATGAGATAGATAGATAGATAGATAGATAGATAGATAGATAGATAGATAGATAGATATGAATAGAATGAGACAGATAAATAGATATTAATAGAATGAGATAGATAGATAGATAGATAGATAGATATGAATAGAATGAGATAGATAGATAGATAGATAGATAGATAGATATGAATAGAATGAGATAGATAGATAGATAGATAGATAGATAGATAGATATGAATAGAATGAGATAGATAGATAGATAGATAGATAGATAGATAGATAGATATGAATAGAATGAGATAGATAGATAAATAGATATGAATAGAATGAGATAGAGAGATAGATAGATAGATAAAATATTTTATGTAACCATTTAAAATTGGTAAATTTCGCAAGATTTTAATCTTTTTGGTATTACTGTCTCCGTATATCCGCTATCTTCAATTCTGGAATATCCAAGTTGCCTTATAAACATAAAGCTTTGTTTTGTTTGAAGTCTTCCTCGATATTATAATCTGAATGATCTGAAATGACCCACAGATATATTCAGTAGAATGATGTAAGGAGACTCAATTTGCATTGAGCCTCCTTACCTTTTGAGGGGAGTCATTTCTAAACATGTTTTCTTGCTGTTGGGAAGTCTCTCTTTCAAAATCGATATACGTTTACTTTTCTGATTTGACAATCCGCATGCATTTCAAAAGCATTGAAAGTGTTCCAATTTGTCCATCCGCCACTTTAACCTTTTCATGGGCTGGAAATAATTAAACTAGTTTTCAGACAAAATGCACGGTCATCGGTCTATAGATAGATCAACATGAACAGAATTACAAAACAGACAGGTGTACTTGTGAGTATAATATAGAATGGAGGGGAAACAAATATTTGTACACATACAAATTTTTAATTTCTTGTATTTCTAAATACGAGGGTCATTCAATAAATAAGGTGAATTTTTCGGTATAAGGACTTCTAATACAGATAGAAGCTTACTTCTTTTATTTTTCAACGTAGTCTCCCAGCACGGTCACACACTTTTCCCATCTGTGCACAAGCTTCTTTATTCCCTCAGCGTAAAAAACTTTGGACTGATGTCTCAGCCAGTCGCTCACAACACTTTTGACTTCATCGTCACTTTTAAACTTTGTGCCTCTCGAGAACGCTTTCAAGGGACCAAACAGGTGAAAGTCTGAAGGGGCAAGGTCTGGGCTGTAAGGGTGATGAGGGAGCAGTTCCCAGCCCAGCTCGTTGATGATCTGCACCGTTTGGGCTGCTGTGTGAGGCCTTGCGTTGTCATGATGCAAGATGACTCCTTATGACTGATGACTCCTGCGTTTGTCCTAACAGATAAGCTCAAAGTCGATGCAATGTCATCCACTGTCACCCTTCTGTCAGACTGAATCAGGTCATTGACTGATTCGATCACCTCAGGAGACCTCACTTCTGTAGGCCTCCCAGGCCTGTCTTCATCCTCAACACTGCTCCGTCCTTCTTTAAACAATTTAGCCCACTTGTAGACATTTTTTGGGCTGAAACATGTGGCACCATACACAGTTGACATTCTCCTATGAATTTCAACTGGTTTGCACCCTTCAGCAACCAAAAACTTGATAACTGACCGCTGTTCAATCCTGGAGCATGCTTCTTGGTCGGCCATCTTTGTTAATCGCCAAAACTTTCAAAGTTTTTTTTAATCTGCAAAAGAAATTAAATCCATGTGAAAATGAAGTAAAAAAAAAAATAAAAAAAGAGTAAGCTTCTATCTGTATTAGAAGTCTTTATATCGAAAAATTCAACTTATTTATTGAATGACCCTCGTAATAAATAAACATAATTTTCATATAATTAACGGTACACAGATGCATAACTAAATATGTATAGAAAACAGAATAAAATTTGATTAAATAGAAATAAATCCTGTTTATCCATTTTAATGGATGAAAAAATTATTCGTACAATGCAAATTTAAAGTTTTAAAACATTTACATTGCTTTAATATTCTGGATTATTCAAGTGGAATATTCTGGAATGTTCCAATAATGTTATTAGTAGTTAATTTTAGCCTAAAAATGAAAACAGAAATCTCTGTAATTGATATTCATGCAAGAAGGTTTTCATCATTGCAAGTGGTAAAGAATTGACAAATTCACAGAAAGAACTGATTGTTAAGCTCTGGAAAGAATGTAGAAGTTACAGGAAAAGCTCAGCCAACCCGAATATTCCATTTACTATCATTAGTTCATAAAAAAAAACTCAAAATTGTTGAAATCCAAAGAAAAACAGGTGCTCCACAGAAGGTTTCTGCAAGATCTTCAAGGAAATTAATGTGTCAAATGAAACAAAATCCAATGGTTCCTCATCAAGGGTTGCAGGATGATTTGCTTTTGTCTCGAATCTGTGTCACTAAATGGACAATAAGCAATGAAATTCATAGGAACAATTTAAAGTCTTGCTTCCCTCAGAAAACTTTACTGCTATTGTAAAGATACAGAGATGCCAGGTTGAAATTCATTTCTGAACATCAGGATAAGGAAAAATCATATTGGGAAAGAGTATTATGTCGAAACAAAACCAAAATTGAGTTCTTTGGGCGTAATTCTAGAAATCATGTATGGAGGAAAGATGGCGATGCCTTCAAACAAAAGGACACAATTCCAACAGTGAAATTTGGTGGTAGCAGAATCATGGTTTGGGTATGTTTTTCTGCAAAAGGTACTGGCAACATATCAGTAATAGATGGCAGAATGAATTCTGCAGCATATCAAAATATTCTGGAGACAATATTAGTGATTTTGGTTGAAAATCTTGAACTTCCTCCTGATTGGATCTTCCAACAAGACAATGATCCTAAGCACACTGCAAAATCTATGAAGAAATGGTTTGCTAAAAATAATGTAAATAGGCTGAAATGGCCAAATCAGTCCCCAGATTTTAAGCCAATCAAAAATCAGTGGCATTATTTGAAAATTCAAATCCAATTGAGAGCTCCAACAAACATCTTGCATCTGAATACCATATGCAAAGAAGAATGGAACAAAATAGCAACTAAAATTTGCAAATCATTAATTGAGAACTACAAGAAGAGGTTGGTTGCTGTAGAAGTGAATAATGGCGATTCTACAAAGTATTAAATAAAGATTATGCATTCTTTTTTGTATTGTACGAATACTTTTTTCACCCATTAAAATGGATAAATGGGATTCATTTCTATTAAATCAATTTTTCTTCTGTTTTCTATGTATATTTAGTTCTTATGCATCTGTGTACAATTAATTATACGAAAATTATGTATGTGTACGAATATTTGTTTCCCCCCACTGTATATGCTAAGCTCTTTTTAATGGCCTTGTGCCAGACTAAACTAAGCGTGGGAAATATCTTCTTTTAATTATTTGTGCTCATCTTTGGTTTGTGCGTCAATTTATTGAAGTCTGCATCTGCTCACACTTAATACAACTTGTTTGGAAATTATTACTACATACATACATACATATATATATATATATATATATATATATATATATATATATATATATATATATATATATACGTGTGTGTAAGCAGTTAATGTCTATAAACATGTAGACGGCTCGAGACCTTCTACTTTGGCATCTTTACAAAATAATAACCTGGTTTCGTCAGAAAAATATCCGTGTTGGTAGGTGCACTTAGCCTAAATACGCAAGCCAGAAAACCTGATCTCACCTGACCCACACACATCTCTTCGCCCCATAACCGTTCTACACATACACACGCCTCAATATACATCGCAAAGATGCGCCTGGATACGTCATCAGTGATGTTAACGCTGGGTTCATTGAAAGTTTGGGGTCTTTCAACATCATACCATCTCACCCAACTGACTTCGCCATTTCAGATCACGCGACAGATGCAAGCAACGTTTAACTTCCTTTGCATTAAGTGAATACAGGCTTTACCGTTTACGATTTGCAACTCCGACATATTAGACATTCGCACTCTTGATGATTTGAAAATCGCAGTTCATGTTGTTTTCGGGACCAAAGTCGAAAATGACGCATTAATATAATTCTATTGGATACATTAGTTGCAAGAAACATTTGTCACTAGGATGCGTCGAAGATAACGATGAAAGATTCAATGTTCGCTTATCCTGAAATGTTCATTGATAGCGTACGAAAATATTATTTTCTCAAATTCTGAAATGAAACAAGATTCATTATTTTAATGCTATGACCCTTCAAGACGAAGACGATAATGGCTTCCCACAGGTGTATTTTCTATTGGTTATTGCGATTCCTTCAGAAAGACAATACGGTATTGTTTTTTTTAATCCTATCTATTAAATGTATAGAACTGAGTGTATATATTAGGTTAAATCATAAGTATATATTAGGTTAAATCATAAGTAATTGCTCAATTTGGAGACCAGTTGTAAGGATAAAAAAGATCTTCCTAACTATTAATCATACATGATAGGTTTTTTTTACAGTGAAATTCACTCTGTACAAGGCCCGGGGGCCACTCGAGGTAGAGCGTTACAGAATAAGAGGCACAGTTTATGGGATATGTGAGGAAGATAACGGTTAACTCTAGACTTGAACAGGTTAAGATTGTAGTGATCGGGAAAACATTCTCTTGAGGGTCAGTTTCACAGAGCGGTGGTTGGCGGGAAAATCTGCAGCAATGGTACTTACTTCTTACCGATGAAATACGGAGAAAATTGTCTGGTTCGCCACAATGCGCGTAGCATGTCGGGTCCTAGTCGTGAATATTAAAACTGATCGAACAAAGGAATGTTTTGGTTTGGTTTATTTTGTTTTACGGCATATCAACCTCAATGGGTTATTTAATGCCGACAACATTTTTAGGATAGATTCGTATGAATAGAATATGTATTCTTTGGTTTAGATTGGTTTGGTTTATTTTGTTTTACGGCATATCAACCTCAATGGGTTATTTAATGCCGACAAATTTTTGAGGATAGATTCGTATGAATAGAATATGTATTCTTTGGTTTAGATTCGTTTGGTTTATTTTGTTTTACGGCATATCAACCTCAATGGCTTATTTAATGCCGACAACATTTTTAGGATAGATTCGTATGAATAGAATATGTATTCTTTGGTTTAGACTGGTTTGGTTTATTTTGTTTTACGGCATATCAACCTCAATGGGTTATTTAATGCCGACAACATTTTTAG
>OZ038502.1:2067500-2087500 GCA_964036315.1 Acanthosepion esculentum | reverse complement strand
GGTAACACGATAAACTGCATCCAACAGCAAGGCCTCTGATCAGGAGGTTTTGAGAAGCATGGAACTACCTCTTAATTGCTGGCGTTCCCAGGTCCACCCTGACTCGGGGTTGTAGCACCTGTTAGGGTTCCAGCTATGGACGAATAGTTACTCCCAAAACTGGGGTCAAAACGTGTAAAAAATGGATTTAAATACCAGCAATACATTTTTGATAAAAATTATTACCAGCGATGGATTTTTGAATAAAAAAGTATTACCAGAAATACATTATTATCAGCAATAATTCTTTTGAAAAAATATTATCAGGAATACATTTTTTTTAAATATTACCAACAATACATTTTTGGAAAAAATATTACCAGGAATACTTTTTGAAAAAATATTACCAGCAATAAAAATCATGTCGGCATTAAAGAACCCATTGAGGTTGACATACCGTAAACCAAACCAAGTCAAGCCAAATTCCTGCTACATCCATTGCCAATTTCGACAGGCGGAGATTAGAAACGTTACCTGTTATATTTTATATTACCCTTTATCTGTTTCTCTCATTCTCTCTCTTTATATATATATATATATATATATATATATATATATATATATTTATATATAGATAGTTAGATATATATATATATATAGATATATATAATGATGCATTTAATTCTATATATGTGTGCATGTATTTGTGTGAGTGTGTGTATAGACATAGTTTTATGTGTTTGTTTACACAGATAAGTTCATTGACGAGAAGAAAGTGTCTAAATCACTTGAAATGAAAGCCAAAAATGCCAACTTAAACTGGCATTTTTCCAAATTGCCCGCCTCTGAGTCAGAAAACATGAAATAAAAGGAAAAATGTCAGACCTGATGATGTTCGGAATGTCTTATCAGTTCAGATTCATTTCCCTTTTCCTTATATTCCATTATGGCCGACCAGATAACAGCAGCGCCACCTAGTGGCTGGACTGGGAATCGTTAACAGCTAACATACAAGAAAAGCGGTGCAATCGATTTTTCTTCGTCGAATGATGGCATAAAATAGCAACGACGCAACCACCTTGAGACGACCATTATGGAAAACCAAGGCTTTCAAACAGGACATAAATCTAGACGACTCATTTTATTCATTAACGACACTAAGCTCATTATTGCTAGCTCTGAGCATTTATCCAAGCAGGAACTTCGTAAATTCCCAAGTGAACCTCAAGTTTCGAAATTAAAAATAATCGAGATATTACGATAGCGCAAAAAATGAATATCTATACTTTCTTCTTATAATGATGATTTTTCCTCGTTAAAATAAACCTTGTCTTTCCATCATGTCGTTCTTTTGGGTTCATGCCTCTTAATATGGACGTTTTAAAATTACTTGGTCGAGTCAAAAGTTTTCTTCGTATCTGTCTATTTTTTCTGAGAGGAGATATTTACATTATTCGAACTATTATTCTCATCATGGTCGCCATATTTATTACAACATTTCAGCCATTCAGTAACTGTCTATATTTCTGAGATGAGGTATTACGTACACTATTTACATCATTCGGACTATTGGCCTCATCTTTTTTTGCCATATTTATTACATCGTTTCGGCCTTTGGGTATCTGTCTATATTTCTGAGATGAGATATTATGTACATTATTTACATTATTCGGACTATTGTCCTCATCTTTGTTGCCATATTAATTAAAAAGTTTCGGCCCCTCAGTATTTGTCTTTATTTCAGAGATGAGGTACTATGTACACTATTTACATTTTTTAGATTATTGTCCGAATCTTTGTCGCCATATTTCTTACAAAGTTTCGGCCTTTTAGTATCTCTCGATATTTCTGAGATGAGGTATTATGTACACTATTTACATTATTCGGACTATTGTCCTCATCTTTTTTGACATATTTATTACAACGTTCCGGCATTTCAGAATCTGTCTATATTTCTGAGATGAGGTATTATGTACACTATTTACATTATTCCGACTATTGTCCTCATCTTCTCCCCATATTTATTACAACGTTTCGGTCTTTTAGTATCTCTATATTTCTGAGATGAGGTATTATGTACACTATTTACATTATTAGGACTATTGTCCTCATCTTCTCCCCATATTTATTACAAGGTTTCGGCCTTTCAGTATCTGTCTATATTTCTGAGATGAGGTATTATGTACACTATTTACATTATTCGGTCTATTGTCCTCATCTTTGTCGCCATATTTATTATAACATTTCGGTCTTTTAGTATCTCTATATTTCTGAGATGAGGTATATATACTTAGAATGCATTGTGCTGTTCGCATATTTACTATTTGTGAAAGAATGCTTTCTACGTATATCTGGGAAATTAAAAACAAAACGCACACGACACTAAAAATATCTTGGAAAATAAGGAAAAGATCATCAGCCTACAACAACAAATCAAAAACTTGCAAACTTTGCTTGGAGGGAAAAATAGCTACCATTACCTTCCCAGACCAAAATAAATTATTAAATAAAAGATCCGAGCTCATCTCAAAATGCAGACATGAAAACAATTTTTTACTACGTTACTTAAAAATCGAAAACGGAAAAAATAAATAAACAAAATGACAATAAAATAAGCAAAATAAATTAATCCAAACAAATTGCCAAATCACAACTGTTAGAATAGACGAAATAGAATAAAAAATAAGAAACAAAATCAATAAATAAAGTAAATAATAAACAAACTAGCGAACTATTATGACCAAAATATTAGTTAGACTATAAAAATCAAACCAAAAATCGGACGAAAAAAATAGCTGCAACAGTTATATAACGATAAAAAAATGAATAAGAAAAAAAAATAATATACTACGTTACTTAAAATTCGAAAACCAAAAAGTGAAAATATATAGTATAACAAACAAATAATAACAATTAAAATAAATTGATCTAAATACATCCAATTATATAAACTAACAAGCCGATCCCTATAAATTAACCGTTAGAAAAAATAAATAAAACAATCAATCCAAATAAATACATGAAGTAATAAACAAATTAAAACTCTTCTCGCCAAAACAGTTAGAATAAACTACAAGCAACCCCAAAATTGAACAAATAGCTTTATCTTCCCAAACGAAAACAAAACTGTTAAATAAGCTATATAAACAAATTTTTACTACGTTAATAAAAACACCAATCAAAATAAAAATAAAAAAGATAAGAAATAAAAAAATAAATAAATATTCGATTATCTATGCACGTGTTACATAAAATGAATATTTGCAACTTTTATTTATGAATTTGAAGACTTAAACAAATCTGTTCACCTTTAAACGCGTTAAACTCCTTACATTTTTTTTTAAGCTTTTCACCCCAAGCAAGGCTGGAAGCCACTAGCACGCAAGGGGTTACAGAAGGTTTGGAGGAAGAGCAGATAGGAGTGGTAAAGGAGAGGATGTGGAGAAAGATAGTGGATCGATCAAGGCAAGGGGGTTACAGAAGATTTGGAGCGAGAGCAGATAGGAATTAAAGGGGAAAGGAAGTGGATAGATCAAGGCAACTGGAGATGTCGATTGACGTTACACTTAAATAGTTGGAGATTATATTTGTCAGGGAAACAGGAATAAGGAAGGGAGTTCCACAGGCGAGATGTGCGAGACATGAAGCTATTGGAGTAGAAGAGACGTCTACATCTAACAGTTTCAACGGTGAAGGCGTGGGAACGGGATGCCAGCCTCGTAGGACGCTTAAATTCATGAGGCCTGGGAACCAGCGAAAGCAGCTCATCGGAGCAATTACCGTGAAAGTATTTGTAAAAAAGACAGAGCGAGGCAACGGCGCGTCTGTGAGAGAGCGACTGCAGACGAGATGACAGATCAGGGCCAATTACGTTGCATATCCGTCTGTGGATCTTATCAAGAACCCTGAGGCAAACAGCAGGGGCTCCAGATAATATAGCGCAAAACATACTCCATGCAAGGGCGGATGGTTGATTTATAGATTTGGAGGATCGATTCCGGGGAGAAAAATTTCCTGGCTCGGCACAGGGAGCCAACTTTCCTTGCGGTCGATGAAGCAATTGACTCGATGTATTTGTTTCATCTCAGGTCAGCGGACAGCGTGAGACCGAGCAGTCGCAGAGAGGAGCTCTCGAGAAGTTGGTCTTCAGACATTCTAATGGGATGCAGGGATGGATCCCTGTGGTGGTTAATAGAGAGCAGTTTTGTTTTAGAGGTGTTAAAATTAACCAACCAATTCTTGCCCTAGTTCACAACCAATTGTAGGTTCTTTTCGAGACGAACTGCCAGGTTAACTTTTTCGATATGTGTGTACTGTATCTGTGAGTACATTTTTTTAGTATTTCTTTAAGGCATAGACGAGCAGCGATCCCTTCAATGAGACTATCGGAACCTTTTCCAATCAATCCGAGAGATCCAAGTACAACTAGAATTCTTGATATCCTCCTGTATCACATTTTTTTAGATTTCCATTTTTATTTTGATATTTATATATATCTTCAAAGATATATGACAAGGGACTGCCATGTCAATAAGAAAGTACATTCTATATTTATGGTCTCTAACCACGATGTCTGGGTGATAAGCTTTGAGGGTTCTGTGTGTATTGTAAAATCCCATAATTTTGTTACAGATCCTATTCTCTATAACCGGCTCTGGGTGATGTTTAAACTAGTTTCCTTCTCGTAAAAGTGCAGATATTGGTCCACTCTATCATGCCGAGTTTTATATTCAGTTGGTACTAATACCGTGCAACCTGATACAAGATGGTTAATAGTTTCTGGATATTTATCACAGAATCTGGATTTGGGACCAACACGATTTTTCTGTATATGTGCTTCTAGTTAGCAAGAATTGGTCCTGTACAGTAAGAATAAAACATTCAGTTACAGCTTTTAACCCTGCACTATGTAACCACTAATTGGTTTGTCTACATCATCATCATCATTATTATTATTATTATTATTATTATTATTATTATTATTATTATTATTGTTTGTTTGTTTGTTTGGGGTGTTATGGCATATCAACCACTATGGGTTATTTCATGCCAGATCCAGTTTCCACATATTTGCTAAATATATATACTTTGCAAACGTAATTTAAGGATAATGTTAGCAACATCATTGTTTCAAAAACGTATAGCTGGCAACATCATTGTTTCAAAAACGTATAGCTGGCAACATCATTGTTTCAAAAACGTATAGCTGGCAACATCATTGTTTCAAAAACTGGCAACATCATTGTTTCAAAAACGTATAGCTGGCAACATCATTGTTTCAAAAAAGTATAGTTGGCAACATCATTGTTTAAAAAAAAAGTAGTTGGCAACATCATTGTTTCAATGTGTTGGAAAAGACCTGGAAGTTCACTATTTTCCCATAGCTGGGACCCCAACAGGTGCTACCACCCCGGGTCAGGGTGGACCTGGGAACACCAGCAATTAAGAGGTGGTTCCACGCTTCCTCAAAACCTCCTGATCAGAGGCCTTGCTGTTGGATGAAGTTTAACGTCGTACCCAGGACGTATTATTATTATTATTATTATTATTATTATTATTATTATTATTATTATTATTATTATATACATACATGTATATATGTGTGTATGTGATTGTGTGTGTGTGTGTACGTGTGAGTGTGTGTGAATGTATACGAAGCTGCATATTAACATTAGCCAAATACTGGAGTCACCATAAAATATTCCTACTCGTTGTGATATAATTAGTATTACTGTACTGCCAGGTATATTTATGGAAAAAAAAGAATTCGAAGAAAATAGCTTAGGAATTTCTACATTCAAAATATGTGAAGATTCTTACGATAATGACAGCTTTTTGTTTGTTTGTTTGTTTGTTTGTTTCGTATACATTTTAAATTTATTTTTCTCTCTTCGAAAGTAGCGATTCTCCTTTGCTACCTGCCTGTTATCTTCGTTGCTAAATCTTGAATAAACACCACCCTCCCTCTCCTAATTTCCGATTTCTCGACTGTCGCCAGAGATAAAGAAATTTTTTTCCCGCTTCTGAATTCATTCGCGTTCTTAATTCAGTTGCGCACTAAACAAACAAAAACGGAGAGAAATTTACTCGTCTGCGCAGGTGGGTGTGTCTTTGCAACCTGACACGAACTGCAAATGGTCAAAAAACCAGAAATGATTTCTTGGACAAAATGTCAGAATGTTTTGATTTATAAACATCTGGGATATCTTAGACCGATTCCTCTTGCATCTTCGAAAGTGGGGCGTTTGCCTGGAACCTTCTGAAAATCTCCAAAATGACATAAAGTGATGAAGAAGTTATCATAAGAAGTACGAATCGTGTAACAATTACTTTTTCTTTTTCTCCTACTTCTCCTTTGGAGTGACCAGTTTTAAGCTTTTAAGCTTTATATCTCTATGCCTTTCCAAAAGCCAAGGAGGTTCATCTAAGAGCGATTTTATTAGATATGATTCCTCTTGCATCTTCGAAAGTGGGGCGTTTGCCTGGAACCTTCTGAAAATCTCCAAAATGACATAAAGCGATGAAGAAGTTATCATAAGAAGTACGAATCGTGTAACAATTACTTTTTCTTTTTCTCCTACTACTGAAAACGAGGTAACCTACGAAGTGAAAACGAGGCAAACGTTAACGTGAAAAACAACAGATACTCCATACCTCAATACGAAGCAACCTTTACACTGAAAACGAGGTAAACTAAGAAGTGAAAACGAGGCAAACTTTAAATTGAAATACAACAGATACTACATACCCCTATACGAAGCAAACTTGGCACTGAAAACGAGGTAAACTAAGAACTTCTTTTTCTCCTACTTCTCCTTTGGAGTGACCAGTTTTAAGCTTTATATCACTATGCCTTTCCAAAAGCCAAGGAGGTTCATCTAAGAGCGATTTTATTAGATATGAATTCTTAAAAGTTCTTTAAATTTACTGCCCTCTACTACAGGAATTAGTCGGAACCTTTCTTGAGATTTTGTGCTTATACCTGGCATATTAAAAACTTTAATGGCATTATATTTTTTATTTTTTCCCTGAGATTAAGATCAGTTTCTATAAACTGCCTACGAACAAAAAGCGAAACGAACTACTAACCGAAAAAAAGACCATATGCCAAGTGAAAGCGACGAAACCTTCTATCTGAAAGTGAGGTGACTAAAAACGAAACGACCTACAACACGAAAACGAACAAACTTTGCACTGAAAACGAGGTAACCTACGAACTGAAACGAGGCAAATTTTAACTTGAAAAACGAGCGATCCTCCATACCCCAAAACGAAGCAAACTTGGCAATGAAAACTAGGTAACCTACGAAGTGAATACGAGGCGGACTTTAACTTGAAAAACGAGAGATCCTCCATACCCCAAAACGAAGCAACATTTTCAATAAAAACGAGGTAACCTACGAAGTGAAAAGTAGGCAAGCTTTAACTTGGAAAGAAACCGATCCTCCATACACCAAAACAAAGCAAATTTGGCACTGAAAACGAGGTAACCTACGAAGAGAAAAGTAGGGAAATTTTAACTTGAAAATCGAGCGATCCTCCATACACCAAAACGAAGCAAACTTGGCACTGAAAACAAGGTAACCTACGACGTGAAAACAAGGTAAACTTTAACTTGAAAAACGAGCGACCTCCATACCCCAATACGAAGCAACATTTGCACTGAAAACGAGGTAAAATACGAAGTGAAAATGAGGCAAACTTTAACCTGAAAAACGAGCGATCCTCCCTACCCCAAAACGAAGCAATATTTACACTGAAAAAGAGGTAATCTACGAAGTGAAAACGAGACAAACTTGAAAAACAAGCGATCCGCCATACCCCAAAACAAAGAAAACGTGACACTGAAAACGAGGTAACCTACGAAGTGAAAACGAGAAAAAACTTTAACTTGAAAAACGAGCGAATCCCATACCCAAATACGAAGCAAGCTTTACACTGAAAACGAGGTAAGCTACGAAGGGAAAAGTGGGAAACTTTAACTTGAAAAACGAGAGATCTTCCATACCCCAATATATAGGAAAATTGACAGTGAAAACGAGGTAAGCTATGAAGTAAATGCGAGGCAAACTTTAACTTGAAAAACGAGCGATCCTCCATACACCAAAACGAAGCAAACTTGGCACTGAAAACGAGGTAACCAACGAAGTGAATACGAGGCAAACTTTAACTTGAAAAAGGAGCGATCATCCATACCCCAATAGGGAGCAAACTTTGCACTGAAAACGAGGTAACCTACAAAAACAAAACGAGGCAAACTTTAACTTGAAAAGCGAGCGACTTCCATACCCCAAAACGAAGCAAACTTGGTACTGAAAACGAGGTAACATACGAAATGAAAACGAGGCAATATTTGCCTTGAAAAACGAGAGATCCCTCCATACACCAATAAGAAGCAACATTTGCATTGAAAACGAGGTAAACTACGAAGTGAAAACGAGACAAACTTTAACTTGAAATACGAGCGACATCCATACCCCAAAACGAAGCAAACTTGGCACTGAAAACAAGGTAACATACGAAGTGAAAACGAGGCAATATTTACTTGAAAAAGGTGGGATCCTCCCTACCCCAATACGAAGCAACATTTGCACTGAAAACTAAATAACCTACGAAGTGAAATGTAGGCAAATTTTAACTTGAAAAACAAGTGAAACTGCATACCCCAATACGAAGCAACATTTGCACAGAAAACGAGGTAACCTACGAAGTGTAATGTATGCAAATTTTAACTTGAAAAACAAGCGATAACACATACTCAAAAACCATGCGAATTGGCAGTGACAACGAGACAAACTTTAAATTGAAAAACGACATAGCATCCATAGCCCAATTCGAAGATACTCCATACCCTTATACGAAGCAACATTTGCACTGAAAACGAGGTAAACTACGAAGTGAATACGAGGCAAACTTTGACTTTAAACTCGAGCGATCCTCCATACCCCAAAACGAAGCAAACTTGGCACTGAAAACGAGGTAACCTACGAAGTGAAAACGAGGCAAACTTTAACTTGAAAAACGAGCGAGCCTCCATACTCCAAAACGAAGCATCATTGGCAATGAAAACGAGGTAAGCTATGAAGTGAAAACGAGGCAAAGTTCAACTTGAAAAACGTCAGATACTCCATACCCCAAAACGAAGCAACATTTGCACTGAAAACGAGGTAACCTACGAAGTGAAAACGAAGCAAACTTTAACTTGAAAAACGAGCGATCCTCCATACCCCAAAACAAGGAAAACTTTCCACTGAAAACGGGGTAACCTACGAAGTGAAAACGAGGCAAAATTTAACTTAAAAGATGAGAGATCCTCCATACCCCAAAACGAAGCAAACTTGGTATTAAAAACGAGGTAACCTACGAAGTGAAAACGAAGCATACTTTAACTTGAAAAACGAGCGACCCTCCATACCCCAAAACAAAGCAAACTTGGCACTGAAAACGAGGTAACCTACGAAGTGAAAACGAGGCAAACTTTAAGTTGAAAAACAAAAGATACTCCATACCCCAATACGAAGAAAAATTTGTACTGTAAACGAGGTAACCTACGAAGTGAATACGAGGCAAAGTTTAACTTGAAAAACAAGCGATCCTCCATACCCCAAAACAAAGCATAATTGGCACTGAAAACGAGATAACCTAAGAAGTGAAAACGAGGCAAACTTTAACTTGAAAAACGAGAGATACTCCATACCCTTATACGAAGCAACATTTGCACTGAAAACGAGGTAAACTACGAAGTGAATACGAGGCAAACTTTGACTTGAAAATCGAGCGATCCTCCATACCCCTTAAATCGAGATAACCTACGAAGTAAAAAGGAGGCAATATTTAACTTGAAAAACGAGAGAACCTCCATACCCCAATACGAAGCAATATTTACACAGAAAACGAGGTAACCTACGAAGTGAAATGTAGGCAAACTTTAACTTGAAAACAAGCGATATTCAATACCTCAAAACAAAGTAAATTGGCACTGAAAACGAGGTAACCTACGAAGTGAAAACGAGGCAAAATTTAACTTGAAATCCAACAGATACTCCATACCCCAAAACGAATCAAACTCTGCACTGAAAACGAGGTAAACTAAGAAGTGAAAACGAGGCTAACTTTAACTTGAAATACAACAGATAATCCATACCCCAATACGAAGCAAACTTTGCACTGAAAACGAGGTAACCTACGAAGTGAAAACGAGGCAAACGTTAACGTGAAAAACAACAGATACTCCATACTTCAATACGAAGCAACCTTTACACTGAAAACGAGGTAAACTAAGAAGTGAAAACGAGGCAAACTTTAAATTGAAATACAACAGATACTACATACCTCTATACGAAGCAAACTTGGCACTGAAAACGAGGTAAACTAAGAAGTGAAAACGAGGCAACCTTTAACTTGCAATACAACAGATAATACATACCCCAATTCGAAGCAACATTTGCACTGAAAATAGGGTAAACTACGAAGTGAATACGAGGCAAAATTAACCTTGAAAAACGAGCGATCCTCCATACCCCAAAACGAAGCAACATTTGCACTACAAACGAGGTAACCTACGAAGTGAAAACGAAGCATATTTTAACTTGAAAAACGGGCGATACTCCATACCGGAAAACGAAGCAAATTTGGCATTGAGAACGAGGTAAAGTACGAAGTGAAAACGAGGCAAACAATCATTTCAAAACGAGAGATCCTCCATAGTCCAAAACGAAGCAAAATGTGAACTGAAAACGAGGTAACCTCCGAAGTGAAAACGAGGCAAACTTTAACTTGAAAAACGAGGGATCGTCCATACCCCAATACGAAGCAAACTTTACACTCAAAACGAGGTAACCTACGAAGTAAAAAGTAGGAAACCTTTAACTTGAAAAACGAGCGATCCTCCATACACCAAAACGAAGCAAACTTGGCACTGAAAACGAGATAACCTACGAAGTGAAAACGAGGCAAACTTTAACATGAAAAACGAGCGATCCGTCATATCGCAATACGAAGCAACCTTTGCACTGATAACGTGGTAACCTTAAAAGTGAAAACGAGGCAAACTTTACTTAAAAAATGAGCTACGTCCATACCCCTAAACGAAGCAACATTTGCCCTGAAAACGAGGTAAACTAAGAAGTGAAATATATGCAAACTTCAACTTGAAAAACGAGAGATCCTCCATACTCCAAAAGGAAGCAACATTTGCACTAAAAACGAGTTAACCTACGAAGTGAAAACGAGGCAAACTTTAAATTGAAATACGAGCGATCCTCCATACCCCAAAACAAAGCAAACTTGGCACTGAAAACGAGGTAACCTACGAAGTGCAAACGAGGCAAAATTTAACTTGAAAAACAAGCTATCCTCCATACCCCAAAACGAAGCAACCTTGGCACTGAAAACGAGCTAACCCAAGAAATGAATACGAGGCAAACTTTAACTTGAAAAACGAGCGATCCTCCATACCCCCAAACTAAGCAAACTTGGCACTGAAAACAACGTAACTTACGTAGTGAAAACGAGGCAAACTTCAACTTGAAAAACGAGCGATCCTCCATACCAGAAAGCGAAGCTTCATTGGCACTGAAAACGAGGTGACATACGAAGTGAAAACGAGGCAAACCTTAACTTGAAAAACAAGAGATACTCCATACCCCAAAACGAAGCAAACTTGGCATTGAAAACGAGGTAACCTACGAAGTTAAACCGAGGCAAACTTTAACATGAAAAACGAGAGATCCTCCATTCCCCAATACGAAGCAACATTTGCACTAAAAAGGAGGTAACTTACGAAGTGAAAAATAGGCAAAATTTAATTTGAAAAACGAGAGATACTCCAAACACCAAAACGAATTAAACTTGGCATTGAAAACTAGGTAACCTACGAAGTGAAAACGAGGTAAAATTTGCCTTGAAAAACGAGACATCCTCCATAACCCAAATCGAAGAAACATTTACACTGAAAACGAGGTAACCTACGAAGTGAAAACTTTAAGTTGAAAATCCAGCTATCCTCCACACCCCAAAACGAAGCAACCTTGGCACTTAAAACGAGCTAACCTACGAACTGAATACGAGGCAAACTTCAACTTGAAAAACGAGCGATCCTCCACACCAGAAAAACGAAGCATCATTGGCACTGAAAACGAGGTGACTTACGAAGTGAAAACGAGGCAAACATTAACTTGAAAATACTATGTATCCTAACGAGAAACATTTGCACTGAAAACGATGTCACCTACTAAGTGAAAACGAAGCTTTAACTTGAAAAACGAGCTATCCTCCATACCCCAAAACGAAGCAATCTTGGCGCGGAAAACGAGGTAATCTACGAAGTAATTCGAAGCATACTTTAACTTGAAAAACGGGAGATCATCCATACTCCAATACGAAGCAACATTTGCACTGAAATTGAGGTAACCTACGAAGTGAAAACTAGACAAACTTTATCTTGAAAAACGAGCTATCCTCCATACCCCAATACGAAGCAAACTTTGCACAGAAAACGAGGTAACCAAAGAAGTGAAAACGAGGCAAACTTTAACTTGAAATGCGAGCGAACCTCCATACCCCAATACGAAGCAACTTTTGCACTGAAAACTAGGTAACCTACGAAGTGCAAACGAGGCAAACTTTAACTTGAAAAACGAGCTATCCTCCACACCCCAAAACGAAGCATCATTGGCACTGAAAACGAGGTGACCTACGTAGTGAAAACTAGGCAAACTTTAACTTGAAAAACGAGAGATACTCCATTCCCCAATACGAAGCAACATTTGCACTAAAAACGAGGTTACCTACAAAGTGAAAACGAAGCAAACTTTAACTTGACAAAGAGCGAAAAATAGTGAAAAATAGGCAAAATTTAACTTGAAAAATGAGAGATCCTCCAAACCCCAAAACGAAGCAAACTTGGCATTGAAAACTAGATAACCTACGAAGTGAATACGAGGCAAACTTTGCCTTGAAAAACGAGAGATCCTCCATACCCCAATACGAAGCAACATTTGCACTGAAAACGGGGTAACCTACGAAGTGAAAACGAGGCAAACTTTAACTTGACAAACGAGCGGTCATCCACACCCCAATACAAAGCAACCTTTACATTGAAAACGAGGTAACATACGAAGTGAAAACGAGACAAACTTTAACTTGAAAAACAAGCGATCCTCCATACCCTAAAACGAGGCAAACTTGGCACTGAAAACGAGATAACCTACGAAGTGAAAACAAGGCAAACTTTCACTTGAAAAACGAGAGATCCTCCATACCCCAATACGAAGCAACATTTGCACTGAAAACGAGGTAACCTACGAAGTGAATACGAGGCAAACTTTAACTTGAAAAACGAGCAATGCCCATACCTCAATATGAAGCAACCTTGGCACTGAAAACGAGGTAACCTACGAACTGATAACGAGGCAAACTTTAACTTGAAAAACGAACGACCTCCATATCTCGAAACGAAGCAAACTTGGCTCTGAAAACGAGATAACATACGAAGTGAAAAGTAAGCAAACTTTAAATTGCAAAACGAGAGATCCTCCATACCCCAATACGAAGCAACATTTGCTCTGAAAACGAGGTAACCTACGAAGTGAATACGAGGCAAACTTTAACTTAAAAAACCAGCGATCCACCATGCCCCCAAACGAAGCCAACTTGGCACTGAAAACGTGGTAACCTGTGAAGTGAAAACGAAGCAAACTTTAATTTGAAAAACGAGCCATCCTACATACCCCAACACGAAGCAAACTTGGCTCTGAAAACGAGATAACCTACGAAGTGAAAACGAGGCAAACTTTCACTTGAAAACCGAGCTATCCTCCATACCCCAAAACGAAGCAACCTTTGCACTGAAAACGATGTAACCTGCGAAGTGAAAACGTGGCAAACTCTAACTTGAAAACGAGAGATCCTCCATACCCCAAAACGAAGCAACCTTTGCACTGAAAACGAGGTAACCTACGAAGTGAATACGAGGCAAACTTTAACTTGAAAAACGAGCAATGCTCCATACCTCAAAATGAAGCAACCTTGACACTGAAAACGAGGTAACGTACGAACTGATAACGAGGCAAACTTTAACTTGAAAAACGAGCAATCCTCCATTTTAAAAAGAGGAACGACCGATTGATTGAAAATTTTTCTTACTTGAAAATGAAATATATTAATACTTGTAAAGAAGGCAATCTCTTAACAGAGAACAAAATGACGAATTCAAAAATATATATACGAATCTTGATCATCAGTTGGCACAGTCTTGTACACCAGACACAAAAGTAATTCAGTACACAAGCATAGACAACATAGAGAAACTCAGTTATGTGATACACGCTTAGGCGATCATGTTTCTTCCGATACATGACTGACTAGGCAGATTGTTTTGCTGTAGTAGGTTGCCATTTTTTCTGCGGTTAAACAGTTGCCATCCAAGGCTATAGAACTCGGTCTGTCCACCTAGAAGAGGATTCCTACCTTTCCCAAGGGTATTAGTACATCAAGCTAGACTTGCTTGCTAACCATTACATCACTTGGGAGTGCCTCACGAATGTCGCGTGTTCCTCAACTCATACTAATATTTCATACAAGGATTTATCTTTCAAAATAATCTCTTTCTTTGTAAAAGCACTTGAGTCAAGTAAATTAAACAGAATGAATGTTAAAATTATGCAAATCATTTATTCAGCTGTGTGAGGCTACGAATTTATTGATCCGACCTCGTAAGTATCAGATTTTATAGCAGATGCGCTGATCTGTATTGTGTCGCTTTCTCAAGCGTATTTGCACGTAAGTGCATGTAATGGATTTGACTGGAATTCGAACTCGGATCTCCGAGTGTTCAATCTGAGCCGCTACCCACTCTGCCTCCTCTTACTACACCGTGTCTCCTCCGTAAACAAATGCGCTGGACAGGTCATCTGACACTTATGGGGGATGGAAGATTGTCCATAAGACTTTTTCATGGTGAGATGATACAAGGTAATCGACCCGTTTCTATGCCCAAAAAACGTTTCAAGGATGTAGTTAAATGTAAACTAAAGATACTTGGCGTTAATGTTGAAGACCGGGAAACTGTCGCTGGAGATAGATCTGGCTGGAGAAGGTTGATCTGGGAACGCTGTAACAATTTTGAGCCGAAGGGAATTGAGCATTCCAACAAAAAGCGCGCCATTAGGAAGGAACAAATAGAATCTGTCCGAGAGCTCTTAGGATATCAGCACACTTGCAGTATTTGTGGAAAAGGTAACTCTCGCGGTGGCTGGTTTAACCAGTCACATAAAATCAAACCAGAGAGTTCATTTGCAAACTCCTGTGAATGCAACCCTACCAGAAATACATGCAGGTTACTTGTGCAAGTATTGTGACAAGGTTTGTAAGTCTACGCGGGACTCAAACGTCACATGATTGTACACAAGGACAGGTAAGTTTTCATTATAGATAACACCGAAAAACTTTGTCACGTGTGTAAGAGAGGTTGTAAAAGTGAAGCTAGCCTTAAGAATCACTTACGGGCCCATAGCAGAGCGTTAACTCATGCATAAATGATGGAAATAATAAAAACACAAAAAATAGCTACCAAGTGAAGAGATGGTCTTCTTCTGCAAAGATGTGGCAATCATATATATATATATAAATATATATATATATAAAGAAAGAAAGAACAGTAAGATATATAATCCGGTGTTCTTATTGATATTTTTTATTTTTACAAAACAGTGCTTAATGTAAATTTACAGACCATAAATATTATAAATTAACTGATTTAAATATGGATTCTTCGCTACACAGTAATAACCATGTTTCAAAAACTAAAGCTAAAAACTTCAAATTTAATTATATAATTAAATTAAAAGCATTAGTTCCATTTCATCTTCAAGCGAATTTTACAATAACTTATTTTTAAATTTACTGAGTTTTAAACACACTTATGAATTCATAATTTCCTGTTTCCAATGATACAGAGAAATTCACTCATTTCGACAGGGGCGGTAGCGTGTTCATTTTTATTTTATTTTGTTGTATCAATTATGAGTTACGTTCGAAAAAAAGGTTAAATTTAGGGAGGGTAGGGGTGTATTTTTCAACGAATTCTGACATCCGTTAAATGCATGTCGTCTGTTTTTTTTTGGGGGGGGGGGGGTAACGAAAAAATGTTTTTCGGCATTTTTTTCGTTAAATTCGTACTTGTATACTTAAAGATTCTTTCTAAAAGGGGTGTTTGGGTAAGAATACGTTATATTTAACTAAAATTTTAAAATATTTTTACCCTTAATTACTAGTAGACTATATTTGTTTTTAAATCAAGTAAATGTAATAGAATTACTTAAATTATTTAAAATTATTTTTCATATCAAATATAAGTATGTATATTACCATCTCTCATTTTTTTTAAAATATTATTTAAGCAAAATTTTTGACAATGACGGCAAAGAATACCTATTTCATTTCTTTGATTTAGTAAATTTTTATTTTTTATAAACTTAGTAATATATAGTTTCTCATGTTTATAATAAACAGTATTAATAACATTTACCGGCCTGAATGTCCGAGAAATTTTCATAGAAAATATTCATCCTCCGAGAGAAAACGAACATGTATCCTATACGGAACCGTCATATAGCCTGACGTGACTTTAACCGATTGGGCCACAGAGGAGCGTACAGTTAGCAAGGTCGATTTTACTGTCTTTAAACTACAATCTTCCATGAATCTCTCACGTACATTCATATCTGCTCAATGCGTATCCAAATGTAAACAAATGACGTCACACATTATGAAATGGACAAAGTCCGACAATTATTTTAAGACATTTTATAAAAAGAAAATTTCTTAAAATAATTGTCGGATTTTGTGACGGTTCCGTATAGAATACAGGTTCGATTCCTGTTGGAGGACGAATATTTTCTATGAAAATTTCTCGGACATTCTGGACGGTAAATGTTATTAATAATTTTTATTATGTTTATTATAAACAGAGTATTTGCTTAAATATTTGTATCTATAAAAAGAATGTATAAACATAAAAATGTCTTAAAATATATCCTGCATAATTTACCGAGACCTTTCAGCTAACCTGGATGAATATTTATGAACTTTTTTTTAATTTTAACAAAATTTAAAAAGCTAAAATAATTTGTACTTTTGTTTATAAATACTTGTTGCAAAATAAAATCCTCACATCTGCCCTGATAAACTCCGTCAGAGGACGAAACGCGTTGGCTATGATTGGTCTTCCATTTGTCCTTAGTCTCACACACACACACACACACACACATATATATATATATATGTCGTTCCTCTTTATCAAATGGAGGATCGCTCGTTTTCCAAGTTAAAGTTTGTCTCGTTTATACTTCGTAGGTTACTTCGTTTTCAGTGCCAAGTTTGCTTCGTTTTGGGGGATGAAGGATCGCTCGTTTTTCAAATTAAAGTTTGCCTCTTTTTAACTTTTTTTTATTGAAATTGGAGTAGATTTGAACAGAAATTAGATCAGAACAATTTTGTTTACTGATGGGAATCTGATCTAGCCCATTTGGAATTGGGTCATTAGGAAGACAATAGAAGATGATCGAGATAAAATTTATCGATTAAAATTTGAAATAGTGCTTACTAAGGCTATGAGGAACTTTGAAATTCACATGATTTTGGGTTGAAGGTAGCACTCATGATAATCGTGTGCGGGCTCAAGGGTTGATTTATCATCAATCAGGTTTATCTATATAAACGCCCACAGAAATCTGTTGACAGAGTGGTTGGCTCGTCTGCCGTCGAGTGCAGTAGAGCGGGGTGGAGAGAGGTCGGAGATTGAAAGCGACGTCAGAGATTGGAACCAAACGCTCGCTAACATATTTTGTTGATATAAGTACAAAGAAGCGAATTACTCCTCCAACAATCTAAGACTGCTACTGCTACTATTATTACTACCACTGGAAACGGAAACGTCGAACAAGCTACAATAATCAAAAGATTGTTTTGGGGCTAGTCGGTCGCCGAGTGCAGTCAAGCTAGGTGGAGAGATGTCGGTGACTGGAAGTGACGTCAGGGATTGGAACAAACCCCCGCTAACATGTACAGTTAATATAAGTACCGATGCTTCTGCTACTACGAAGAATACTACTACTGTTACTACCGCCGAGGAGGAACGCAACTATAAACTTTAAGCCGTGCACAGAAATCTTTACATCTCCATCTCGCAAGAGTCGTATATAGTTCTGAGACTATTTCACAACAAGCTAATCACAACTCTCTCTCACTCTCTCTCTTTCTCTCTCTCTCTCTCTCTCTCTCTCTCTCTCTCTCTCTCTCTCTCTCTCTCTCTAGATATATATATATATATATGCTATCTACTACTATATTGGATAGCGGCTCGGATTGAGGAATCGGAAAGCCGAGTTCGAATTCAAGTCGAATCCCTTGCTAATACCCTTGGGAATGGTATGAATCCTCCTCTTCTCTCTCTAACTATGAGTAAATAGCAGGACAGACTGGGTTCTATAGCCTTGATGGCAACTGGTCTAGGAGAAGGACAACTCTGAATTCAAAACCTGCGGAGAGTCGTTTGGGGGCCTTGCGACACGTAGTGCGCTAGGTCTCTGTATTTGGCCCTTCAAAAATGCCTGCTCAAAGCTTTCGCTACTATAATCAAATCATATGTACTGGTGTCTGGGATTCCGGTTTGTAGGAATTGAGCTGCTTGACCCTCATACGTCGAATACAACGGGAGAGTTTATTTATAACTTTATTTGTATTTGCGATAGAAATAATTTTTAAAAAGCATTAGAAAGAAGTAAATCTATATTTTTTAAGGTTTTATTGAAATTTTATTTAAGTTTTCACATGTCCTTCATCATTAGCAATACAAAGGGTAATAGGATTTTGCAGTTCACGGAAAACATTTGCCAACTGATTTACAGTAATGCCTGAAATCTCATTAGTTATTTTAGCTATACTTAAAACTAGGTACATTAAACTTTATAACAGTTTTTACAGATTATTTCAAATACAAATAAAGTTATAATTTTTTAAAGTGCACACGAACTTTATGGACACCCTATATATATATATATATATATATATATATATATATATATATATATATATATATATATATAGCGTTTTCATAAATGAATAATTAAAAATGCTATCCTCTATATCTTAAAGAAAATAACCTATCATCAGATCTTATACACTGCCGCTACAAAATCACTAATACAGATATTTACCAAATAACAATAATCGTGCTAACAGCAAAAACAATCAAAATGGATCGAACATGCATCTATAAAGGACAATAATGATATAATCACGATGTTGACGTTCCACTCTTACAAAAACAAAAGATTAGGATGGAAACTTCCATCAAATCTAGAAAGATCAATAACAGCTAGTACAGTGGGTAAAGTTTTTAGCCACCCTTTACTACAGCAAGTTTTGGTTGTGTAATAACGCCACTTTTTTTTTTAGACAATACCATGTTAGTATCAAGCTACTCTCATCTATGAACAATAGTTAACTTATATCTTGCAATGAAAGTTTGTGGGAGTAAGGAAATTAGCGAACAAGGGCAAATAATAGGATTGCATCAGTGTGGCAAGTCAAATAGAGAAATCCAGGTTAATCATCAAACAGTTAATAATATTGTCAAGAAATTTAATGAAGAAGGCCATTGTCGTGTGGAACAACATTCAGGAAGACCAAGCATTGTGTCTGAGCGAACGAAAAGGGCACTGAATATGAAAGTCATTAGAAACCATTGTCAGAGCATCAAAGATGTCACCAACAACATGGAAATGTTGCCATATGCAGTGAGAAAGACTGAAACAACTAGGCTATCAAAGAAGAGTTGCAAGATATAAGCCCTTGGTTTCAGAGGTTAACAGGAACCTTCGTATGGACTGGGCGAGAGAATTCGAGAGCAAAGATTATGAATTTTGGCAGTCTGTAATTTGGTCAGATGAAAGTAAATTCTGCCAATATTCTAATTTGAGATTGGTTTATGTTTGGAGAAATCAGAATGAGACTTGGAA
>OZ038502.1:2035000-2062500 GCA_964036315.1 Acanthosepion esculentum | reverse complement strand
ATTATGGCGAACCACATTATTTTCCTACCCACGCTACTTTCTGAGACCGACTCCCAAGCGGATGTTTCCCCGTTTACTAGAATCTTAACCTATTCAAGTCCAGGGTTAGCCATGAAATTCCCGATATATTCATATAAATTGTGCCTCTTAGTCTGTAACCCTCAACTTCAAGTGTCTTTCGGGGCTTGTTCAGGGTGAACATCATTGTAAAATCTTATCCCTTACCAAACCCTAGGAGCATCTAAAGTGTTTGGCATGAGGCTAATTCGTATATTTTATTTTTGAGTAATTTCTTTATTTATTTCTTTTTTTTTTTTTTTTTTGATGACGGCCAAAGATCAGATCATATCTGCTCATGCCGTATCCAAATGTAAACAAATGGCGTCACACATTATGAAATGGACAAATATCCGTATAGGATACAGGTTCGATTATTGTCGGAGGACGAATATTTTCTATGAAAACTTCTCGGACATTCAGGCCGGTAAATGTTATTTAATACTGTTTAAATAGAGCGTTTACTTAAATATTTGTATCTATAAAAAGAATGTATAAACATAAAAAATGTCTTAAAATAATTGTCGGACTTTGTCCATTTGATAATGTGTGATGTCATTTGTTTAAATTTGGATACGCATTGAGCAGATATGAATGTACGTGAGATAATCGTGGAAGATTGAAGTTTAAAGGCAGTAAATTCGACCTTGCTAACCGAACGATCGTCCGTGGCTCGATCGGTTAAGGCACGTCAGGCGATATGACTTTCGCCCTGTTCGAAGGTTTCTGGTGCTTTCTTTTTTTCCATTATTTCTCGGATACCAATTTATTGGGAATTTGTGCTATCTAGGTTTTTTCACCCACCGAGTTTAAATAGATTTACTTTATATATATATATATTTTTTCGCTACATAAGAGTTCTCATGTTTCAAAAATCTCAATATAATTATTAAAATTAAATTGAATTAAACGAATCATACTTTTTAAAAGCTCTACTTCTGTATTTGATATAATGGAATATGCATACACCTGTGTTCCCCCTCACTGGAATATGATTGGCTGATGTCAGTTATAAATACAGACTGACGGAGAGAACAAATGAGAAGAGGATACACTACGCCCATTGGACTACACCATTGGCTATCCTATTGGTCTACACCTATTGCCTAAGCATATTACCTGCGACGAGTACCAGTCGATAACTGCTACCGTGTACTACTTGGTTACAGTAGCCAAAACCACTTAGCTACTTCGATCAAATATATCCCTTTCCGGGGCACTGTTTTTTAAAAATAATTAAAAAATGCTAAAGAACTCCGGATTATTTACCTAACTTGTTCTTTTCTATGTTTCTATATATTTGCACAAACACACACACACACAAATACCACACCTTAAGACTATATTTCTTCATATATATATATATATATATATATATATATATATGAAATGTGTGCGTGTGTGTGTGTGTATGCGCGCATGAACAGAAAACGCTTTGTTTGATTTTTTTATAACGTCTTGAATTACACAGATGTCGTGATGACGACGGTAGGGAATTGCAATTAAGCTCAAGGTTGAAGTGTCATCAATCCACACTTGCCCAAATCTCCCCCCCCCCCACTCATCTGAAAGAAATGAACTGAAAGAGGAAAGTGGGGAAAAACCAAAAGAAAGAAAAAAAAGAGTGATAAACAAAGGTTTTCTTTTCTGTTTAAAATTATATATATATATATATATTCGTGTGCTTTTTTTGTCGTATTAAAAAATAAATGCTTGAATAGGAAATGGCCTTGCGGTTTTCATTATATTAATTTCGTTGACGTTAAAAACGATTGTGACTAATCGCGCGAACGCACGCACACATGCACGCGCGCACACATGCACGCGCACACACATGCCGACACACACACACGCACGCACACACACATAGATATATATATACGCACACACACATACATACACACAGATACACACACATATATATATATATATATATATATGTGCGCGTGTATATATATATATATATATATATATATATATATATATATACACGCACACACACACACACACATATACATATATATATATTAAGTAGCGAAAAAAAATGTTCTTTTCGTGTCTGCATTTTAAAATAAGTTCTGTTCCTTTATTTAGTAAATTGTATTTGTCTGGGAAGTTTGCTATTTTCCGCTCTAGACAAAATTTTGACTTTTCAAACTTATTCTTGTAGACTGATGCTGTTTTACTCAATTTACATAATATTTTTGGCGTATTTTACTTTTTGTTTTTTAAGTTCACATTAATGTTTGTTTTGCGTTTTACACGTCTTTACTATAGTTAAAAGATTTTTCTGATTCCAATGTCTTCAGTTACACCTATCTCTGTTTTTCTTTGTTTTCTACTTTATAACGTGGCTTCATATATTATATTGCTTTGCAGGCAATTGCAGTTTAATAAACATTCTTGCTTTGGTTTGGAGTTACAAGTATGTTCGGTTCGTATAGACGATTTGTTAGTTATTTTTATTTTATGTTTTATTATGTGCCATCTTCTCGGCACAATTGTAGCTGATTTTTAATGTTTCAGTTGAATATTTCGTGGCGAATGCTTCATAGGGGGAAGTGTTTATGTCTGAGTTTAAGGAATATTTTTCTTACGTTTTTTTGTTGCACGGTGAATTAAAGCATATGATGTTTCTTTTTTCTGCTAGCATTATATTTTGTACTATGCGGCGTGTATGTGAACGAAAATCCATTATCTTTTAAAGCTGATTCATAATCTTATTTGACTTCGTTAATGATTGTTAGAGGCTGGTCATCAGGGAATAAACCCCGGCTTTATCTATTCGGAAAGATGAATTCATACCTTTCCCAAGTGTATTAGTATCAAGTGAATATTAACCATTACGACACACAGCATCCAGCCCCACAACCTCTCTCTCTCTCTCTCCCTCTCTCTACCCCCTCTCTCTCTCTCTCTCTCTCTCTCAACAGAAATTTAATTTTTCCTTCTTTCTGATGAGTTATTTGACATTACGATTGAGGTTGTATAAATGTTATTAAAATTCTGAGTGCATTCGCCTTTCATTCACCATTATCGAAGTAAGATTTTATCTGTCTATATTTTTGAGATGAGGTATGATGTACATTATTTACATTATTCGGACTATTGTCCTCATCTTTGTCGCCATATTTATTACAACGTTTCGGCCTTTCAGTATCTGTCTCTATTTCTGAGATGAGGTATGATGTACATTATTTACATTATTCGGACTATTGTCCTCATCTTTGTCGCCATATTTATTATAACGTTTCGGCCGTTGTACGCTCCGGCCTTCTTGAACCCTTTATTTCGCTCACTGGGTCCTGTCACTGGATCTAAGTAACGCCTTTAGCCACTGTGCCATGTGTGCTTGGCACAGTGACAGGACTCAATGAATGTGAGTTCAATACCCGGTTAAGGCAGTGGAAAACGTTCAGAGGGAAATTAACAGGAGATAACTGATAACTGACATCCATTAAACATGGCACGTGGAACTAGAAAAGTCTACCCCAGTGAGCGAAATAAAGGGTTCAGTTCGACATTCCAACCACCTGAAGAAGGCCGGAGCGTACAACGACCGAATTTATTTTATTCGTTGTGTTACACGTTAGTTTAAGTTACCACGCTGACATGTGTTTCTGGAGCTTCTGTGTCTTCCTCTTTTTTGTAATTGCAGATTTCTTTTTCATTTTTGTGTGTCTATGTTGGTTGGTGATGTACGATTGAATAAAGATAAACTTCAAATCAGGCTACGAAGTAAAACATTAAGGAATAACGTTAGTGAATTGATTTTTCATTTTCTTGCCATTACTAATCAACAGTAGGTATTTTTTTAGTTTTATACTTATTATTTTAATGTTTGATTTTTGGTACTTATAATTATTAATATCACTTCATCTAATTTATATTTATCCCTATTACAATTGTGCTTGTCACTTTATTACATAGCTCACACGACAGTTACGTTCTGACAATACCGCACAAATATTATACTATTACGTTTTGACAGCGTGGAAATAAAGGAAAAGACACTATTTCGTTTCAGCGAGAAAAAGAAAGAAAGAAAGAAAGAAAGAAACAAACAAACAAACAAACAAACAAAGAAGTTTTTAACTTCTGCAAACACCTGATAAATGGCCTATTCCGTTTTGATCGCGTGGAAAGAGGGGAAAAGACAATACTTGGTTTCAATAAACGAAAGAAAGAGACAGAGAAAGAACGAAAGAGAGAAAGAAAGAAAGGAAGAAAGAACGAAAGAAAGAAAGAGAGAAAGAGAGAAAGAGAGAAAGAAAGAAAGAAAGAAAGAATAGGAGATAGAATTGTATAACGTCTCTTGCCAGTACCTGATAAATGATGGCCTATTCCGTTTTGATCCCGTGAAAAGAGGGGAAAAGACAATACTTGGTTTCAATAAACGAAAGAAAGAGACAGAGAAAGAACGAAAGAGAGAAAGAAAGAAAGGAAGAAAGAACGAAAGAAAGAAAGAGAGAAAGAGAGAAAGAGAGAAAGAAAGAAAGAAAGAAAGAATAGGAGATAGAATTGTATAACGTCTCTTGCCAGTACCTGATAAATGATGGCCTATTCCGTTTTGATCCCGTGAAAAGAGGGGAAAAGACAATACTTGGTTTCAATAAACGAAAGAAAGAGACAGAGAAAGAACGAAAGAGAGAAAGAAAGAAAGGAAGAAAGAACGAAAGAAAGAAAGAGAGAAAGAGAGAAAGAGAGAAAGAAAGAAAGAAAGAATAGGAGATAGAATTGTATAACGTCTCTTGCCAGTACCTGATAAATGATGGCCTATTCCGTTTTGATCCCGTGAAAAGAGGGGAAAAGACAATACTTGATTTCAATAAACGAAAGAAAGAGACAGAGAAAGAACGAAAGAGAGAAAGAAAGAAAGGAAGAAAGAACGAAAGAAAGAAAGAGAGAAAGAAAGAGAGAAAGAAAGAATAGGAGATAGAATTGTATAACGTCTCTTGCCAGTACCTGATAAATGATGGCCTATTCCGTTTTGATCCCGTGAAAAGAGGGGAAAAGCCACTAAACACAGAAAAGTGCCATGGATTGCTACATGATGGCCATCCGCTTATATAGCAGTGAATGGTGAACAATCTCCTCACGGATGAAGAGAAAACTGGAGGCAAGAGAAATGTGGTTCTACAGAAGGATAGTGAGAATATCATGGACTGGTTATTAAACAACGCGGAAGTTTTTTTTTTTTTAAATGGCAACAAAAAGTACACATGCTCAGAATCAACAAGTGGCAGCTGAAATTATTTGGACACATACTGAGGAAGGACGGCTTGGAAAGCTTAACACTCACAGGTTATATTGGGGGCAAGAAAGATAAGGGAAGTCAGCGTGCCACACCCACCTGACGAGCTTGCGGAGCAGGCAGCAGGAGTCTTATTAAAGAGAGAAAGAATGATAAGGGCTACAAGGGACAGGAAGTTGTGGAGAGCCATGACCGCCTGATGTCCTGAAGAGACGCGGCACATAAGAAATCCTAGCAGGCTTGATCGTCGGCGAACATAACTTTAACATCCTAAGATATGAAGGTGGCCTTCTGTTGATGTCTGACTCTGAAAGAAATCGAAAAGCACTTCAGCTAAGCTACCTATGGAATACAAGAAAAAAGTTTCTTAACAGTTAGACAGAATTCATGTTCAGCAAATGAGACAACCTGTTTTTTTTAGTTATAGATTGATTGATTGATTCGTTTTTTTTACGGATTATCAACCCTTTTCAGGTTATCTAAAAATCAGAAAATATTTTTAGATTCTAAGACGTTTTTTGAGATAGTAATGGTTTAGTGATACAAATTTTACTAATTAATCCATAGCTGGGGGAAAAGAGGTGGATTCACACCTAATCAGAATTTGATAAACAAATAAGAAATTATAATGAGGATATAAAGTGGGGGATCAGTTGTATATTACAATCGGTATATAAACTAATTACTCACTTTGTGGCCATGGTATATTCTGTACATTTATAAACAAGATAATATTCTTTTTTTCTTTTTCTTTCCATCTATGTTATTAAATACCCGACACTGTGACAAGAGAAAATCTACGAAGATTGCTGTAAGAACGTGGACGTCAGCATTTCACCATTCTTAGCAGATTTTCTCTTATCACAATGTGGCATATTTAATAACGTAGATGGAAAAAAAGAAAAGAAAAAAAATAGATGAATTTGACAAGTTTGAAAAAAAATAAATAAATAAAAATAGAGAATGTAAATAAATCTAAAAGACATGCCACGATGGCTACTCAGTATTTCATTGATTGATTAATTCGTTTTTTTACGGCTTATCAACCCTTTTGCAGGTTATTTAAAGGCAGAAAATATGTTTAAGTTCTGAGAATTATTTTGAGATAATAATGGTTTAGTCCTCAAGGATACATGGCACAGTGGATAAAGGCGTTAGCTAGATCCAGCCGAAACGTTGTAATAAATATGGCGACAAAGATGAGGACAATAGTCCGAATAATGTAAATAATGTACATAATACCTCATCTCAGAAATATAGTCAGTTACTGAAAGGCATAAACGTTGTAATAAATATGGCGACAAAGATGAGGAGAATAGTCCGAATTATGTAAATAGCGTACATAATACCTCAACTCAGAAATATAGTCAGATACTGAAAGGCCGAAACGTTGTAATGAATATGGCGACAAAGATGAGGACAATAGTCCGAATAATGTAAATAGTGTACATAATACCTCATCTCAGAAATATAGAAAGATACTGAAGGGCCGAAACGTTGTAATAAATATGGTGACAAAGATAAGGACAATAGTCCGAATAATATAAATAATGTACATAATACCTCATCTCAGAAATATAGACTGATACTGGAAGGTCGAAACGTTGTAATAAATATGGCGACAAAGATGAGGACAATAGTCCGAATAATGTACATAATACATCATCTCAGAATCAGGAACTGAATGGTTTAGTGATACAAATTTTAATAATTAATCCATAATTGGGGGAGTAGAGGTGGATTCATACCTTTTTCAGGGGTATTCAGGGGCTCATAAGTGAATATAATGAATCCAACTGGAATTCGAACTCAGTCCTCGGATTAACAATTTCGAGCCATTATCTATTACGCCATTCACACACCCAAGCTTAGAGTGGTCTCTCATCTAGAAACTGAGAAGGCTCTATGTGGCTTAAATTCGGTGATATTACAGCGACCGGTGTTTCAATATGTAAATAGTAAGCTATTTCTACCCGCACATCAAGGCGTACAACACCTGATATTCCCAAATGATTACCCATCTAGATACTGACCAAACTTGAGGTTTCTTAACTTCGGTGATCGTACGGAACCGATGTTTCAACGTAATATGGTCGTAAGTCATTTCTACACGCATATCAAGGCATACATCTCTTGATATTCCCAAGCGATCACCCATCGAGGTACTGACAAGACTCGACGTTGCTTAACTTTGGTGATCATACGGAAACCGGTGGTTCAATATGATTTGGCCGTAAACCATTTATATATTGGGAATGTCAAAATCGAGCAGGTACACAAATCTGACTATTTCTAAGCACAGATAACTGAATATGTGACTCGAAAAATGGCGAAAGATGCCTTGCGAAAACTCAGCAAAGTAGCAAGCCTTTGGAAAATATCGTTAGAAACAAAGAAGGCGTCATATGAGTAGCGAAGAAATCTTAAGGAGAATAGGAACAAGAAAACGTATACTTACAATAAGAAAGAGACAACTAAGATTTCTGAAACAGAAGAAGTAGGCCTAGAGAATTTAAAACTCAGAAGATATAATGAAATCAAAAGAAGCAAGAGAAAACATTAACTAACTTAAGGAGTTTGGGTGAACGGGTGACAGAACAGGGACAAGGTAGGGGTTAAACGGCTTAAAAGTTAATTAGAACAACAAAAAACAGGAAGTTGTGGAGAGCCATTATAGCCTTCGTCCTGTAAGGAACTGGCACGTAATAGAAAAATCTTTTAAACAACATAATTATTGTTTTTAACGTTTGAATGTATTTGAAATATGGTTTGAAAAAAAAGGACTTAGTTAACTTTAATTAGCCCGAGTCGCTGGTTGGCCAAATCTATTTATGTTTCTTGAAGGAGGATGGTAAAAAAAAAAAAAATGGTTGATTAATTCCGGGCAGGAAGGAACATATGAAATTGGCCGAATATATTCTCCGTCACTAAGGGCGCAGCATTCTTTTAACAGAAGACTTTCGACCCATAAACTATCTTTCGCTTGTCTTCGTTCCTTTTTCATTTTTCCTCCTCTCCAGCTTCGTTCTTGTACTCTACTTTCAACATCTATAAATGGTGACGCTTGAAATCTTGAAGTATATTTGGTCTTCGCCGTAAATAACAATTGTGACAATTTTCATTTCTTTTACGACTATTACGCGTGCGCAGGTGTGTGTGTGTGTGTGTGTGTGTGTGTGCGTGTGTGTGTGTGTGTATGTGTGTGTGTGTGTGTGTGTGTGTATGTGTGTGTATGTGTGTGTGTGTGCGTGTGTGTGTGCGTGCGTGTATGTGTGTGTGTATATGTGTGTGTGTGTATGTGTGTGTGTGTGTGTGTGTGTGTGTGTGTGTGTGTGTGTGTGTGTTGGTTTTAAAAGGAAAAACAAACCTTTTCTCTTAACGATATCACAATTAGTATCTAAATCGGTTAGTCTATTTGGTTCACTCACGTACTAATAACCTGGGAAAGGGCGGGAATATGCCTCTTCTCCCTAGAGCTATGGATTAAATAGCAAGGTAGAGTGGGCTATCTAGTATACCTTGTATGGCAACCACTCTAAGAACAGGAGACTCGTGAATTCCAAACCACTATCTTTCCCAAGAGCACATGGAAATTCACAAATAATAAAGAAAGCGAATAATAGAGAGAACTATGATCACCTTCGTCCTTAAGGAACATTTTTTTTTAATTGATAGATGGACTGCAAAATTAACTTGTAGCCCATTTCTCATAATATTAAGCTTTTCCCAGCTTTTTCGTTCTCAGTTTGTTTCGGATTGAAGTTAGCAGAATATACATCATGAAATGGACAAAGTCCGACAATTATTTAAGACATTTTTAACAGAATATATTTGTGTATTTTTTTAATTCTTCGATCATCAATGATGTCACTTTGTTTTTCTCTCAAAATAATATTGCAGAATTTGCCCGACGTCTTCGAGTGCAAACATTACAGTGCAAGATAACTTTTTCTTTAATATTTAGCTGGAAAAATTCTGGATGTGTCTTGCATTTCGGTACTCCAATGTCAGCAAATAGATTTTTCATAAATCTTATCATATTTGATGGCCTATAAAAACCTTCCCCCAACACCCCCCACAAAAACACTCAAAGTTATCTCTCTTTGCTATGGGAATTTGAGGTATCTGGTAACTAATGTTTACCCAGACATCGTAAACAACATGCCCTCGTATTTAACTTCATTTAATGTGATTAAATGGTGGCATCCCAGATTCTGAAAATTTCCAGCAGATAAAAGAAATACATGAATTTATTCAACTTCAAGTCTTCCAAAGAATTTGAAATCTCTTCATTCAGTTGATTTCTGCTAATACAAAATCCAAAAAACAAATAAACACTTAACAAAAATATTAAATTTGATTTTATGAAAGTGAAAAAAAGATTTAAATTAAAAAGTAAATTCAGATTTGTGACATTTTGTTCGTAACTTGAGCAAAACAAATATTTATTTTTCAGCAGCATCTCCTTCTTTGTCAGTGCACTTAATTCTTGTGTTGAATAGAGTATAAAAAGCAGACAAAAATTAAAATATATAACGCCTGCGTTATGTCAGCTCTGCTATATTCGTGGGAGACATGGGTAGTCTATCGCAGACATCTGAAGATACTGGAACATTTTCATCGACGATGCCTTTGGTCTGTGCTTGGAATCCACTCAATGTTTCACAGCCCTGATGCTTTTGTTCTACAAATGACCAATTCACTCTCTATAGAAACAGTTAAACACAAATACAGATTGCAATGGACAGGGTATGTTATTCGTATGGCAGATGACAGAATACCAAAACAATTAATGTGTAGAGAAGTGGAAACTGGAAAAAGACCACAGCACAAGCCAAAACTTCGTTACAAAGATTGCCTTAAAGATTCACTATACAAGTGCAATATTGGACTGGATGACTGCGAGACTCTGGCTGAAAACCGGGTTTCTTGGAGAGATGGCATTGCTGTTGGCGTCGGAATCTCGCATGAGGCATCACAAAAATATGCAAAACTGTAGAGAGGTTTTCGGAAAAGATCCCTGAATTGCCATGAGGTGTGAACCTGGCCATGTACCCAATGCAATCAGATATCTCTGTCTACGGCAGGGGTCTGCTCAGTCAGAAGAAATCGCAGCAACACCAACGGGGTCTATTGCACATGATGATTTCATATTGGCATGCTTTGAATGCCCAACCTGCGCTAGAGTGTGCAAGTCCAGCTCGGGCCTGACAAGGCATATAATAAAGCACATTGGAAGTGATGTGGTTGTTCAAATTCAACTTCCACCACCCGGAGATGATTTGACATGACATATATGTAACAAGAAATGCAGATCGATAGCTGGCTTTATGACCCGCATACATTCATATAACAAATGAATGCAGTGTTCTGGGAGGGGCTTTAACTGATGGACTGGACATGTTAGTGATGGTCATACTCGCTTTGTGAGTCGACAGACACTATATATATATATATATAATGCATGTATGTATATGTATATGTATCATGTATGTATCCATATGTATAGGTATAATGTATGTATATGTATAATGTATAATGTATATATGTATGTATATATATATATATATATATATATATATATATATATATATATATATATATATATATATATATGTATAATGTATGTATGTATATGTATAATGTATATGTATAACGGTTTGTTTTTAACTTCAGACATTGAAAAGTTTTCTGTACAACCACTTTTCAAAATCTACCCAACTTTGTTTTTTCTTTTGTAAGGGTCCGTTGGTTGGACCGATAAATTTTTAATACACACACACGCACACACACGCACACACACGCACACACACACACACACATATATATATACACACACACACACACACATATATATACACACATATATATATATATATTTAACAAGCTAAATAGTATACTATTTAGCTTGTTCGCACTATTGTCTTCATATTGTTGCTATCACTGATAACATATTCACAACATTTCGGCCGTTGTACGCCCCGGCCTTCTTCAGGTGCTTGTAATTTAGAACCGAAACCTTTATCTCTTCCGGATATCTCAGTATCCGTTCTTGCCAGGTATTGAACTTACAACTCTTTGGGTCAAGTCACTGAATTACTTGACCATGAGGACATCAGTGTATAAATTTTGGGGATTTATAAACCTAATGTCTTCGTAACCAATTTTTTACCAGAGCTCATATACAAAATTATTACTGGTTCCCATATTGTATCCATATCCATGATTGGCCAGCTTAGAAGATTGTTTTTAGCCTATCACATGCACTGATTCTTTAGGTTTTCGTAATTTCCAGTGACGTTATATTATTTCAACCTCATCCTACAGGAGTCGGTGATCTCAATTTTCCCTCCATATATGGTTCGCTACGCCTGATTTTCTATTTCCCCTCGTCTTTTGTATTTTTCCAATAATCCCTTCACGAGGTCGTTTTCTGTGTGTTGTTCTCCTCATGTACCCCCCTCCTATATCAGTTTGTATTATTGTGTTCACATTGTTCAGTAGCTGGACCTTTTACTGGTGTAGTCAGAGTATAAAGGTGTCCTCTACGTATCTCAGGCGTAGATTTGGCTTTAGTGATGTTAATTCTAATGCCACTACCATGTAATGTTAGCCATTGCTGGCGATCGTGGTGAGCCCATTGCTAAACCTTCAACCTGTTGATATATGTCGGATCCCATTCCGAAGTGTGTTGTTATATTGGTCTGTTCTCCTAGGGGTGAGTCTAGGGCCAATCCGTCCCTGACTACTGATAGTGCCTCCTCGTTGGCTACCTTAGTGAACAAACCACGACCAGGCTCACCATTTGATTGGATTTGATGGGAGCATCTTTGATTATTTCCACGAAGTGGGCGGTGTTTCGGACATATGAAGGTGACTTTCCTATTAATGGGTCAATTATATCTACAAGGAAGCGACTCAGATGGTGGTACACAGAGCATTGGCAGCTAACAATTGACCTGAGCGGCATACTGTCTTTGTGAATTTTAGCGAGACCGGTTATGTGAGGGCAGCTTGGTGTCATGCTGTGACAACTCTTGTATGTCTTAGGTGCGAAGTGGTCCTTGTTATTGATTAGGGTCAGTTACAATTTTCTTTCTGTTTACATTGTTGGGTTTTTCTTTACTATAGCTCCCATTTCTAATGAGGTCTTCCAGCTTTTGATAAGGACAACAGTCAATATAAATCGTGTAAATAATTACAATACCTCATCTCAGAAATATAGACATATATATATATATATATATATATATATATATATATATATGTATGTGTGTGTGTTTGTGCATACACACACACATATATATATATGTACATATATATATATATATATATATATATATATATATATTGTTATCTTTCATTTAATTTGCTTAAATATATATATTATTAATTAAAGAATATCAAACACTTAAAATACTATAGGTAATACTTTTTATTTCATGAGAGCTCTAAAAAAGCAGCTCCCAATCTTCATGAACTCCAAACAAATGACATTATTTCCATTTCATTCGGGATTTGTTTGTAGGGTTCCAAGATTGAAAGCTGTTTTTTAGAGCACTCATGAAATAAAAATTATTATTATATATGTCATTTGACATAGAGCTCTCCCTGGATCCATATCATCCTGGAAACTCCATACGGATTATATATATATATATATATATATATATATATATATATATATATATATATAAGAAATGAAAAAAAAAATAAAATGAAATAAAAATAAATAATGGCAAGCAAAATAATTAACCCAAATGAATAAACAAACGACTTCCGGCAAAATAACCGCCAACTGCCCACAATGCACCACTAATCCGTATATATAAATAACCGAGAAAAAATAACAGCACTCGTGGCCTGACGATTGCGTCTAGCATGAAACAGACTGTCGCCTCTAAGTGTTGACGTGAATGTTCACTTATATATATATATATATATATATATATATATATATATATATATATATATATATATATATATATATATATATATAATTGTGTATTTGGGTAGCAATCACAATTATACAAGTTTCATTAAAGACGGCGGCCAAGTTACTGTGATTAATGTTTTTATTCAATTTTTCTTTCATTTGTACAAGTGTTTTTGGGGGGTGGTCTGAACATAAAGTCTGTAAAACTGTTCAAATGTTTGACATATCCGATCGTTTTTGGCTATTCTATTTGTCCTTATTAATTTTTTAACTGAATGCGTACATTTTTTTTATATATGTATATCTATAGTTATGGGAACTTTATAAAGAAATGCAACCGATTCCAGTCGACTAGAAAACGAAAAATTATATTAATTATATTATTATAAAAAATTTAAAACAGCTAATCTCATCGTCAACAACAACCCTCTTGCAAGATCCAAATTAAAGAGGACCAATATTATTTATGAATTTATATGTCCCTTAAGGAACTGCATTCCTCATCAAAGCAAATTCGTGAATAATTATATTGGACATACCACTACATGGCTATCAAGAAGACTTTTGTTACCTCTCTCTGACCATTGCTCAATTAGGACCCATTTGCACACATGGAAAATAACCAAACTTTGTTTACAACATCCTTGTAGAAAATATGACTATAATAGAATTATCCACATGTAAAAAGTTAAAGGGTAAAAATAATGAAGGCATTAATAATATAAAGGAAGGGGTCAAAACTCAATAATACCAACTATGAACGCGGTACATTGTCCTGGCCGAGTTTAAAAAAATAGAAATAAAAACATTGCCATCACTATAGATTTACATATATAGAAGAAAATCTACATATTCAGTACATTTGGGCAGCTTTTTCACGCTTTATGTCCAGAAAAGAAAACACTTAGACGAAAAAAAAATTTCTAAAAAGTTTAATCGTAGTCCCTTGCCAGATGTCTTTAAGTACTGTTGTCACATGGAAGTCTGAGTAGCGTACCTTCACTGATTCGCAAGATTAATAAAAACAAAGTTTTATTGTCAAAATTTTTATGTTATTATTAAAAGGCAAGACCAGAATTTTTTGTGATAAAATTATATATTTTATCCTTTTTAGAATGTTCGAAATTTTAGTTCACTATTCAGCGGGGGGGGGGGTGGAAGCAAATGATTATTATAGGAAATTAAAACGTCTTTTTACTCTCATTTACAAATTCTTGCAAAAATCAAATAATCGTCAAATTTTAATGAAACGTTCATTTTTTTAAAAATCTTTTAAGAAAATCTTGGTAAAAAAAAATTTAGATTTGTTAAACACCCCCACCCACCCCAATTCATTTTATGAAATTTCCAGAAATTTTGGTCCATTTAATGTTATATTAGCTCAAGGCAGAATTCTTTAGAGAATTTAAATCATCAGTTTCTTTTTGTAAAACAGGACTCCAGTTACCAAAAATTTGCTCTGAATCGTAAAATAAAAAATGCTATAAAACTAAGACTTTATTTAATTAGAAAAACTTTAAATTGTTTTACGAATAAGATATATTATGAATACTATTGTCTTAAGAAGAAGTTTTTTCGATGAATAAGAAATTTTACAAGAATTGTTTTTTATTTTCTTTTAATTGTAATTAGAATAATTTATAATGTTGTAAATTTTTTTAAATTCTTTATTAATTTGTATAGGTTAGGTGATATTGTTATTAAGTAAAAACTATATTTTCTTATCATAAATGGAAAAGCTTACTAGAACTCAGTGACGGCCAGTATTTTAAAAAAATTTTGTGCGTGTATGTGTGCATAAACATGTCAATTTTTTACATTATTTACATTATTCGGACTATTGTCCTCATCTTTGTCGCCATATTTATTACAACGTTTCGGCCGTTGTACGCTCCGGCCTTCTTCAGGTAGTTGGAATGTCGAACTGAACTCTTTATTTCGCGCACTGGAGTAGACTGTTCTAGTTCCACGTGCCATGTCCTCAAAGACACATGGCATAGTGGATAAAGGCGTTAGTTAGATCCAGTGACAGGACCCAAAGAGTGTGAGTTCAATACTAAGGCAGTGGAGAACTTTCATAGGGAAATTAACATGAGATAACTGATAACTGACATCCATAAAAAATGGCACGTGGAACTAGAACAGTCTACCCCAGTGAGCGAAATAAAGGGTTCAGTTCGACATTCCCACCACCTGAAGAAGGCCGGGGCGTACAACGGCCGAAACGTTGTAATAAATATGGCAACAAAGATGAGGACAATGGTCCGAATAATGTAAATAGTGTACATAATACCTCATCTCAGAAATATAAACAGGTACTGAAAGGCCGAAACGTCGTGATAAATATGGCGACAAAGATGAGGACAATAGTCCGAATAATGTAAATAATGTACATAATACCTCATCTCAGAAATATAGACAGATACTGAAAGGCCGAAACATTGTAATAAATATGGGGACAAAGATGAGGACAATCGTCCGAATAATGTAAATAGTGTACATAATACCTCATCTCAGAAATATAGACGGATAATGTCGATTTTTGTAAATACGGTCGTCTATACACGACATTAACAGAAAGTAAAAGCAATAACTATAATAAATTCATAGCCAAAGTACCTAAAATTCAATAAAACGTTAGATTACGGAGAATATTTTCCTACTTTTTTTAAGATTACACAGTTGTGAAAAAATATATTAAAAAAAAGTTGTTCACGTTATATTCCTCGAGTAATTTTTACAGATATATAAACCATAGAAAAAAATTAGATAGAATTCCGTCTGTCAGTCAACCTTGCAACACCTACGATAAATAAAATCTACTGGCGTGTTAAAAAATGCATTTCTGCGATATTTTAAACAAAGTAAGTAATATTTTATTCAAATCTAATTAATTAATGTTTAAATCAGCTAATATTGCTCAAATAAATTTTCAGAAAATTATATTTTAGTTTTGAAAGATTTTTAATAAAGAGAATTACATCGTGATGACGGATAACTAAATGACGCTAAAATCAACGATTTTAACAATTTCAAAACGAAAATTCATTCCAATCAATTTAATTAGTTTAGAAAAAAATATGTTTCTTATTGGAAATATTAAATTTAATTTTATTAGCTTGGAATTAAAACTAAAATAAAAGCTTCAAGAAAGATTTTTCATTTTTAAAAATACATTCAGAATCTTATGTATCGCCTTTCTGTCATTATTTTATAGAATAAGGATTACCGAATGTTTCTTGAAGAAATCCTGTCAGCTGTAATAAAAACATCAGGTTTTTTTTCATATTTAGGATTCCAAAACGTTACTTTAAATATTGTAATGTATCCGAACCCAAAAGTAAATAAATCAATAAAAAATATTTTTCTTATTGAAAATATTAATTTTTTTCTATTAGCTTTAAATTAAAACTAAAACAGAAGCTTCAAGAAAGATTTGTTTTCATTTTTTGAAATTATTTTAAACCTTATGTATCGCGTTTCTGTGGAGGTACCTATATATAAGATATAGAATTCTTGCATTGTGAATTGTACTCTGCTCTAAACAATAATGGATAAACTAAAATAATTACAAATTTAAGCTAGAATTCCGATTGCAGGAGTTTTTCAGTGAGTAAGAAAACCGAGGAGGGTGCTTCAAATTTGAAAAAAGATTCTATTACTTCATCCTAAGTGATAACTATCAGACAACTACTACGAACATGAGAATTCATCAAGAAGAAGAGGTATGACTGGAGTGGAATAAGCAATTCAGTGAGAACTGTGCAAACAAGTTCGTTTTCGCCATACAAACTAATACGCAAACCAAAATTGGAATGAAATACATGAAATCTTCTGGAACTTTGATATTCAAACTGATTTATCAATTAAGGTTAGGTTAGCAGATCCTTTTGATGTAAACAAAAAGAACGTTTCTGATTTTGGGTTTCGCTCTTTCAGTAAACCATAGAGGGAAACTAAAGAAAAATGAAATAAATTCCTGGTAAGTGACAGTAGTGCCGATAATGTTCGGAATTCTATGAATGACCCCCAAAGAAAAAAAAGCTTGAAGGTTTTGAGAGTCGATAAGGACCGAGACCATTCGGCCGACAGCGCTTCTAAAATCGTCTACAGGGCTGAAAAGAAGACCCAGGTTATTTAAGTGGCTTGTTGTCACTTGACATTCATTTGAGACCACCAGGCACTGGACGCATGTAAATTAGGCTAATTTAATAAGGAATAATGATGAAGGTGCAGTTATTTTAAATGTACTGGTTGAACTTTAAGGTAAGCAACTGGAACTCTGCAGAACTGACCCACAAAATGACTCTTCGTGAAGAGTTTGTAAAACGACGGTCATCTATAAATAAATCACTTCTTCATCAACTTTGCTTTTTAATTATCCACACATTTACATGGCACCATTTCCGCTACATTTTGACGGTCATATTTATTTACTGATGCTATAAAAATCTCGGTGTGTTTTATACGCCACCTTCCGCCTACTACTCCTCTTCTATATCACCTTTTCCTCCTTTTTGTACCTTCTTCTTCTTCTTCTTCTTCTTCTTCTTCTTCTTCTTCTTCTTCTTCTTCTTCTCCTGCTCCTCCTCCTCATTCTTCTTCTTCTTCTTCTTCTTCTTCTTCTTATTATTATTATTATTATTATTATTATTATTATTATTATTATTATTATGATTATTATTCTCCCCCTCCTCCTTCTTTTTCTTCTTGTTATCTTCCTCCTCCTTCTTCTTCTTCTTATTTTCCTCCTCCTGCTGCTCCTTCTTCTTCTTCTTCTTCTTCTTCTTCTTCTTCTTCTTCTTCTTCTTCTTCTTCTTCTTCTTTCATGATTGATCTGAAATCCCATTCCAATATTTCCCATATTGATACCTGACAATATCTTTCGCTCCTATATTCTTCCAATAAACGAATCATAAATTGAATTTCTTCAAACAGCAAATGGAAGACCATTTTGAGCGGAGAATCCATGAAACTCTTTTAAGAGGTCCTCCGAGAAAACTGCATTTTATTATGGCATGTCATACTTGAATTTGATATCACAACTGACTGGAAACTCAAAAGTATATATATATATATATATATATATGTGTGTGTGTGTGTGTGTGTGTGTGTGTGTGTGTGTGTGTGTGTGTGTGTGTGTGCGTGCGTGATAAAATATAGTTTTAAAGTATGGTATATTTATGGGTTAAAGTGCTCAATATGACAGATAGTGCGTATGTAAATATAAAAGTGGGCATTGAAGTCAACAGCCTCAGGCAAGAGTCTACATCATATATATATATATATATATATATATATATATATATATATATATAAGATTATTACTACTACTACTATATATATATATATATTAGTAGTAGTAGTAGTAGTAGTAGTAGTAGTAGTAGTAGTAATAATCTTATAAGTATAAGAAACTATACTCGATCGGAAAACCTGTGTCGGTGTCTTGATTTGCAAATAAAGAAACCAATACCAAATGGAAAAAAGGTCTAAGAAAGAAAGAACCAAGAACATGGACGTTAGCCGAAAATCGTCTAGCATGCAAGTCCAAAGCCCCAAGAAAAAACCCCGATACGAGTCCACAAAATAACTAAATAAAGTGCTCAATACAATAAGTAGAACAGACCTTCCCTGACAATCCGCTTAGGCAAAACCTTGGTAGGTTTGTCTGGCTCTCTAGGTTTAACTATATATACATATATATATATATATATATATATATATATATATATATATATATATATATATATAGTTATATATATATATATATATAGTTATATATATATAGTTATATATATATATATAGTTATATATATATATATATATATATATATATATATATATAGACAAACCTACCTATTTCCGCCTTGCTTGGGAGCTAAATTATATACATATATATATATATATATATATATATATATATATATGCTTTTGTGTTTATTGACTATATGTATTCCGTTCTTTTTTTTACCTATTTAGTCAGCTTTCCCTGACGATCCGCTTAGGTGAAACCTTGGTAGGTTTGTCTGGCTCTCTAGGTTTAACTATATATATATATATATATATATATATATATATATATATAGATAGATATATATATATATATAATTATATATATATATATACATATATATATATATATATATTACCCCCTCTGTTTGATAACCCCTGAGTTATATCTATCTTTTTGACTGTAGTCTAAACTGATCCTACAAAATTTCTATTCCACATTAAACAACCTAAAAAGGGTTGATACTGCGTTAAATTCTACTTCTTTTGTCTGTCGTGTCCTATCAGAAAGTTGGCGATTATGGCTCTCCACACTTTCTTGTTCTTTGTAGGTCTGAGTAAAGTCTATCTTTTTATTATCTCTCCCAATCCTGTTTTGCCAAACATTTAAACAAGTTCGTTAGGGATGTACTGTTTTCTCTAGCACTCTTGCTGTCTTCAATCTGCCCTGTGAGTGTCAAATTTGCTGAACAGGCTGTCCTCATTATGGGCCCTAGAAATTTCAACTGTTTTTTCTGATTCTAAGTATAAGTGTCCTTATTATTTGAATTTTGCCTAAAACCATTAATTTGTTTTGTTTAACGGCATATCAACCATTAATTTGATTTTGTTTAACAGCATATCAACCATTGATTTTGATTTTGTTTAATGGCATATCAACCATTAATTTGATTTTGTTTAACGGCATATCAACCATTAATTTGGTTTTGTTTAACGGCATTTCAACTATTAATTTTGATTTTGTCTAACGGCATTCAACCATTAATTTGATTTTGTTTAACGGCATATCAACCATTAATTTTTATTTTCTCTAACGGCATATCAACCATTAATTTTATTTTGTTTAACGGCATATCAACCATTAATTTGGTTTTGTTTAACGGAATATCAACCATTAATTTGATTTTGTTTAACGGCATATCAACCATAATGCCGAAATCTAAATATTTTTAATATAATTTTATGGCTTCAGGTAAATATATTTTGTACATAATTATATACTTTCAGGGTAAAGGTATGATTTTTCGGTATATATTTTGTAGATTATAAAATGTATTGTTGATATTTTTAATGTATTACTCGTAATTTCACAACAAAATGCTATTACTGGTAATTTTACAATAAAAATGCATTTTTACACTTTTTAGTGTTGTATTGATTGTAATTTTGCCATAAAAACTACATCCGGGCATCAAAACGTCTGGTCAGGTGATTGGAGATTTTGAAGAGCCTGGGACCATCTCTTAATTACTGTTGTTTCGAGATCCACTCTGACCAAGAAGGTAGCACCTGTTAGTTTTCCAGTTATGGGCAAATACTGAAACTCCCAAACAAAACCAAAACACAAAACATGAAAGTATAAAAATACATTTTAATATTAGAAATACTAGCAATCCATTTTTATATTAAAAGAAATTACCAACAATATATATTTATAGCAAAATTACCAGCAATACGCACATACTAACAAACTGTAGCGACTTCACCCAAATCTGTTTAAACTCCAAGTAAACAACAAACATTAACTCTTTCGTGATATTAATCCATATAATATCCAACAATTTCTTAAATCAAACTGTATTCCAAAATATAATTTCAACAAAACTACAACATAAAATACACATATCACCGTCTCTAGTAATCATATCCACACAAACATGTATATACACAAAGGCTGAGTATCATCTACCATGTATTCAATTGTGAAAGCAGAATAAGATATATTATAGTTATGTACAAAACATATGTACAGAAGCTGAGTACCGTCTACCATGTATTCAATTGTGAAAGCAGAATAACGTATACCATTATTATGTACAAAACATATGTACAAAAGCTGAGTATCATCTACCATGTATTCAATTGTGAAAGCAGAATAACATATATCATAGTTATGTACAAAACATATGTACAAAAGCTGAGTATCATCTACCATGTATTCAATTGTGAAAGCAGAATAACATATATCATAGTTATGTACAAAACATATGTACACAAGCTGAGTATCATCTACCATGTATTCAATTGTGAAAGCAGAATAACATATATCATAGTTATGTACAAAACATATGTACAAAAGCTGAGTATCATCTACCATGTATTCAATTGTGAAAGCAGAATAACATATATCATATTTTTATTATTTCCAAGCACCCAAGAAGATTAAATTTCGGCATTCATTGACCCATGAAGTTGTTGATATACCGTTAAACAGGCAAATCTAATCAGTCAATTAATCATTTAGCTGTTAAATTAACTTAAAATAAAATAAATAACAAAAATTTTTTTTTCCAATTTCAGTTGAGATGTACCCGATTTACAATTCGTCGCCGGGAAGAATCAATCTCAAATTCCACGTTGAAGAAATCACTGACTTCAGTGCGATTTTAAATTGGCAGCCCCTCACCCAGCAGGAAGGCCAGTATAGAGGAAACATCTCCATTGCGTACAGGGAAGCGGAAAACTTGGGGAATTGGGTCTGGAGCAAGTCTCTCAATGCCTCTACTGTCAGTTACGTTTTAAGCTATCTTTTACCAGGGCAAAAATACATTGCCGAAATGGTGTGGCAGGCGAAGATGTTTGGTATTGAAACCTCATTGGCTACGGCAGAGTTTAGTACGAAAGTAACACCAGGTAAGACACAATAGGCTACTATCTCTCTCTATCTCTCTCACTCTCTTTCAGTCTCGCTATTAGTCTCTCTCTCACTTATTCCCTCGCTCTATCTCCCTCGCTTTCTTTTTCGCTTTCTCCCTCTCCCTCTCTCTCAACCCCCTCTCTCGCTTTATATCTGTCTCTCTTTCTCTCTCGCTCGTTCTCTTTCGCTCACTCTCTTTCTCAAACACACTCTCTCTCTCACTCTCTACTTTCTCAATCTCGCTCTCGCTCTCTCTCTCAGTCTCTCTATCAGTCTCTCTCTCTCTCACTCATTCCCTCGCTCTCCTCCCTCGCTTTCTCGCTTTCTCTCTCGCTTTCTCCTGAGAAGCTGAGAGAGAGGGGTGATAGAGAGAGAGAGAGTGAGAACTCTCTCTCTCTCTATCACCCCTCTCTCTCAGCTTCTATCTCTCAGTCTCTCTTTCTCTCTCGCTCACTCTGTCTCGCACACTCTCTTTCACTCTAACTTTCTCAATCTCTCTCTCTCTCTCTCTCTCTCTCTTTCTCAACTGCTTTTATTGCCCTAATAATATTAGTGTTCAAATATAGTTCAAGAGCCGTAAATTCTATGATAACAGTTTCTTTTCTCGCACTTCTCGCTTGTGGAACACCCTTCTGGGTCCATGCTTTCCAGACAACTTTAATCTGCAAAAATTTAAATGCAAATGTCAATCACTGTCTACTGTCCTCCTGATTAGTCTTTCCTCTTCTCTTAATGTTTCTGTTCCTAATTCTCCCACACCCTGTAACCCCTTGTGCTTTAGTGGCTTTATTGCCTTGCATGGGGTGATATCGATTTAAAAAAAAAAGAAAAGTAAAAGGTACCTGACTTCTCATGCTATCAGGCTGAAAATGGAGTACTGTTCCCATATTTGGGCGGGAGCTGCCGAGTCCTCACTTTCCAGTTTCAAAAGCGTCCCGAAGCCCTTGTCGGTGACGAATTATTTTTTACCCTCCAACCACCCACCTCTCTCTCTCTCTCTCTCTCTCTCTCTCTCTCTCTCTCTCTCTCTCTCTCTCTCTGAAGCCGGGATGTGGCGAATCTCTTGCTGTTCTATCGCTACTACTATGGAAAGTGCTCGGACAAACTCCATTCCTTGGTTCTGCCACGTCTAACCTTCACAGCTAAGATCCACCATTCCACTGGCATAGCAGCAAACCACCCACATTCCCTCCGTATTCCATCAGCGAGAAATAAGTTCAACTCGAACAGCTTCTTCCCGCGAACCACTGCTCTGTGGAACAGACTCCCAAGAGGATGTTTCCCCGATCATTACAATCTTAACCTGTTCAAGTCTAGAGTAAACTGTTATGTTACCCTCTTAAACATATAAATTACCCCTTAATGTAACCCTTGAGCTCGAGTTGCCCCGGGCCTTGTACAGAATGAACTGTACTTAAAAAAAAGAAAATTACGCTAAGCGCCTAATTAATTTGGAGTTAAATGATATTCACATCGCATTCAATGAATAACAGTGTTAGCATCTTTAGGTGTTCTAGTGCGTGTGTGTGTGTGTGTGTGTGACCTTGCTAGTTGTTTGGTGCAATCTCATGGACTCCTTGATAAGATACAAAAATCACTCAAATGTCATAGCTGACATTAAATTGCAGCTCGTTAGTAGAAACAAAACACTTATAAATAATATCTTGAATGCTTAGATGAAGCATTGACAGCCATTATTAATTTCTGACTAGGTTTTCTTTCGTTTTAATTCCAATTGCTTTTCACCACAATTACCCGGATCGCCAGTCTATGGCCATAATAAAACTAAATATATGCTATAGGAAGGTTATTTCTGACACGTGTTTGTTTACTGGTGACTCTAAAGTAACGACTTGGGTAGTTGCTATAAAATGCATCTGAACTTAACATGAAAGAAATGTTATTTAAAAAATTAACAATGAAAGTCTGTTGTTATACCTAAGACATTTGATAAATTATATGGAAGTTGATTTATTACAACGGCCTTCGATTGATGTACTGATATCAACTTAAAACCATGTCTTATGTAATTGCTAGAGGAACTGTCACTTGTTAAACAAAGTACACAATGGAACACGTAACGACACACGGTAGAAGAATAAGAAATGCCGAGTGCAAACATAATTTAATGGTCATCGCTAATGGTGAGATTAACCGTTTCCTTACAACAAACTTTCGGCATTCATTGACCGATCATCCTGAGTATGACGATAAACTTCATCCGGTAACAAGGCCTTTGATCGGGGGTGTGGATTGACGAGCATGGAACCACCTCTTCAATTTCATTGTACTCAAATCCACCCTGACCCCTCACCTGTTACTATCTCAGCTATGGCAAATAGTTAACCGTCAAACTGTAGGTCAAAACACAAGGAAAGTATAAAAATATATTTTTATAGTAAAAATACCAGCAATACCTTTTCATAGTAAAAAACAATTTACAGCAAATACATTTTTGTAAAAAGAAAGATATTACCAGCAATTGTTTTTTTTAAATACCAGCAATACATTTTTTTTTAAATTACTAATGCTCCCAAGAACATTCAATTTCGGCATTAAATGACCCATAAGGATTTGATGTGCCGATAAACAAACTAATTTCATTAACTGAATTATTAGCGTTACTGTCGGTTGAAGTTTTAAAAAATCTTTTACTTAAAACAGATTTTTTTAAGTAAATCGGCTTCTCAAGTCTACTGTTATCGTTTTTGCTAGCACTGATGAGAGTTTAGCATTTTGTTTAAGGTAGCGTGGATACTCGATATCTTGATTGTATCATTATTTTCCCGCCTAGCTATATGTACTATCCATTTTGGTTGTTTTGGGAAAATCTTTTTTTCTTATTTGCCAATGTTCTTCGTTTGCGACGCTGTAACACCAATCCATAAGATCTGATAAAGAAGTTGCTTTAATACTTAGATGATATATTTGCTTCAAGGTGTAGCGGACCGTGGGGGTGAAGATGTGAAGAGATATCAGAAGGTTAAACTTTCCTGATGGCCGGTCCAGCTACATGGGAATGTCGGACTTTAATTAAGTCCAAAGAAGACAAAGAAAACAAACAAGACCGATAAACATGGGTAAACAAATATATATTAATAACGAGTTACACAAAGACATGAACAGTTACGTAGAGTTTATATGGAGAAATTATATGTGTGTGTTGTGAGTGTTCGTACGTACGTGTATTGTTCTTAGCGTGTTCCCAGAATTTGGGAAACGCTGTATCTGTGAGAGGTCACATACTGGCCTAAGTGAAAAAAGAGAGATTTTACCTCGCCTCCGCGCGAGGTAGCGGCCCAAGGCCTGAGTTGGAAAAGAGAGAGAGGCGAAGGGTCAGCCAGTATTTATAGCCAGGGGAGAGAGAGACCCCTGTTGAAGGATTAAGGAAACTGAGGAGGAGCTAACACCGACATGTTCATGTTGAATATTGCTACTACATTGTCGTATTTACCTCCTCCTTAGTTCCCTAATTCTTCACCAGGGGTCTCTCTCCCCATACTATAGATACTGGGCGATTTCTTGCCTCGATCTTTTTTTCCCTCAGGCCTCGTGCCGCATCCCACCTCGCGTGGAGGTGAGGTAATTCTTTCTCTTCTTTCTTCACTTTAGGTACTTTTAATGATTGATCTGAGAAAATGGTTTCATGTAGCTAATATTTTAGACATTTCTTGGGCACCATAAATGACATCCAAATGAGAATCTATATCTAGCGAGGCTATAGAAGCACTCAACTTGGATTGTTTCTATAGAGATCATAGTTTAGACATTTCTGAGCAAGTTGCCATGGATGAAGTCCAGGTGAGAATCTTCGAGATCATTTCGGTTGTTTAAAGTGTAATATTTTGGTTTTGCATTATTTTGCGGATGGCAGAGTAGCCTATCCTAAGTTCAATTTCCTTATCTCTAATGAAATATATTTGCTAAAAGAAGTTTTAGTACCAACTTATTCTTCAACCAGTCTATACTTTTGATTGGCGCCAATAGCCACGAAATGTCTGAACAGGAAGAAAACTGGCTTTAAATTTGGTCGTTTCAATACAACGTAGCCGATTCTTTATAAAACTAAATTATCTGGAAGTGGATTGGTGGGGGATCTGTTATTTGTTGTTTATTGATAAGGGTAATCTTAATTCCCCGCTCGATTTTATTCTGATAGAGGTTATTTGAACTCATACTAGTTAAAACTTTATAGATAATATCCTACTAACAATCCCATATTTCTCCCCTAAAATGCGTATTTGAAATTAACTCTGCACGTAACCCTGCCGCTACTGCCCCGATATTTAAGTTCCTTTCATAGTTAAGAGATGAAATAAAAAATAATTTTAAATAAAAGTGACTGTCATGAAACATGCAGCGAATGAACTTGAAAAACTTTTCAGCGCTAAGCTCCCACGGTAGGGCGCGCAACTGTCAAAATTTACACGTTTTACTGTATGTATGTATGTATGTATGTATATAATTTCGAGTCGTAATGACTATTTAGTGTTGTTTATTTTTGACGAATGGTTTCGCATAGGCGATTTCCATGTTCAACGAATTATTTATCATTCTGTACTGTGGAATCTACTCCCAAGAGGATGTTTCCCCGATCATTACAATCTTTACTTGTCCAAGGCTAGGATTAACTGTTATCTTCCATTTCTATCTGCACAAATTGCCTTTTAACGTAACCCTCTACTTCGAGTGTCCCCCGAGCCTTGTAAAGGGTAAACCTTACTGTATAACAAATTCAAACGTTTTTAACAACAATAATAATAAAATGGTCTTATATACAAGGTATCCAAAAAGTCCTTGTAGTTTTTGAATTGATAGAAAAAAAAAGGTATACAGCAAATTTTTATATATCGTTACTATCAGTTTTAGGCTTCAATGCCGTCTTTAGACCAACACATGGCCTGAAGATCGCATTGAAGCATGAAATTGTCAGTCACCATGCAGTACTGACTGATTTATCAAATATATATATATACATATATGTATATATTTATCTATATATATATATATATGTGTGTGTGTGTGTATGTGTGTGTGTGTAACTTCAGATGTTATTTCAGTGGATACTCTTATTTGAAATATAGGCCCCGTTTTTATTTTAATTTTAAACAGTATGTACTACGTCTATCGTATTATTACGGTTTTACACACTGTTTAGAACAGAAATAAAAACAGAACGTCTATTTCAAATACGAGTATCCACTATAATAAAGTTTGAAGTAATAAAAATGATGTATTAAAAGTAAATCCATTAATTCTTTAGGAAAAACTTTTCAACGCCAGCCTCCCCCGGAAGTGCTCTCAACAGACAAAATGCATCCCGTAAGTCTGTATGCAGGAATATAACATTTATTTCGTTCTGTTTACAGTTTAACAAACTGTTTCTGTTTCCACTGTTTCCACCTATTATTTATCATTCAAACATTTTTGACAACAATAATAATAAAAATGTTTTTATATCTATTTGACAATAATGTTTTACGATATATATATATATATATATATATATATATATATATATAATAAAACTACAAATAGTTTTCCCCCTTGCCTTTTTATTCATTTGTTCTTTTACAGATAAGCTCTATCTTAAAAAAAATATA